>JAPMOQ010059770.1:4476426-4556181 GCA_026543055.1 Argiope trifasciata
CTCTCTCTCTCTCTCTCTATATATATATATATATATATATACATACAGTGAGTATAAAAAGTCTCCGTACGCAGATACGAATGCAAATCAAAGCTTAATTTGTCACACAAAATTCATAATGATAAAAATGAAAACTTAAAAATGAGTTAAAACTAATATTATTTAATACCAGCGGGTAACCGAGCTCCGCTCGGAGAAAACAGGTATCGAAGCTAACTCGAATATTTAAATTTTCAATTGTGATTTATCAAAACAATACATGCCATAAGAAAATTTGTGAAACCATTGGTGAAAAGATAACCGGTCAAAGTGCACCATTGTAAACTATTCTAAACAAAGTTAGAGTTTGGAAAGGGAACTATTCTATACTAAGGTAAAGTTTGAAAAGTCATAGGAAATAAAATGTAATTGATAACAAAAAATTATACATTAAAGAAATGGTACAAAGTGAGCAGTGTAAAGATTGAAGTGTGTTGAAGTTCAATATTTTTGACAAATTTATTTAGAAAAACCAAACATATATACATACATAAGAAACATATTATAAACCTATAACAGCATAAACATAATAAACATTAATCATCGATTGCGAAGTCTTCCATGTTGTCCGGGTAGTTCCTTGTCGGAGAGGCAGGTGCGGCTGGTGAGTTTCTCTTGTTCAGGACTTCTTTCCATACGACGTTTCGGGTGTGGGTTGGATTCTCAGGAGGCAGCAGGACCTTCAACGCACTTTGACGCTTGACTCTTGAAAACGCGACGTAGAGCATTCCGTGCACGAAGACCGTCGTGAGGAGAAGCACGCAGACGAATTCAAATGTTTGACCTTGTGACTTGTGTATCGTAATGGCGAATGCTGGAGTAACTGGGAATTGGTGCCGTTGCATAGTTGCGCCAAGCTGTGATTTGCTGGAATCGAGCGTGATCCTTGGAAGGTGTACTTGTCGGCCTGCGTGTTCACCGGTGATGATCTTAGCCTTGATGATGTTGTTGCAAAGTTCGGTGACAATCAATCGTGTTCCGTTGCACATTCCTTCAGAGACGTCCAAGTTTCGGAGAAGCATGATGATGGCGTTCTTCTTGAGCTTCAGATTAAGTGGAGGCAAGTCGGCGATGTTGATCGAGTTCAGGAATTCAGGCGCGAATTGAATTCCCCCTTCATGTTGATCCTTTACCGATTCGAAACTTGTGTATGTCTTCTCTTCGTCTGGAAGCATAGCGATAATCTGCTGGTTGATCTTGTCCTTATCGTCGTTCAATGGTGCAAGAATAGCGCGATTCTTCATTGCTTCGTAGTTCCCACTTCTGAGGCATGGTCCGAAGATTCCATCGATGAGGTTACAACCAGAGCGAATTTCTTCTGGGACTTCTATTTCGCCGAGTTCATTCACTTCGAGTTCCCCGTCGCCGAGCTTTAGCAGGTATTTCGCGAATTCTTCTTCTTCGGGATCAACGCGCATATTCTTTTCGAGCGAATAAGTCTTGAAGTGTTGCCACAGATGGCTTCTCTTGATCAAAAGGTCGAGTATTTCACTTTTGTTGGCACGTTGTTGAACTGGACAGCACTGTCGGAAGTCGCCACCAAGCACCATGACTTTGCCTCCAAACGGAATGTTGTTGCAAATCGCGCGTAGGAGTTCGTCGATGTTGTGCAAGCCGTATTTTGACATCATCGGAGCTTCGTCCATCAGACACATGTGGGCTTCTTTGAGTGCGTTCGCCTTCGGTGATCCTGGTTTGATGGATGATCTTGAGTCGGATGTAAGCGGGACTTTCAAGCCAAAGGTTCGGTGCGTTGTTTGACCACTCGGTAGAAGAATCGCTGCTATCCCGGTGTAAGCCATGCATTTCACCTTCTTAAGCCTTCCGGTAACGATGCGATACAGCGTGCTGTAGACGAATGTCTTCCCGGTTCCTCCTGGTCCATCTATGAAGAAGCATTTCGCAGCAGGAGTCGGGTCTTCAAGTGCTTGGATTATGGTGTCGATGATTTCACACTGCTTTGCGTTGAGTTCCTGGTACATGCGGTCTCCGATTGCTGTTGATTCGTCGACGTCGATCATATAGTGTTCCAAATCTTGCTCATAGTTGTCGATGTCTTCCATGTCATGTGTCTGCACCCAGTATCGGAAGTCGCGGCCTTCGGTAGCTTCGGTGTTCAGTTTATGCGCGATGATTCGGTAGGCACGCTTTATCGCTTCTTCTATGGAACCACCAGTGCGTCTTGCTTCTCGAATGAAATCTTCCGCGAGGTCCTCTTTAAACAGTTCCCATAATCTCTTCGGGTTTTCTGGTGCACCAAGTATCAGGATTTGAGCGAAGAGTATGCGCATAACACTTGGCATTTTTGATGAAGCAGATTCGCGGAGTCCTTCTACGTACTGTTGGTCGCCGTATGTGAGGCCTCTGGCTAGACAGGCTTGCTTGTAGGTTGCGTGCTGGATACCGTCGACAATGTAGAGGTCTCTGAAGTTCGTTGGTTCTTTGACGTGGAACAAAAGCTTGCGCAGAAAGAAAAGTTCTGGCTGGGAAACGAAGTTGACTGGATGTACGCGACCAATTCTGCTGCAAGCATTCACGTTCTTCTGCCAAGTGCTCGTCTGGCCAATCCATCGGTAGTGCTCCGGCATTTCATGGTAATAGTGGTAGGTGACTGCCTTTCCGTTCGCTTCGTCTTCTTTCAGCGCGGTGTTATGGCGGAAGTAAGCCCTTAAGGTCGATCCCTTCTGTCCAATATCAGCAAGGTCAACTGGCGTTTGGTCCAAGTTAACGCCATCTTGTCCGGGTAGGTGAATGTCAAGTCGAACGACGGTGTGGCTTTTCGCTTGGATCTCGAAATCCTTGAATAGGCGCCAACATGCTTCAACTGGTGAGATATAGCGAGCTTCCACGTACTTCTCCGGCTCGTTGTAGATAATCGTCTGCTGGTTTTCGACGGCCTTTATCGTAGCACAATCATGGCCCTTGTAGATGTACTTGTAGAGGTATTTCACCGGTCCGATGCTGCCGACGAATTTGACACTGATGTGGCATTGATACTTCTTGAGCAGGTAGGCGTTGTACGGGACGACGTGGCGGTTGTCTGTGGTGACGCGCTGGCCGTTGCAGTCTTTCCTGTAGATGGCTTGCTCATGCGAGAATTCTGGGTTCATTGGATCCATCAATGGATTGTAGAGTCGGCGATACCTCGGCTTTTCATCGTCCACCAGCGATGTCATGTCTTGATGTTCCATTGGAAATCCCCATCTGCACTGGTCTCTTCCATGTTTGCTGACCATGCACGGAACGCTTGGGTTCATATCACCACACGGGTTATGGATCATCCATTTCGAGATCAGTTCCTTGAGTTCCGGATCATCTTCTGGAATTTCCGCCGAGATAAAATCGTCAAGTTGGTCAGCGCTGTGAATCTTGTCCGCTGGCGACATAATCACTAAAAGGTGCATATGCGGTAAACCTCGCTTTTGGAACTCGATGGTGAAGACGTACGCGGATGCTCTTCCAAAGATTTGATGCGTCATGATGTCTTCGACGATTTGGCTGAATTTGAGACGTGCGACTCTTGCAACGATGTCTGGACGGGTTAGAGCCAACAGGCTATCCGGAATTGCGGCGTTGAATTCATTGCGTATCGCTGACAGGAGTTCTGGCCACTGAGGATTGCTGGTAACGGTGATAAAAAATTCGGGCGATCCAAATCTTCGCACTAATGCCATGGAGTCTACGAAATTCTCGGTGTACCAGCGCGTTGATCCGGGAAAAGAGGACGGTAGGATGGTTGTTTCGCCAATTGCAGCATCTTTTTGCGCAGCCAAGCTTCTGAGCATGTTGTGAACTCCGGCGTATTTCTCGGCTTGAATTTCACGCTGATGGCTCTTTATCCACTGTATGCGATCTCTTTCGACGCGAATGTAGGTGTCGACCACGTATTGCTGGAGTAAGCGTCCGCCAAAGTGAAGTGCATTAAACTCGACCAATCGTTGATCTATTCCTGCATTTGTGCAATGGATCGGGAGTGGCTTGGCATATTTCGGACGGTAGGCGAGTCGGTAACAGGCTAATTCTGCGCGTGTAACATGATTTCTTGATGGATAAGGCGTGTGCAGCGGCATTCCAACATAGAATCCAAAAGTTCCTCTCGGGTAGAAAAGCGGGTAGGTAAAAGGCTCGACACGACCATCGATGTTGCTTAGCTGCGTGATTTTTTTTCCGCGTTCTCGCATGACCATTTCATTCTCTGGGATGCTTTGATCGGCGTTGAGAGTCAAGACTGCGGCTATTTCGTTTACAACTGGTGCGTTGAATCGTCGAGGATCGTCGCCTTCACGGTTTGTAAAGACGAGGTGGACATCGGGTGGTTGTACTCCGGCTGCGATTGCGCGTTGGTTGGTTTCTTCGATCACTTCTCTCATCATCATAAACGATTGGGCGAACGGGTTGTTAAGGCGCATGATCTCCTCGAGTAGTTGCAATAGTTCTTGGCTTAACTCTCGGTTGAGCTCAGATCGCGCAGCTGTAGCATCGTCCGGGTCCATGAAGTACATTTGGGCAAACTTCGGCTGTTCTAATCCACCTTGAGGGTCTTGAGTCGGGCGCGTTGCCAGGTTGATCTTGTGATGGACTTGACCGCCGGCGATAAACGCGTAGATTCCATGTTGATTGACGGTTCTGTCGTCGTCGACTTTGAATGAGGCAAGTGCAAAGCAGGCGTCGATGTTGCGGATCCTTCTGTGGAATTCTTCCGATAGGCGGTGTTGTCGTGCAAATAGAAGCGCTAATTCGTTTGGAAATTCGGGCATTGGTAGTTTGATTCTTCCATGTAAGCAGCAGTCGCCAAATGAATCTACGTGTATTTTGTTCTTCACTCTTTCTTCTGGGAAATGCAAAGCGCCATCGTGGATGCAAGCGACGTTAAATGGACCAAGACTTTGGTATTCCACGTCGGAAGTTGCAGCATTTTTGTAGGTTGACGCAGGCCGAGATTTCGCAGCTCTACGGAGTCTTGCATTAAGGCGGCGTTGTTCCTCTAGGCGAACGTTGCGGCCCCTCATTGTTTCGTTTTTTCGTCTGCGTCTTGCATAATCGCGGTATTTTCTCGTTGAGATGCATTAAGTTCCATCAATATATCCGAGATTCGTTCCTTTCTACGCTGCTTGACTGCTCTTGTCGGGCGCAACGGCGTTAGCATCTGGTCTTGGATATTCAAAGCCTGCATATTGGTCGAAGATGTGAAAGATGCGGCTTCAGATGGTCCCGACATGTTCAATTGGTCACTGTTCACAACGAATTCGTAAATTTGCTTCTATTCATCCGCTTCTTGAAAATTCTTGTCCAGGAAAAGGCGTCGATGAGAGAGGTAATGTCGAGCATAAAAGACGATGTAAACTCCGCAGGAAGACGCGTCATCTTGGTGGTTGTAAGCGTTGCGAGGTTGCACGATGCATCCTTTCAGCTTTTCATTCGTAACAACGGTATTCAAAACGTGTCGCAGTATTTTTCTCAAAACAGCATCGATGGGCAGCGGGTTGTCGACTGGATCGCAGACTAATAGTTGACGTTCTCCATAGCTTGCTTCGTAAATTCCTAGCATCCAGTGCTCGCATCTATCCATTTGAGCTCTCTTGTGAATGGGAATGAGTAGCACTTCGAATCCTTGTTGAACGCCGTATAGATAGTTGGAAGCCTTTTTCTGGTCGCTGATATCGTTGAGAAGAGCCAGTCCTTCATAAGCGCCATCCGCAGTTGTAACGTAGAAGCGTGCGACAAATTCAGGGTGAAGTACGACAACTTTGACGGTCGGGTAAGCTTGTTCGGCGTAATGGAGAAGCATTCTGACAATGACGGTATCTTCTAGTTGTCCATTTGCGGGTAGAATTGAGTTGATCATTTGTTGTTCCAAAATTCCGGCTCCTTGAAGAATTTCATGTAGAGGTGCGTTCTGCATGTTGAAAATGTGGCTTGAAATCTGATGAATGTTGAAATGTCGGACTTTGTTGACGGTGATTTGAAATCGAAATCAGTTCCTTAAATGTTTTTTTGGAAATTTGAATATTTGGAAATTGTAATTTTGAACGAATCAAAAAGAACGAATCTTTTTAGTTAACGAACGAGTGCTAAATTCAAAATTTCATTAACAAATTTCTCTTAATAAAAAGCAGTGGAATTAGAATCGTACTTTTTTAAAAGAAAATTTAGTAAAAATATCAAAGTTATCCTTATTTTTTTCTGATGAATGTTGAAATGTCGGACTTTGTTGACGGTGATTTGAAATCGAAATCAGTTCCCTAAATGCTTTTTTGGAAATCTGAATATTTGGAAATTGGAATTTTGAACGAATCAAAAAGAGCGAATCTTTTTAGTTAACGAACGAGCGCTAAATTCAAAATTTCATTAACAAATTTCCCTTAATAAAAAGCAGTGGAATTTGAATCGTACTTTTTTAAAAGAAAATTTAGTAAAAATATCAAAGTTATTCTTATTTTTTTCTTTTATATTTGTTTTACCTTAATTTTGTGATTTTGTGATTTAAAAATAATTGTGTTTATAAATAGCATGCGTTACGAATAAAAGGGAAAAAATTATCTTATTAATATGTTGCCATCAGATTGACAAAAACTCAAATTTAAAAAAATAAATTATTATTGCGCATTAAACATATAAAAATGCAATTTTCATCACGTGTCTGCATGAAATGAAAAAAATATATATGAATATTGATATAGATGGCATATTGGCTATAGATGGCAACACGTTACCACTTGAAAATTTAAGTAGCCATTATGGCGAACTAATAAAGTTTGAAAATATCCTATCTGTAACTCCAAACTGCTCAACCGTAGCTCTTCAAAACCGGCGCCAATCGATTCCTCGTGGCCAAAAACCCCAGACCCCCAAGTTTACCGGAGTTTATTAATTCTGGGGCGATTTTCGACTTGACAACCATTCCTCGTATTATAGTATAAGATTTATTCACATTAAAAGGATGATAATACTGACAAAATTAAATAATAAATCTTAAAAACTCAAAAAATGCCGTAAACATGGAATAAAAAAGTCTCCGTACGGTGCCCTAGCACACACAAAAAGTTTACAAAAATGCAAAATACATTTAACAAATATACATTTAATGATTAGTGGGCCCTTTGGACTTTATCACCTTTCTTAGACGTTGAGGCATTACCCCTACAAATTTTTTTGTTGTTTCTGGAGAAAATTACACCAAATACTACTAATGGCACTTTTGAGCTCAATTTTGTCTTTTATGTCATATTTTTTAAGTTGTCGGCCAATTTCTTCCCACAAATGTTCAATGGGGTTTAAATCGGGTGACTGGGGAGGGCTATAAATGTGTTGCTTAACATGGTAAAGGCACTGCTCTTGGCAAATCTTAGAGGTGTGTTTAGGATCGTTGTCCTACTGAAAAGTAAATCCAGTTCCAAGAGATTGTTTCTCTGCACTGGATAACACATTTTGTTTAAGAATATCCAGATATCCATATCGATCCGTATTTTCCTCGATAAACTACAAATTTCCTACTACAGAAGCACTCATACACCCCCACACCATAGCACCGCCACCACCATGCTTCACAGTTCCGCATAAATTCTTAGTTAGCATTTGTTCGTTTGGTTTTCTCCACACCATAACTCGGCCATCTGACCCATGAATGTTAAATTTTAATTCATCGCTAAAAAGAATGGATTCCCAAAAAGATAATGGCTCGCTTATATGCTTCCTTACAAACTCGAGGCTCTTTTTCCTGTTGTACAAACTTATATAAGGTTTCTTCCGGGCCGCACGTCCATGATAACCACTTTTTTTAATGACATTTCTCACGGGTTGAGTTGAGACTTTAATATTGTAACTAACCATTAAATCAACTGCCAACTTCGGTGCACTAATTCGTGGATTTTCTTGAACTTGGCGTAAGATGTTTCTTTTATGCACGCGATTTAATTTTGAAGGCCTCCCAGATCGATCTCTATTCTCAAGTGAATGAAGTTTACGATATCTTTCAATGATATATTGCACAGTAGGCTTCGATTTTTTAATCCTTTCACTAATCCTTTTCATGGATAATCCATCATTTCGCAATTTAATCACTAATTCCCGAATAGCTCTGGGAACTTCCATTTTGAGACGATCAAGAACAAATTTAACTCAACAATTGTCAAAATGTTGTTTTCTTATCAGTGATTAACTTTCTGACGTCAAAGATTTACTGCGGGCCTGTTTTAAACACTTCAGAAAGAATTTGCATAAAGCGTACGGAAACTTTTTTTGCACTGCAGTTTTCAATTTACCTTAGATATTGCAAATAATATGCAATATTTAAAAATGAAAATTTACAAAAATCTATTTCTGTAAACTTATACTAAACACATATAGACAGTATTTAAAGAAAAAATGCAATATTTTACAAATTATGCTCATTTATTATTAAATTTAGTGACCGTACGGAAACTTTTTTTACCCACTGTATATATATATATATATGCTATGGATGTGAAGGCCGATGATGCCTGTCCGAAAATTAGAACCTTCTTTATATGACACTCCTCGACAAGTTTTGTTCGGCATTCCTCCAGACGAGGACAATTATGATTCCTTAGACAATTTCTATACTTGCATAATATGTATATGCGAGGTAGCTTTCGTTTTTCATAATTTTCTTCTTTTCTGTGATAAGCAGTAACACTGAAGTGGGGCACTTGATTGAAGGACACTATTCTTGATTCATAAGATTTTCTTTGTCTTACCTTCTGTAGTGATTGGATTTTCGAAGCGTTAACAAAATAAATGTTCATAGATGGCGCTAGGCAACTAGCGCGAGTGTAATGAAAAGAGTGATATATTCGAGTGTTAGCTTTTAGCGAGGGAGTTACTGCGCAGAGTAACTCCAACGAATCTGGAATAAAATTGTTAAGTTTTTCTATTTAACTATTTTTTTTTCCAAGCACTCACGAACCAGCCACGACATTTGGCGCAGTCGACAGGATTGAGAATCGAGTGCTATTTTTGATGAATTTAGAATCGAACTTTATTCGATAAAGGTGTGCTTTCGGTATCGATATGGCCTTCCTAGGCAGTGCGAAAAAAGAAGATTTGAAGTTGTTGGCGGAAGAGCTGGGTGAAACTGTATCATTAGAGATGAAAATTGTGGACTTAAAAAAATTAATTACTGGAAGTAAAAATTACGAGGAAGAGTTTGTAAAGAAACAAATCATAGTTATCATAGAAGATAGAAAAGAGAGAGAAGATCAAAAACGAAAGCAAGAAGAGCGGGAATTGCAGGAATTACAGGAGAAAAAGGTACGAGAAGAACGAGAATTCGAACTTGAGAAACTGAAGCTGCAATATTCCAGTGTACCAGTGGATGTCGAATTACCTACTCCAAAGATAGAACTCAGGCACGTGATGCAGAAATTCGATAATAACAGTGATATCACTTTATATTTGCTGTTGTTCGAGAGGCAAGCCGAATGGGCTCAAATAAAACGTGAAGATTACGTGTCTCATCTATTAGGATTATTACCAGCGGATATAACTCAGCTTATCGCTCGAGAGCCAATCGAGAAAGTTAAGGACTATGACCATATCAAAAGTTTGTTAGTGAAACGATTTAAACTCAGCCCGGAAAAATTCAGGCAAAAGTTTATGAATCATTTTAAAAGACCGGAGACTACCTGGTGTGATTTTACTTACGAGCTTAAAAATTATTTTGAGCAATGGATTTAAGGATTAGAAGTAACTACTTTTGAAAGTTTGTCGGGTTTAATCATAACAGAACAGATAAAGCGAAAAGTACCCGCGGATATTAAAGAACATTTTATTGATGTTTGGTCACAATTCACGAATCCAAACGAAACTGCAAGCAAATTAGATGATTATGAAAATGTGCGATCAAACAGTGTGAGGAAAAAGAAAGAATTATATCAAGAGAATAACTTTTCTAAACATCAAACCTATGACGAAAGAGAAGAGAGACATTTTTCGGAACGGAAATATATACCCCCGCAACAACGAGAATTCAGAAATAAAAGCTTTCATAAAAACGAAACTACAAATTCAAGGAAAGTAACAAGAGACTGTTATGTTTGTGGATTGTCGCATTTTGCTAGAGACTGTCCAAATAGACATAAAAAATCGCAGTTGAGAGAATCTGCGGCAGAAAAGAAACGGGAAGACATTTTAACAGCGGAAATTCAGTCGGAATTAATTAATGGTGAAAAAACTTAAATGTCAACCCTTTACAATATGTTGATATTTGTGTGGACAATAGAGAACTGAAAACCCTAGTTGACTCTGGTGCTATGTTACCAGTTTTAAATTCAAAATATGTGTCAAGTGAACAAAAAGAAAAAGGAAAAATCATTTTAACAAGTGCATTTGGAGAAAGGATCAACGCTACTCTTTCGAGTTTTCAAATATCATTAAAAGATAAAAACAACGAAGGATTTTCAAGGCCTATTGAGATAGTTGCAGCTGTCACGGATAGAATTCAAGAGCAGTTCATCCTTCCCCCCTCTGTATTAAACTTATTGGGGGAAAGCATAAACCCCAGCAGCAGCCAAAACCCGTCTGTGTTGGAGGCGCCGATGGAAGAGAGCTTTGATGAATTTATGATTTGTTGTGGTGTGAGTCAGAGCGAAGAACAACCGAGCGGAAATGAAAGCGATTCTTTGGATAAGAAAAACAAAATTAATGCATTGAAAAAAGAACAGAAAAAATGTGATAATTTGCAGTCGGTAAGAAGAAATGTATCTCTTGGAAAAGGAAACTTTTTTATGAATGATGAATTAATATTCCACAGGGATAAAATATTAGGCGAAAAAGTGAATCAGTTGGTTTTGCCCAAAAGTAAGAGACAGCAAGTTCTTAAATTAGCCCATGAATCAATTTTCGGATGCCATATGGGATTAAAAAAGACGAGTGAAAGAATTAAATACAGTTTTTATTGGCCAAACATGACGGATGATATTAAAAACTTTTGTAAATCTTGCAAAGAATGCCAGTTGAGGAGTCCGGAAAGAATGATTGATAAAATTCCTATCACTCCTGTTCTCCGTCCGGAATTGCCGTTTGAGATAGTAAATATAGACCTAATAGGACCCATTGAACCTCCTTCTGCTCGTCGGCATAAGTATGTATTATGTCTAATGGACCAGCACTCTCGATGGCCGGAGGCTATCCCTCTTCGTTCGTTAACGGCTAAAGCTACGTGTGATGCTTTATTGGAGATATTTATGTGGACTGGAATACCCAATGTTATTGCAAGTGACAATAGAACGAACTTTATTTCTAAGTTAACCCAGGAATTCATGAAAAGATTAGGTTGTGCTCCCAGATTTACGACGCCTAACCATCCAGCTTGAAATGGTCTTATAGAGAGATATAATAGGGTGTTCAAAAATTCACTTCATCACATTATCAGAACTGATCCGAGTAACTGGGATAAATACATTCCGTATATGCTTTTTGCGTACAGGGAAGTTCCTAACTGTACGACGGGTGTTTCGCCATTCAAGTTGATGTATGGACGTGAAGCAAGAGGACCTCTCAGTGTCCTAAAGTCGAGCTGGTGTGGTGATATTGCCATTCCGTTAAACATGGAGAAATCAGTTGTGGATTATTTACAGGAGCAAAAAATAAACTTAGAAAGAGCTGCCGAGGAAGCATCCCTCATCGCTTCTGGTAAACAGCAGGCATATGCAGAATATTTTAACCGCCGAACCGCTTCTAAGGAATTTAAGCCAGGTGACCAAGTTTATTTATTAATACCTGATTCATCGAACAAATTGTATGCCCGTTGGACTGGTCCCGGAGAAGTTATCGAGCATTGTCCTCCACATTCATATAAAGTAAAACTTAGCGATGGAAAAATTCGGCATTGTCATGCAAATAAAATTCGGAAATACTATCCAAGAATTAATGCTGTAAGCATGATCTTTGAAGATGATGCAGACTTTGGAGAAGTTTATCTCCCAGTTGTAAAAATGTATGTTACTGGAAGGAAATATTTAATCAAGTGGATTTGCGACATCTTTCTGAGGGAGTGAAATGTCAAATCCTGAACTTATTGCGGAATCATCCTTCAATATTTACCGGACAAGTTAGAGTTGCAAAGGTTGGTCATCACAAGATAAAATTAGAAGACGGTAAAGAAAGGAAAAAACCTTATGTGTACAGAATTCCCGAAGCGTTGAAACCTCAAGTAGATTCCCAAATCGAAGAACTCCTTAAACTGGGTCTAATCGAAGAGAGCTCAGCTGGCATAGCTTATCCTATAGTCTGTGTAAACAAGAAGGATGGATCTATCAGGATGTGTGTGGATTATCGAGCTTTGAATGCAGTGACTAAAACCGATGATTTCCCAATGGAAGAAGCAACGGAATTAATATATTCTATAGGACAGGCAAATGTGATTAGTGTGTTGGATCTTTTGAAGGGATACTATTCGCTTCCCATGGAAGAAGATTCGCGGGATTATACATCTTTTAAGACCCATAGAGCTCAGTATCGTTTTAAGGTAATGCCTTTTGGACTGAAAAATGCAGCGGCAACTTTTCAAAGGGAAATGAACAAAGCATTGTCGCCATACAGAGAATTTTGCCGCGCTTGTATTGATGACATTGCTATATTCTCTGATGATATTCCCTCTCACTTGGAACACCTTCATGTGGTGCTGGATAAATTGGAAGAGCTGCAATTCACTGTTAATCTTTCAAAGTGTGCTTTCGCGAAATCTGAAATTTCATACCTGGGACATATAATTGGCTCAGGAAAGCATCAAGCTGATCCAGCTAAGTTAGAAACGATCTCTCATTTGCCCGTACCTGACACCAAGAAACAACTACGTAGTGCTCTTGGCCTGTTCAACTATTATCGTGATTATATTGCGAATTTTGCTGAGATTGCCTTTCCATTAACGGAACTAACAAAGAAAAGAAGCCCTGATGTATTGCCTTGATGTGAAATGCATAGTGTTGCTTTTGAAAAATTAAAATCAGCATTACTACACGCTCCTACTCTACATACTCCGAATATGAGCAAACCCTTTGTGATTTATTGTGATGCCTCGTCAATCGGGATTGGCTCGTGTTTATCACAGATTGTTGATGGAAAAATGTGCCCTATAGCTTATGCAAGTCAAAAATTAAACAAAAGCCAACAATCTTGGTCGGCAATTGAACGGGAAGCATTTGCTATAGTTTGGAGCTTGAAAAAGTTTGAAACCCTTGTGTTTGGATCCGAGATCCACATTTTTACCGATCATAACCCCCTTCCTTATCTGACCAAGTGTGCTCCTCAGTCATCTCGACTACAAAGGTGGGTTTTCGCCTTGCAGAGATTCAACATAACATTAAAACATTGCCCTGGTTCTAAAATGCCGCATGCTGATGCTCTGTCACGTTTGTTACCAAAATAGACTGAAAAACATTTTTTTGAACTAATATCATTTTTCTATTTTATATATCAATATGTGATTAATGACTATTAAATAATAATAATTTGTGCTTCATATTTATATATAATTACTTTAATGTTTCTTTATTGATTATCATTTTCTTAATATGTTGAATAATTGGTATTCGCAAATTTGGTTAAAAGTATTATGTGCTAACTATTTGAAATAGGATTAGTTACAGGAAAATAACTTTTTCTAGTGTTTGTTATAAATTTTCAATTAGCAGTTTTAGTTATGTTTGAAATATCATCTGAGTAATGTTTATCAAGTAAAATCCTTTCTTAATTATGTATTAATGTTTACTGAGTGATTATATTCATTATAAATTTGTGTTTATTAGCTGATAAGTGATTATACACATTATTAAGTATATATATATTATTAATGTATATTAACTGATAAGTGAAATTCGTATTATTAGGATGGTATTTGTATACAATTGTGCATTTCTTATTTTTACCACATTGCTCTTTTAAATGTTTGTTAGTAATTAGATCTTCATTTGAGTTAGCTTTGCATTTGTATTTGTATTTATTTTTACTTGGATAATTTGATGGTATTAGATACGTTTGAAAATCCAATTCATATATTTAATTCAGAGATGTGTTTATAATTTCATATAAACACTACTCTTACGTTGGGGGTGTAGTGATTGGATTTTCGAAGCGTTAACAAAATAAATGTTCATAGATGGCGCTAGGCAACTAGCGCGAGTGTAATGAAAAAAGTGATATATTCGAGTGTTAGCTTTTAGGGAGGGAGTTACTGCGCAGAGTAACTCCAACGAATCTGGAATAAAATTGTTAAGTTTTTCTATTTGACTATTTTTTTTTCTAAGCACTCACGAACCAGCCACGACACCTTCCATATCAGTATTGTGTCTTAAAATAAACTGTAATTATTTTTAAAAGTTGCAAAGAAAGTTTTCTGAGATAATTGTGTCATCATTTTGTCAACACGCTCTGATAAAATTGAAAAAATGCTTGACTCACTCCTTAAGATTTATCTATAAAATTGGATTTGGATTTAGTTTTGTTATAAATGTGTTTAAAATACATAATTTTTAAGTGTTTTTTAAAATGCTTTTAGAAAAAAAAGTCTTTGCAAAATTAAGTATTTTTAAGATGTTTAAATATGATTTAAAAATGTAAGCACTTTTGATTTGTATGTTACATTAGTTATAATTGTTTAAATTTTTTGTGCAAAAATTGTATCATAAAAATAATTAAAATATTCTATTAGTGCTGCAAGTGCCATAAATTAAATATATTTTTTTCTACAATTTACTTTAAGAAAATTAAATAAAAATTCATGTTAACCTTTTTGAAATAAAAAGATGATTTATATATATAACAAATCAGCAATAAGTTTAATTAATTCACGAAAGAAGCAAAATAAATAATAAAAAGAGGATGGGGAATGTAGATAAGCATTTTTTTTTTTGTTGCACTTATAACTGTAATAAAAACACGCTTTGAATATACTGAAAACTTTAGATAATAAATTGCATAATTGAGCTACTGAAACACGTGTAATTCATTAATCAGGGTTTGTCTTTTGTTGAGAGCAGCCACCCTTTGTGTTCTGCCATTTTCATGCAAGCATGCCGGAAGAATCAAACTTGTGTGCTGATTACACATTGTTCTTTTGCCACAAAAACTCATTGAATTATAATGTTTTGAATATTACTATTTCAAATGAATCTAGACCATTCATGGCCATTTTAAGGCAACACACTAAACACCTTTGGGGTAGTTATCAGTTGGTTTAAATTTAGTTTAATTATACAAATATTCCACTTCTAAAGTAACACAAGAGCTATTTTGTGATGGAACTCGTAACTTTGAACAGTGGTCAGATGATAAGAACAGCATTTGAGTTATCAGCCACCCTCTCCAAACTTTCAGACCACTACATTGGAAGGACGTCAGTTGATTTTAAATAATCAAATTAAAAACATCATAACTTAGTAATTTTAAGTCGCAGAATACCCCCCCCCCCTTTTCATAACAATGTTAATGTGTCAAGAAAATTTTACTAGATATGACTAACAAGATTAGAGAGTGTATAAAAAAAGATTTTGCCATTTTTTTCTTTTGTAGAATTATTTGCCTCAAGTAACATAAAATAAAATTATTCTTAAACATTTTGCCAATTGGACGCTTGAGTTCACATGAACATGTTAAAAGGAATGAAATAAAGTTAGATTCAGATCAGGAAATATAATAAAAGTTTTAGAATAAAAAGTATTGATTTAAGATATAAATTATGAAATAAATGAAGGTGTAAATTATTTATATATATATTAGAATGAAGATTAATGAGGATCTCTTTATATAGATTGTACAACCCAAATTGTCTAATGTGTATTTTCATGGAGTGTACAAGCAATTATGCTTCTTTGGTATCGAAATAAAATTCTTTTTTTTTAATGATGTAATATTAAAAGAATTCGTCTTCTTTATTTTATAAATATGTAATTGTAATTCAGTTCCAACAAATGGTTTATAAATCAAGTGTTATGCCTTTTTTTAAAAAATCTTAGAATACTACACTTCCAAAAATAAAAATAAATGATTATTGTCGATATTTCATGACATTAACACAATTATATTTAACAATCTGAAAAGAAATTATCCATCACTATGCATAAAATGTCCTAATCAAATACCAGTTATTTGTATTTCAGATAAAAGAAATATAAATTAAACAATTTATTTCTAAAAAACGGAATAAACATAATAAATTATTAAAATATAATCATTTATGATATAATTTAAAAAATGTTTTAAAGAATATATGTGCTTTAAATCCTTCATCTTTAACTTTATACACACTTCAATTATCACAAATATTTTGATCCTCTACCCCACCCTCCCTCTTCAATTAGTACCAATATCTAGAAATGCAATGCTGAGTAATAATGCAAAAAATGGAGTACATTTCTACATTAATAAGTGAAAAAAATCATTTAGAATTCTGTCCATTGCAATTTCAAAATTTTTGTTGTAATATTCAATTAAATAATTGCATTTGTAGTGGAGAGTAGCAAAAGATTAATATAATTCACCTAATAATCAATTCCTTTAATTGCGGAATTTATCTTTTATTTTTCAAACACAAATAATTTATTTTACTGTGTTTTCCTAAGAAAATCTCTATGGCAAGAAAATTTGATAATAATAAATACTGAATGAATTATTAAAAGGTTTCTACCTTTCTCTGAGGGGAGAGGGTGAAATAGGAATGAAAAGATTCTGGGTTCTTTTTCGATTGTAATTTCTTAATAATTAGTTACACAAACATTAATATTATATCACATTAAAATTCAAGAAATTAGCTTTACAAGGAAATTACTTTCATCAACAAACAGTTTTTTTAAATCACTTTTTCAAGGTTAAAATAAATATATAGAATTTTTTGCACCTCACAGGTATATATATGTTATTTATGTTTAATACATAAGATAAACAAACATATGCAAAAAAAATCAGATACAGCAGCTAAGCAGCTACCCAGGGTTTAGTAATATATAAAACAAAATTCAATAAATCAAAATTACAATCTGATGCAACCATATAATATCCAATTTATTTTACACAATCATTTTTTTACAAAAAATAATTCTCTGATTTTTTTTTAAAAAAAAACATTTGTAGACAAAATACAATAATGTTTTATATACATTTTTTTTATAGATGTGTTAAATTTTTTGAACAAACGTCATTTTTTTTTTTGTATTTGTCTTTCACATTCTGAATACTCCAAATTCAGTATCTTGTATACTTGCATTTAAAGCTGCACTAAGACTCAATCCCAAAATTCTTCGTGTATCAACAGGATCAATTATACCATCATCCCACAATCTAAAATGATAATAATATTTTTCAATGTATATTTTTTGTTTCGTAAAATAAGTAATTTTTGTAATACAAACTATTTTGTAAATATATACTATAAAATTGAGTCAAATTTAAACACAATAAAAATTGGTGGAACATTTCTTAAGAATTAAAATAAATGCAATGCCCAGTAGAAATTTCAAAGTCTGGCATTACAAGCTAAATGAATTTTCAGAAAAGGCAAACTATTTTTAAAAAAAGAGCGTTAATCTCTAGAAATTATCTAAACAATAAAAACTGAAATACTTTAATGATGTAATAAAAATGCCTAAATATTTAAAAAATGCACATAAAAAAGTACATATGAATAACTTTTTTCAGGTAACTATTAAATATTTTCAGATAGGTTAGGAGAAACAATTTTTGCATTAAAATTGATTGCAAAGTGACAATTTAAAAAATATATACATATAAAAATTTTTCATAACCAGCATCTTATAAACTAGCTAATGATATTTACAGCATTGCTAATATTTTAGTCATCAGCATGTGCAAAATCATCAATAATTGCAATATCAAAGTAGTTGCATTTTTGAAGAATAGAAAAGCTCTCAAAAGTAAGTAAATATGTACACTGAAGAAAAACTATAGGCTTGAGTGGATGTAGACTTTCCTTTCCATCTAAAATCATAATCTCTCTTAATGATTACAAAATAATGAAACTTTCACCACAGGGGAGAGAAAAAAGAAGCAGGCTAAATGTAGATATAGAAAGAATACAGTAAGAAATGAACTGGAGATTTCCATAAAAATTTCCAAACAATATTCATCCATGCCAGGCACAACCTTATGAAGTTTAACTGTTATTGAAATCAGCACAATTCAAAATTACATTCCATCAAATTATGTAATGCTTTTTTGTGAGATAATATGTAAGACAATTTTTAAATGTATTTAAATGGATTTCTGTATAATATAAAATAATATGTATACATTTTATTTTAATATAATTTATAACATATTCTATATAGTTAGCTTAATTAGAACCCAAAAATTAAAAAAATAACTAATAACCTTTGTATGCTACAATTTTAAAAAATTGCAAAACATGAAAATATATATTATAGAAACACCTAGTATATTATTCTAGAAAATTCTTATTTTGCATCAATGAAGACCTGTTGTTAATAGGAAATTGAATTATATACGAGTAAAGTACCTGGATGATGAATAATAAGGATGCCCTTCTTCTTCAAACCTCTCAATTATGGGCTGTTTTAGAGCTTTTTCTTCTTCTTCACTCCACTAAAAAACAAGAATAATTATTGCAATCACAATTCAATTTTATTTTAAAATTCTGCAAATAATTTATTAAATTATTCTTTAACAAATTTATAACAAGTAATGAACTATGGGGCTACAAAAATGATTGCAAGCATTAATTAACTTATAACTGGTTTTTCAGAATATAATCTGTCTCTTAACATTAACTCATTGGCATCATTAGCGTATATATATGCTCAATTTTCCTGGCCACTATCACTGGAGGGTATAAATACACTGCATCATATTATATGCTATGCATATAATATGATATATACAATATTCATATCATATACTATATACTTATATGCATCCCACATTTCAAATATTACCATACTGAACAAAATTACTAACAAATAATGCTCCAAAAATGATTTTTTTTTCCACTTTTATACAATTTTACACCTAAATATGAAATAAAAAATTTTCCGTGATATGGGCCTTTTTTTCATATGATGCAAATGAGTTAATAAACAATGCTACTTACTAATGATGTACATACTAAATTAAAAATGTGATAAGAAATATATCATCAAATAGAAATATAACTTATACCTAACATCATAAATTAGTTAAAACCTTGGAATATATTAAAACCTTGCTGCTTAATTTTTGATATTAAGATAACTATCATATTGAATCACAAGAGCAAACTTTGAATCATAATACGATTTTAAATAAATTCTGACAAAATCAGATTATTATTTATTAAGTTGAAAAATGTGAGGACTTATTTAGATGCTTAAAAACATTTTGAAAAAGACATAAAACTACTACTTAATATTTAAATATAATTTTATAACATTTTTAAGTAAAAAAAAAAGGTTTGAAATTGCTCTGTTTGTCAATAAATGTTAATATAGATAGTTTTGTTCTTTATTATAAAATACAAACACAGTAAAAAAGAGTCATTCAAAAAATTCATGGATTACTCCCATAAATTGAATTCTGAATAACTCAGAAACAGGAGACTAATGAGTATAAATTCAAAGTAAATAATACGTATTGGGTTGGTACATAATTATCAGATGTTTGACGTTATATTTTAATAAAAATTTACAGTATTTTATAAACTTATGAAGGAAAATATTCTTTTAGGTTATAAAAATACATGTTGACAACCATACTCATATTAATCATATTATGTTACACTACTTTGTGAAAGAATGGAAAGCAAAGCAGTTCATTTTGCAATCTCAATGAGCTAATGGTCAGCGAAAGTCGATATAGGGAATAGTTTGTACATTTCAGATCTAGTAATAGTAGCTTGGAAGACAAATCAGGAAGAAGTCAACAATTGTATTTCGATGATCAGGCACTCTCGGCAGCCATGGAAAGAGAAAAAGGCTTGACAACTTGAAGGCTGGTCGAAAACTTCAGTGAGGACTATTCAACATCATTCAGTTATTAAAGTAGTTATTGAAGTAGATGGTGACTATGCTACAGATTAATCATTTAAAAATTTTACTTCTGAATTTTTATGTTTCCTTTTTTTATAGTAAATATTTTTCAAGAATAGACCATTATTATAATTTAAAAATGTCTGATAATTATGTACCAACCCAATATTAAATTCTATCTAGTAAGAAGAAAGAACTTCAAAAGATAGTGCAATCAGCACAAAAATAAAGAATTTTAAGAAATTACAGGTTTTCCTTCTCTTTTCCTTTGATCTCTAGTAATTTGAGCAAGAACATTGGCAGCTTGTTCTCCACCCATTACAGATATTCTGGCATTAGGCCACATGTAAAGGAACCTTGGCCTAAAAAACAAAGCATTTTTTTTTTCAAATTTATTTAATAAAATACAACATAATTATCAATAAAACAAAAATCAAAATAATGATTTATGCATTTTTATGATATTTCTATAAGACACAATTAATATATAATTTAATAGTTTTTAATCAAATTTAAAACAGGCAGATAAACAATGTATGAGATAAATACATAATGCATATTATGCAATCACAGCTTAATATATATCCACACACTAAAACTGAGATCTACAGAAAAATTTAGCTATAACAAAATCTAAAATAATATGAATAATAGCTTGGAAGCTAATAGAAATTACTAAATGGTTAGAGGAAATGGATTTTACCATCTATTATAGCAGAAAATTGCATCCCACATAACAGTAGTTTAATATCATGAAAGATTTAAATACTCTTATGAAGCATTAAAATAATTTTATAAATACAAAATGAAAATATAATATTAATGTCTTACAAAAAATAAAATAGCATCAATAGCCAATTCACCAATTAATTTTTTTTCAAACGATGCATCATATTTTACATCTACAAAGACAAAAATTAAATTACACTTTTGTACCACTTTAGTTATGAACTAAATCTTTTCAAGTTTATGCATGTCTTACTATTCAACCAAACAAAGCAAACAATGTTCTTCAACCTATATATCATAAAATAATTAAGAGTCTTGCCAAACTGTCCAATAGTTGACAAATATTTTTAATTTAATAATTTTTAAATTACTATCTAAAGACAAAAACTATACCATTAGTTTCTGCCAATTTTTCTGTTTTACTTTCATATGTACAAAAAAAAAAAAAATGTGATATATTAAAATAGAGCAAAAAGAAGAATTTTATTTATCATGAATAACAATTTTCAATTATTGAAATCAATATAAATAAAATGAGAAACTCACGAATAAGCTCGTCCACACATTCCATAATTTCCAGCACCATATGAGCCTCCAATTATCACTGTCAGTTTTGGAACTTTGGCACAAGCAACAGCTGTCACCATTTTGGCACCATGTTTAGCAATTCCACCTGCTTCAGCTTCTCGTCCAACCATGAAGCCTAAAGTAAATGATAATTTGCTAAAAAAATAATAGCCTTCCAAATGTTATGAAATATCATAAGTGAATTATTTATTAATATGTAGAAAAGCCAATGATACTATATGATAAAGACATATTTTTTAAATATCATCATGTATTTATTTAATGATATCATTTTTCTAGTACCTTTTATATTAATATATTTTTTATAAATGTTTTGAGACATTAATAAATCATGTTCACTAATATTTTAAAATTGAAACATAAAACTAATAAAATCAAGCACAAAATAAGTTACTTACAAGTATAAATAATTATTAACAAAACTGGCATTTTATGTATTAAAACAAAATGTTGTGATCTCTTTGGAAAAATATAGTTTTTCCCATAACTTCAAAATTGAGCCAGATTATATCCAGCAAAGGATAAACAGCATAAGTAAGAGTAGCTAGACCATTCAAAAAAATATATATTATTTTGGGATTCTCACATATTTGAATCTAACAAGTTAAAAATTCAAATAAAGCCTATTTATTTAAAGCAAGTACATTATCAATCTAAATAAATTGTTAGAATTTAAAAATGACTTATAATAAAAAGAAATTAAGAATATTCCTTCATCTTGATATACAAGGAAGTAATTAAAAGATAAATATACTGGATCAAATATGAGAAAACAAGCAATGAAAAGTCTCCACTGCAGATTACATAACTAGCAATAAATAAATAAATTTAAATTGGAGCTAGACTTTTGTAATTTTAATTTTATTAAAAAGTTCATAAGTCATGCAATTTTCATTTAATTTTATTAATACTGAAGACCTTTAATATTATACTTAATCTAAAAACAAAGAAATCTAATTGCTTTGGCTTAATATTACATTTTTCCTACAAATTTACTGTAGATATTATTTATGTATGGATAATGCAATGTTCTCTGGATATTGTATAAATATCTTTTATACATATAAATTTTTTTTAAAAAAAAGCTCGAATGTAGAAATGTGTGAAGAAATAGCATTCAGCATTGTATTATTTTTGTTTTATTAATCAGTACTGTTCAGAAAATAAGAATCAATATTTTTTTATCAATATAAGTATCTAACATTTTTATTTAGTCAAGAGTTTATCAATATAGTCAGAAATATTACCTGTAATATTTTGTAAAAATATGAGAGGTATTTTTCTTTTACAACATAATTCAATAAAATGAGTCCCCTGAAAAATAAAATAGTTACAATATTTGTACTTTGTGCATATTAATTAATAGTTATACATTCATATAAAAAATGTATGCTTGAAAAATTCTTTTATTTGCCAAATAATTTTAAAGCTTAATAAACAGAAATACAAAATTTTAACAATAGCAATTCTATATTTAAAAAAATTGTAGCAAAATAATTGCAACTAATAATAGCTTGATTGTTCTAACTTTAAAAAAACAAACAAATACAAGTATGATTTCTTTTACCTTTAATGCAGATTCAGCAAATAAAACACCATTATTTCCGATTATTCCTACTGGATAGCCATAGAGATGTCCAAAGCCTAAAACCGTTATCAATAATTTGAGACACAAATTATTGCATTCAATAAGAAAAATATATTTTATAATTTGAAAAAAGCAGACATATTGGAAAAAAAATCAATAATGCATAAGTATGCACTTTCAAATACTTAAGCTTTTCAATGATGCATAAATAATTGAACTAATATCGTGTCTATAAATACTTCACATAATGATGCAATTCAATACTTTAAATACTGGCTTTGTGTTTTATACATTAAAAACTTATTTTATACTTTTTGAGTGCATATTGCAATTAGTTTATAGCAAAAAAAAAAAAAGCATTAATTTATCAGAATCCACAAAGTGTAAATATTCTTTTCATTACTCTATTAGCACTAATATCCCATTTATTTGTACAATATGAAGATACCAATAAAAATATCTTTTACTGAGTTCTACATCCCTGAATATGTAATAGGGTGCATGATTCAGATATTTGTTTAATTTATATAAGACATGAATAATTCAAAAAAGTTAATTAAAAAGTATTTCAAGTATGAAAATAATTTGTTTAATTTTGATATAGTGGTCAAATACAGATTACAAACTGAAAATATTTTCTTGTCAATTTGTAACATCTTGATAATTTAATCATCACAAAAAGAAAAAATAAGTAAATAAAAGTCCTAGTTATTATACCTGTCACTAATGTTTCCCCATATAGTGCTTTAAATTCATCGAACTGACTGCCATCAACAATCCTAGCTATCACCTAAAACAAAAGATAAAATTATAATGGCTTCAAATATCAAAATTTCAAAAATCAATTTTTTTTTTTATCAAAACTATTGGCAATTATCTAAACCAAAAGCAATAATAATCTTAAGAATATTATGACCTCTTGAATTAATTTTAAACAAAAAAACTTTTTTTTTAATATAATGATACTAAAAGAGAAAACAAATTCAAGCAAAAACACATATCTAATTTTTAACCTCTATAAAAAACACAATTCAATATAATACATTTCTATTTATTTCATCTCATTAGCTACTTATAACTCTACAAATGAGCATAATAATAAAAAAAGTGATCCTTTTTTAAAGTATGATGAAAAATTCATTAATGGGCATATAACTTTCTAAAAATTAAATACTGCTATAATAAAGTCTCATTATTACAACATTTTATTGATTTTAAAACCAGGGTTAAAGATCTTTAAATAACATAAACTTTTAACTAATTATACATTTCAGATCAAGCACTTTTCAAAAAATGCTCAGAATATAAAAAGATCATTTGAAAAATTAAGAAACATAAAATTCAATACTTATAATGCAGAGAAGGAGGGAGGATACTTTCTGCTATTTATCATTCTAGGAGAAGATAAAGCTGCTTTTTTTTTTTTTTTTTTTTTTTACTCTATTATTTCCTAATTTCAAAATTTTCCCCAATTTTTAGCAATCAATTTTGAAAAAAAATTGTTTTTAATTTACAAGAATTATTTATATTATTTTAAATCACAAATTTTTTATATTTTTAAATCATAAGCACTTGTTTTCCAATTAATCAAAAGTATAAAATCACAATGTATTAAAAAAACTTAAGAACACTTTTTTAATTGAACCAATAATGAAACTCAATTACTGAAAATTTAAAATGCTTCCTTTTTTACAATTCTATCTTCTCTATATAGAGAAGAAGATATGGAAAAGTCTTAAATTAATAATTAGTTGAAAAAGAGCGTTCATGCATGTAAAAAGTGTGGCAAATATGAACCAATTCTCTTAGAAAATAAATTCTCTCATCTACTGCTTTGATTTGGTATTTTTAAGGGAAATAATTGCAATTAACAAATTTAAAATAAATAATTTTTTTAAATATATTCAGAATATTTGTATCAAGAGATATAATTTTTAATATTACACACGATGAAAGGCGGCAAAGAAATTTCAGTTTTATGAAATAAAATGTTTAAGTAATTGCAAAACTCTTTTTCCATTACTTCATAATATACATTGTTGAGATTAAACTATTAGTACTCAAGCTCAAAGAGGATTCAAGAATATTACTTACTTCTCGAACATCAAAAGTCTTTTTCAGGTTAGAGCCTACAATACCATATAGATCTTCAGCAGAAAATTTTGGTTCGACAGGATCAATTACATTCAACTAAAACAAGAAATACAAACATGTATTAGGATTTATTGTATATGAACATCATTTGAAACAGCAAAGATGAACAGAACAGATGAATATATTTCTAAAAATAATAAAAGAGAATGCATTATGTTCATGTTCAACAGACAAAATTGTTAAAACCTGGAGTTACCAAATTTCATATAAATATACTTAGAGGGGTAAGAATAAGCACTTCAAACTGATTCCTTTCTTTTAATTTTAATTAATTAGAAAATAAGTTAGATTTGGGTATTTTTCTATAATAATTTCCAAAACTAAGATTACAAAAATTTATTTTTATGCCACTTTAAAATTTAAAAAATTATTTTTGTACTAGTGCCAATTTGTATATCAAGTCACTTTTTACCTATAATTTTTTAATTGTTTTTGTACTGTTTTTTTAACATCAATTTTAAATTTTATTGCTGCATATTTCATTGTTGCATTAAAATTCAAATTGTTTTCATCTTTTCACCAAATATTTAATCGTGTGATTTTCTTTCACTGATAAAAGAAAATGAGAAATATTACATTAATGTTTTGTGTGGATTATATGAGAAATAAGAAAATGAAATTACTTTACTAAGAAAATTTGAAGATAAATGAACAGCACAGCTCTATTTTTAAAAATGCCATGTTGTTATAAGACTGGACACCACTAAAAGATTCACACAATTCTAATGCATTTGCAATTTGATACTTTTTTAAGGAACTATGGATATCAAAATTATACATAATTGATTGGATGGAAATCAAAACAAGCAATCTTTCTGATGAATCTTTGATACTTTTTAAAGATCCCTGAATATCAAAATTATGCATAAAATTTTTGATGGAAATCAAAAGAAACAATATTCCTGATGAGCCTGCTGGTTGCCAAAGTTGACGAGTGAATTACATAATAATCAAATCATACTGTGAAACAAAAGCAATCAATTTGAAAATTTGTGCTATTTCAGAATCAGCAGAAAGAAGTCTTGCAGAAGTTTTCCTATATACTCTCTAATAAATGAGTTATTCCCCACATAAACTTGGAAACCTTGGACACGATGGTTAATTCCACTTTATTTTCATATTTGAAAGTAGTTTTTTTCATAATATAATAAAGAAATCAGTATTTGTGTCAAAGCTGCTAGCAATTGAAGAGAAACAATTATAAAAGATTAATCCTTGATATAAATCTAGTGATTTTTTTTTTTTTTTTTTTTTTTTGGAGATTAATTGTTGACATACAACTTAAGCACAAAAACCAGGAAATTGAATTGATATTTTAGATTACTTTTTTTTATCACACTCACATGCACAGAAAAGTACTGAGTGAATGATTAACCACTTTATGAATACTGTTTCAAATTTAATACATATATGCATTATAGATGTTAAATCAGTGTACTCAAACAGCTGAACAAATCAACTTCTGAATAATTAAACACAAAATTTGATAAAAATTTATGTGTGTAATATAAAGACTAAACATTAAATATCCCTTGACAAGCTCAAAGCCTTTGAGATACCATGTAAGAGATGAAAAGAAAAACATAATTTCATTTTTTTTAATGCAGGAAGTTCTGAAATGTGGAGATTAATCAAAAGTTTCAAGCTTGGATGTTTAAATAAATACAATATTTTCTCTTTGCATATTTTGTATATGTGCAAGTAAAACACTATACCAAAAAATGAAGTATTAATAATATCAAAAGTCAAATATGTCATTGATCAAAGAATTTAAGTATTAAAACTCTGCTAAGTTCTTGACAGTTAAATTGAAAATATTTTGGCAGTTTTTAAAATAGGACAATTAAATTTAAAAGAGAAAGTACAAACTTAAATTTTATTGATTTTATACTTGTAACCAGTGAAAGGAATCATAAAAATATTTTTTGTAATGTGTATTGTAATTAATATAGTAATTGAAACATATAAAATTTAATAGAATATTTGACAGAAATATTAATATTCAAATCAATAATTTTCCTCCTTAAAACACAGTATGTTACAGAATTTAATAATATTACATATTTTAAAGAAATATAAAAGTCAATGCTATTTTGAAATCATAAACATCAACTCTCACAAAGGAAAAGAATAAAATTCAAACTTAGAATGATTCATTATAGTGTCTGATGGAATTAATTGGTAGTTATATTAGAAAAAAAATATAAATATTTATTATTTAACTTCATTTACCAAAGTAAATTACACATAAAATAATATCTTCAATAAACTATTTAATTTTTTTTTTACTAAAACAAACATTTTAAATTTTTTTTAAATGATCATAAGTACTTTTTTTGTAAGCAGAAATTGAAAAAGAAAAAAAAAACCGTTTAAGATTGAATTTACTCACTTGAGAAGGTTTTCTTCTATTTAAGTTCTTTACTATTCTTCGAGTTAGATGCAAAGCATGCTCATCATCTGTTGCATAATAATCTGTTACACCAGATTTCCTATTTATTAAATAAAAGGAAGAAAATATAAAATAAAATAACAACTAGCACAATTTTCTTCTGCAAAATATTTGGTGCAGGAATAAGAAACTTTTTTTTAAAAAAAACAGCCAAAAAAAAAAAAAAAAAAAGGGGGGGGGGACTACAATATCCACACATACATACAAATAAAGGGGTGAGAGATATCTTAACATGTTCTTGTTATTTTAAAATATCAAGTAAATAACAAATCACCATATATGCAACATATATTGTATGCTAACAAGATATCAATAAGCATAATTTTTCTTATATTAGTGATAATATTTAACAAAGAGGCATCAATTCATTTAATATTTTTCTTAAAAAAGAGGTATGAGTTCATTTTCCCCTTTATTTTGACTTAGTAATCATTAAATATATATTGATGATTTATGTATGTAAGTCATAAACAGCATATTTAGGTAAAGACAACTAGCTCATTTTCATATGGAATTTTCAACCTTTTCTGTAAAAGATAATTTCATTCTATAGCCAAAATAAACTCTTTTCATTTCAGAAATTTTTAAATTTACTAATGTGGAAATAATTTTCTCATAAATTATATGGATTTACCTTTTAATTTTAGTTTTATCCATGATCCAGAATTAATATTTTGCTCATGTGCATTTGAGTTTTTTATAAATTGTAATTTGATTGTAATAATAGGAAGTACTTTTCACCATTATTGCTGTTATTTTTTTTTTAATGTAAAAGAATTTAAGAATAATTTTCTTTCTATACATTGAATCTATTAAATAATTCAATTTATATGCATTTAAAAAATTAATTATTTTTTAATCATTCAAATTCATACTAACTTTTGAGTTGCATATATTTTTGCTTCCTAACAATTCTCAGCTGGTACATAAGCCTAAGTCAAAATACTTGCTCTACTGAAATTCAGATAATTAATTCTTTAAACTATATGCTAAATACATTTTTGATGGGTTTTTTTTCTTTGTGTTTTGCCTTTTAATGAGGTTTATGTTGCTGTTTGACTCTAATTTCTACAAAACATTGTTTTAGAAAGAAT
This sequence comes from Argiope trifasciata, assembly GCA_026543055.1. Taxonomy (NCBI): domain Eukaryota; kingdom Metazoa; phylum Arthropoda; class Arachnida; order Araneae; family Araneidae; genus Argiope; species Argiope trifasciata. The sequence continues at coordinate 4,505,062 of JAPMOQ010059770.1, forward strand.
CTAAAAATTGGAACTGTTGCCTAGTTACGAGGCAAATAAATAATAATAATAATATATTTATTACAAGGAATCTGGTTCTATAACAGAAGAAACATTTCATTCATATAAATTCCATATCTATTTCCTACATAAACTAACATTTTTCATTAAATTCTTTTCTCAAAATATATTAATCTATAAAACGATCGAAATAGATAAAACAGATTTTACATTTTAAACATTCAAGATCTAACATTTTATTTTATTATTCATATTGCCTGAATTTTAATCAATAATAACTATTTGAAAATTTGAAAAAATGTTTTAAATATCAAAAATGACATATATCCTCCTATATCATACTCTTAAGATATAAAACTCTTTTAATTTATTAGCTATTTGAAAACCATCTACAATTTTTTTTTCAGTACCTCTTGTAAAGTTACAGAAAAAAGATGAAAAGAAAAGAAAAACACCTACCTGCAATGTAAATCGGCACCTCCTAATTGTTCTGCAGAAATTTCTTCACCAGTAGCAGCTTTCACCTGAATTAGGATTGAAAACAAACAACTTTAGGACTTTTGTACTTTCCAATAGAAACTTGGATAATATAAAACTCATACAATGACAAAGAGCCAAGAACTAAATGCAAGATGATACATAAGTAGCAATATAAACATACATTTTTAGAATGTAAATAAACTAAATTGAATTTACATAAAATTTATATTTTTATAGATTATTATATATATTTTAAGAATTAACAGAATTTTTCACTAAGAGAGAATCCTTAGAGAAGAATTGTGAAAAATAAAACTAACCATTTTGAGTACATTTATTTTTATTTATTGAATAATTAAGACTTTATATAATGGTTGAATTGTGCACTGACTGAAATTTTACAACAAATCTTTAGCAAGCTTTCAGATCAATGCTTACAAACTTAAAAAATAAAATATTTACCGCTAAATTATAAGTTATTTTAATTTTTCTTTCTCAATAGATATAGATAATATTGCTGCTTTGCAATTTTTTTTCAATAAATTAAAATGAAATTTACTGTAATAAATAATTACACAATCCTTTATGGTCTGCCTGTCATCTTTTTAAAAGTCATTTGATTATATATAATGATAATGAAATAATAATTTTAAAAAATTGTCAAATCAACTTTAAAAATAAAAAAATAATAAAATAAATCATGCAAGATCACTTTTATCATTTGATAAATTACTTATTTTAAAATTAATTTCACTGAGTCCCAAATTTGTTGAATAAATTTGAAGAATTAATGATAGCAAAATACTCCTAAAAATGTCTTATAAATTATACAAAAATATAGTGGCATAAAGAGATGAAACATGCACAAATTTTTTCACATACTTATTTATCAGATTATTGAAGAATTTCCAATAATTAATTATTAAGATATAAATTTTCTTACTAAAGGTGGACCTCCCAGAAATATAGTTCCTTGCTGTTTAACAATAATGCTTTCATCAGCCATGGCTGGTACATAAGCACCACCAGCTGTGCAACTACCCATTACAACAGCAATCTGGAAATAAGAAACATGAATGTCACTTTTAATAAAGACAAATAATTGCCATATAAGTAAAGAAAAGAATTAATATAAGTAAAGAAAAGAATTCTTCCTTGCCTGTGGAATATTTTTGGAAGACATCACAGCTTGATTATAGAAAATCCGACCAAAATGACAGATATCAGGAAAAACTTCAGCTTGGCGAGGTAAATTAGCTCCACCAGAATCAACTACAGAATGGAAATTCGTTAATATTTGTTTTTAAAACTTTAAATAGTTAATAATATATATTATTTATTATGTAGCAAATTTTTCTATAGATAGAAATGTCATCTATAGAGAAACTAAAATGTATTTGGTTTAATTAAAATGAAAAAACTCTATTTAAGGAGTTAAGCAACTAAACATAGGATGGTATGTAAATAATAATAAAAAGTAATCCTTTCAAGCACAGCATTTTAATCTCTCTCTCAACGTGTGTGTGTTTATTTAAAAAATAAAGGTGTATATTTTTCATTTTTTAGCTAATATATGATAGATAAATCCAATAATTAAGGAAATAATTCACCAAAAAAGGATACCTAAATATAAGAAAATACTTTTGACTTCTGTAGAAGATGATAATAAAAAGTTACAATAACTATATTTCCATGAAACACCCATGATGAAAAGAATTAGAAAATACTTTTCTTACATTCCCCAAGATGTAAAGTTTCATGCTTCTGTCTGTAAAATTTTTTGAGACATCAAAAGGCAAATTTATTGAATTCGACCATTTTTAAATACCTCTGACAAGAGTGTGTGATTTTTTAGTTATAACTTCCTGTGACAATATAAACATCACAAAAGATTATTAAAAGGGTAGAATAAAAAGTAATAATGCATTCTTCAACATCCATACAGAGTTGCCTTCTTTTAACAATATTTAGGAGTATGTGATCCAGTTCATCTTTTGGGACATAAAAATAGCTTTTTAAATTTATCTGGGTGAAGATTTACAAAGTATGTATTTTTAGTTCTGATATAATACCAATCATAAATAAATGAATATATGGGTGATCATTCAATATATAATTTAAAATAGAACTAAAAAATTAGCTTCTAAGAATGCCAATTCACCCCACATTTATAGAAAATTGCCACTGATGATCAACTTCTTGTCAAAGTAATTAAAAATATGGATCAAAAGTGGTCATTTTAAAGACTATACTATTTTTTCAGAAAGATGCCCTATGTTAAAATTCTAGGCATAAATTTAATAGTTGTCTATGTAATGTCTATGCATACCAGAATGTTATATAAGTTGATTATTAAGTTGAATTTTCTCTACATTCATGTCTTAAATGTTATGCCCTGAAATAACTGTTTGTATTCTAGCATGAAAGTAACTTAAAAAATAAGGCATCAATTTCTATATCGTTTTTATCCCTTTCCATTCTTTGCCTCATTATCTCAGCATGGGAGATTGATACATTAGTTTATTTTCACTAAAACATTCAATAAATTTACTTCCAAGAAAGATACGGAGAAATTAGAGGAAAATGTTGGTTTTTGACAATTAGGATTGTATTATGATTATATATAGCATTTTAAATCATTTCTCATTACTAAATATACCAATTTAATTGGGAAGTTAAATCAATTGGATCAATTTAATTGGAAGTTAACAGTGAGCAAAGTATCTTAAAAAACAAAAATGCTTCCAAAAAAAATTTCAGATTATTTCATGAAAATTTTTATTTGGACATACATGCCTAGGTGGAATATTTTGCCTAGGTGCCCTGTTCCAATTTTTTTTTTCAGGGTTGATGGAAGATGCGCTGTATGTACATACATCCCTTTAATTTGAGAAATTTCATAAACTAACAAAATATTACACCTAATAATGCACCAGGTACAACAGCACATAAAGAAAAAATAAATTTTATATACAGCTATACACTTGCTCAGTTGACAGAAGTTGGGGTAATGTTTAGTGATATGTGTGTCATAAAGTTTTTTTTTTTTAAAGTCAAATATAGTACATCAAATATAAACCCAGCAAAATCATACCATAAAAATTTTGTGACAAACAAACCTAAATATATACAAGGAAGATTGTTTTCATGGGCTATTTCCTGAGCTCTCAAATGCTTTTTAACAGTTAAAGGATAATATGATCCTCCTTTAACAGTAGCATCATTGGCAACAACCATGCACTCAACTCTATAAAATAAAAATAATAGAGAAAAATTAATACTTTTAGCAAAAGAAAAAAAAAATCTGATTTGAAAAATATTTTAAAACTCATTTCATTTTTTTTTTTTTAAATATTATTATGGTGAAGAAATTAAACTATCATATTACTTAAACAATATTCACTAAAATAATGTCCAAGAATTAAATCAACCCTAAAGCAGAATTTTGTTGAGCCCAATATTTAATTAAGTAAATATAAAAATTTTCAATTTTATTTGAGTGAATAAATTTTTATCCTATGTAATGAATTTTTCATACATCACTCTATATCTTGAATTCTTAATTTTCATATAGATTTAAGGTGTAAATAAGAATAAATATCCACAGCTTTATTTTTTAACAAAGAAATAAATATGTTTCGTTAATTTGTATTTTAATAAAAAGTTAATGTTTTAATTTTATTAAAAACTTAAATTGATCATCTTTTAATTGAAAGTCAGAAAAACTAAATTATTAAAAAAAAAATTTTTTTAACTAAACTTTTAATTAAATGAAAACTTAGCACATTACTTGGAAAAATGATAAAGAATGAATGCAAGTATTTCACTCTTTAAATAGAAACAATGACTGCTAGTATTATCACTTTTTTATAAATTATCATGAAATTTATCTAATATTTCCGACTCCAAATATATCCAATATTTAGTTGTTTCTGCTCCAAATAAAAGAATATGTTTAAATGAAATTTCAAAATATTTTCCTTAAATATCAGAAATAATTAAAAATATTTTCACAAAATTCTTTCTCCTACTATATATAAACATATTTAAGCATTATATAAAAGCTCATTTAGAAATATTAACAAGGAATATCTTTTCATTTGTAAAAATTATCATTTGGTTCCGTATTTTCACTCTTTTAATAAACATAATTTATTATTTATTTATTCAGCACAATTGTTTTAATATAACAACAAAAACCTACATTCACTGAACACTAACTGTATTTGAATTTAAAGTAAGTGAGTAAATTATTCAGCAACGTATAAAAAAATGACATAAAGATTAATGAAATCATAAGGCACTTATATTATTAATACATTATTTGATTTAATAAATTTTAAAATAAACAATAATTTTTTTAAAAAAATTCAATAGCAAATCACCCGTGAATAACTCCAATGCCTGTAACTATGCCAGCAGCTGGCACTTCTTCAGATCCATAAACATTATGAGCAGCTAACTGGCCAATTTCTAAAAAAGGAGACCTGCATATAGAAGAGAGGAGAAAAATAATCCATAAAAATGAAACCCTCAAAAAGAATTAGTATAAAGCACCATATCACAAAAAATTAATATTGCACCAATAAGAATATGCTAACAAACATATAATTAAGTATGGAGACATTATGCAAATTATTTTACACTGAATGAAACAAATAATGAATGGAAAGAAAGAAAAACTTTCGAAATATTACTTTAAAAGTTAAATGTGAATGCTTCCAACCTCTCCAGCCCAATGATGCCAACACTAAACAGTATCCTTTTTATATGCATTTCTATTTAAATTTAAAAAGATTAAATTCAAATGATATTTTCTATAATTTTGATTAGTAAATGTATAAAATTCAAAATACACAGACACACACAAATTATTTTGTTTGACTTACATTGGAGTCGTCAATAATTTAAATCTTGATTTTGTATGAAACAAATAGATGTACAGATCAGATTTAAACCAAGGGCAAAGAAACCAGTGAAAGATTAAGTTGCGAGCAATGGGTGCCATCAGTGATAAAGTAGGGTATAAGCAGTAAAAACTATAAAAGTCCTTTTTTCAAAATAATAATAACATTTGAACACATTTTTAATCGAATCATCATGCTAATTGTTAATATTGGCTTTTTATTTATATATTTTTTAGAAATTTTGTGAAAATATATGTTTTTAGTACAAGCTGCCTTAAGCGACCAGCTGGTTCGTCATGAGTAATGTGTTCTAAAATTTTCATTTTACTCTTTGTAACTTATCAGCCAAATATATTTAAACTTCAAACTTTGATAGTAACGTAACTTGTATTATTATAAAAGCCTTATGATTATTTGCTCACTGCATTATATATATCTCTGATTTATAATCAGTTGTTGTAGAATTATGTGGAAAATATAACATCTTAAATTTATTCCATAATATTACACAACCATTTCAACACGTGCTGAGTATTCAAAGTATGGAAAAATCTAAAACTCATTATGCATCAATGCATTGCTTAATAGGCTACATAAAAGGTGATTAGTTACTTTATTTAGACCAAGTTTACAGAACTAAACAATATGTATGCCTATTACTAAAGATTTACAAATTAGCCATTGAACCCAAATTCAAAAGCATATCCTGGATAAATTCCATCATGTTTACTATAGATAAAGTTGATTTATTAAATTAATGATATAGATATCGCAAATGGTCATAGAAATCATAAATCTTTTTTTTTTATAGAAAATATCACATTTAATATCTATTTTATTTTATCCAATCATATGCTGAAAGTTGCATTTTTTTAGATTTAATTTGCAATAATAGCTTATTTTTTTTTAAGTTTGAGCTTTTGTCAACATCATGGCAATACTTTGATAAAGCTAATTTTTCCCATTGACATGCATGGGCAGATTAAATTTTATTATTTTGTCTGAAACATATTGTTGAAAAATATGGTTAAAATATTTCTTTTAAAATTCGTAAAAAATAGAAGCTTAAGTTATATGTTTAAACACTGATACCATTAGAAAGCTTATTTTTTAATCTTTAACTTGATGCAAAAATCATGTTTATGCAATAATTTTTTCAGAAGTTATAACTGAAAAAAAAAAAAGTTTGCTTATTTTTTTTTTTATTTAAATTCTAATTAAATATTCAAAAAAATTGCTCTGAGATGCACATTCTCGGTGTCCAAGGTATACAAATGGCAGGTTTGGTAGCTCTAAGTGGAACGGTCTAGCCTGTAGAGTGCCAATATACACATATTGAGCTTTATTATTTATTGTGATTCAAGATTGAGTATTATCTACAACTAAATACAGTTATATTTACACATATACTTGGCATTTGTAAATATTACAATAAAAAAAGTTAACAGAATGAAAATGACAGAAAATTAATCAACTATATTTGAAAAGTATAATCTTATAATAATATTTTATTATTCATAGTATTCATATTTTCTCTAAATTTGCTTATTTAGAAACTAAGTTAATATTTTTTAACCATACTGCTTGTGGCATCTTTCAGCCTAGTGATCTCAGGCAACTGCCGAATTAGAAATCATTCACTTAGTTTCTTTAACATTCTTTTATAAATTTATATTACTATTATAGCAATTCTAGATACGTAAAAATTATACTAAATGCAAAACTTCAAATACATCTTGCCAGCTTTATTTTAAATTGAAGACACATGTATTTAACATTACATTTTTCAGTATATAGGCAACTTTAATACACTGATTAAATTTCAAAATCTTACTGCAATATTAGGGATGAATTTTATAAATATTTGGTCTTCATGTTTATTTACATAAATCAATAACTAAGCAATTAGTTACTTTCTGAATTATGAAAGATTAATTTAAAATAATAGAATTTATTTTAGGGTTTGAAAATTCATTTACTTCAGAAGATCCCTAGAAATTTCTTAAATGAAGATCACTACAAATTTATTTTTATAACAATTATAAATTTTTATATATATATAAACGCTATCAAAAATATAAAAAAAATACCCCATGTCAAGTAGGTTTATAATTCTTTCTCGTGCAAGCATTTTATTTTTTGATGTATGGCGAAGAATAGCTTTCTCTCCACCACCTATACAAAGAATAACATAATGTATAAATAGATTATAGGATAAAGTTTAATAATAACAATATTAAATATCTCCAAAATTGCATACAAAAAAATTTAGAATTAAATATATAATTAATACCTTTAGATATTTTCTGAACAAGTTGCTTTAAATCAGTCACTAAATTCAGCATCTTTGAATGATTTTCCTAAAAAATAATTTTAAGAAATATTCTCATATAATGTAAAAAGAAAATTATCACACTAAAATTACATAGCAATAATTTATAAAATGCAAATCAGTTTCTGCTAAAAATGTTTATGAATGAAGCAGTTTCAGTCACTAAATATAGGAAATGAAAAATATATAAATAAATTTTTTAAATTTATTTTTTTGAATTTCCCATCAATCAAGTTTTTTACCATTATCTTTCACATTTTTATTTTATAGAATAGTTTCTTCACAAAAATAGAGACATAAAAAATAAAGAGAATTTGACTTTAAAAAAAATAAAGTAACTGTTAAAAAAGGAGTACATCTCAAGAGTTTAACATGGAAACTATGTAATATCAGTAAACTAGTAAATTAAAGATTCTAATTAGCATCCTGGATTAAACTTAAAACAACTATGGATTATATATATATATATATATTGACATTGAGCACTGAAGCCTTTATATATATATATGTTCTCTAACCAATTTTTTAAAATATTTCATTAACATTTTCAAAAGAAAGTAAAAATGTTAAATCTTACTGATCATTGTTTTTTTCAATGAAAATAAACTTTTTAGCACATAAAGTAATTGCATCTTTCGGTTACGATTAGTAAATCATAGCAAGACTTTTAACTTATACTTAATCATAATCTGTATCTGTATCTGTATCTGTATTCTGTATCATAATCTGATTTATAAATGTTTAAAAACTTTATATGAGCAAACAATATACACGAATTACTTCACATCTTTCTGACTTCATAACTAAGTATAGCCACATTCTGATATCTTCAATACAAAAATTTCAGCAAAATGTTTTTTAATATTATCAGCTCAGTGTAAAATTTTCACCAAATATTTAAACTTACTAACAATATGACACTCTGTGTATAATGAATTGCTAACATTAGTAATAAAAAAATTCTAGTAATACTTTTAAAACTGAATATAACTTCTTTTAAATTATTTGAGAATGTTTTTCAAAACCCTATTACATACATGCTAGCAACAAAGTATACTTGAATGATCACTCAAATCATTTATATAAAAAATATTTCATAATCTAAGGATTACTAATAAATAAGAAAATAATAATTTTTTTAAGAATAGGATGCATACTTTATTCCAGTAATTTTTAAAGTGTTATGCCAATACAATTTTCATTTAAGTGTATAATTTTTATTATTAATAATAATAATTCTGTAATTTTTAATTGTGTATAATTTTTCTGTAAATTTCAATCAAAATTTTGTTTTTAAAGAATCATCTTGGATATCTTTGAGTTATAAAACTGCTGTATTTAAGAATGATCTATCTTTTTATAAATTAAAGCAGAGAAAAAATAAACTAAATTTTTGTTTGGAGTGGTTAAAAGCATAAGTTTAAATCAGCTGTATACAAAATAACAAATGTAAAGAGAAAGAAAGAGTTTCAATTATGCAGAATAGAACAAATACTTTTGTCAATAATTGTAGACTTTGTCAAGGTGAATTGGATTCAGATAACTTCTAATACATACATAGAGAGAAAGATTTATATAAACAGATATAATACCAAAAGTTTCTTAGTTTTATTTCTGATTAATAAACATATTAATCAGAAACAAATGTAAGAAAAAAATTTCGTTTTTGTTTCTCTCAACAACTATAATGTTTATATTTTTTTAGTCTAAATAGGCAAACCTCGTCAACCAAGCAAATAAATTTTGTTTAATATCTTCTAATGAAAAATGATTCTACTAAACGGTTCATTATATACACACGAAACCATTTTAAATATTTCATAGCATTCAGTGATGTGTATGAATTATTACTTGATATTCAGATGAATGTTTATCAGGTTCTGATCCAATAACACAGTAATTATCATAATGATAAGTCCTCTGTGAAATATTCTGGTTGTACAAAACAGCACTTTGAGCAAATAACTTCTTGTTAAATTTGCAGTATAGCTGCTTTCCAAATACATTTAAAAGTTTCATTTTAATTAATAAAAAAGTATAAGTTCCGTTAGAAAGATATCAATTTTTTTCGTCATGAAAGTAACGGCAAAATATCGAAATCTAGTATTCACTTTAAATGAAAATCCTGTGGGGCATTACTTTGTTCGCTATGCTATTTATTTACAGTTTTCAAAGCAATGAAAAATGACGATGCACGGTTAAAGCTAAATATTTATTTATATAACCAAATATCATTTATTTCCTTATACAGAACATTACATTCTATTTAATATAGTTATAACTGACACATTTATTCGAAATACAAATTTATTTAAAATTCTTAAATGCTTCTTTCTACATTAATAATTTTATACTATTGAATATATATGAAAGAAATGAAAAAAGTTAAATTATTTTTATCATTTTCTGCCACGAGATGGTGCCACGTGTATTTAAAAAAATATTTAATTTATAAAGATTCAATATGTCGATGTTCTGCTTTGTTTTTGTTAATTATAAGAATATTTTAAGCCTGTTTTGACGAATTTCCGATGCTCGTAGCTTCCTTTCATGATCTCAAGAATTATTAAATCAATTTAACAAAATTGGACGTTTTCTGTATTTTATTAAATTAGTTTAAATTAATCCTAGCAAATAAAAAAAAATTATACAAAATGATGACTTTTATTGTAAATACTTGCCATCTTTTTAATAACCAAGAAGATATACTATGTTTCTTAATCTATTAGAAAAAGAAACCATTCTAGCCACCAGTGAGGATTGAACTCACGACCCCTGGTTTACAAGACCAGTGCTCTAACCACTGAGCTATGGTGGCTTCGGAAAATTGTGATTAAAAAATTTATAAATAAAGTGCTTTTGACTAGTGTTTATATTTTGATGCTAAATTTAAGTCGCATTGATTCAACCGTTACTCTCCGATAGTAACAACCAAACAATTTACATGTGTCAGATTTCGTTTTACAAATGCAACTGAAAACTATATAGCGTTTCTGAAATTGCAGACGCATGCAAGTTTCTGTTGGTGATTTGAATCGAATTCGTTGAAGCAATTCGGGTGAAAGTAATTCGACATCGTTATTTATTCATATACTGATGTGATCTAAATCGTGCTTTGATTTAATTTGTTTACAATGTTTTAACTAATATGCCAGCAGATTTAAATCGTTTAACAGAAGGATGGTTAGAACTCGAAAGCGATCCTGGTGAGTCAAATATAAATTTTTAAATATTAGTTCTCGAACTTTTTTTGTTTTAATTTATTTTTTACCTTAAGTATGATAATTAATGAAAATTATTTTCTGTAGGTCTTTTCACCCTCCTTTTAGAAGATTTTGGTGTCAGGGGAGTTCAAGTTGAAGAAGTATACGATTTACAGAAAACTATAGAAGGGTAAGTTTATAAAAATCTGAAAATAATTTATAATTTTTAGTGCAGTGCTTTTTTCAGCAAATTGTGTTTTTCTGGGTGAGGACTGCCAAATTACATTTATTAGGCTATAAATTTTTTAATTATTTATTACTTTTGAAATGATGCTTATATTAATTTGTTGTAATTTGAAATATATAAAAAAAGACATTCATTGAATGATTTTTTTACTCCTAATTTGTGTTATTGTAAAAAGACTTATTAAATTTCTGCATTCAGCGATTGGGTGTGTTTTGTTGTAATTATATTTTTTCCCCAAATAAACTTATTTCTATTATTTTCTATTTACCTTGGAAAATTTTGATAGGTGTTTAAGAAACAGTTATTATTAATTTTCTTATACTTCAGAAAGAATAATAGACTATAGAACAGAATGAAAATAGAAAATGATTCTGAATATAAATGACAAATTAGTTTTGATTTGAATTTTATATAACGTAATCAAATTATACTTCTGTTTTTGTGATTTAAATATGTAGTTGCTTTCTTTTTCAGCATGAATTTTAAATTTTGAAAGTAAAACTTCAATCTAAAAACTTTATTATTGAATGTACTGTATTGAATTTTTATAATGAATCACAATTTTTAATGATTAATTTTTTCAGAAACTTCTATCAAATTAATACAAGCATACACAATTTTTTAACGTTTAGTTTTTCTATTTAAATATCTGGAAAAAATAAGTATACGGTATTAATTATTTTATTTTTTGTATTATGTACAGTTTTCTTTATTCTTTAGAATCCTGTAAAAAAATACTTTGTAATATCTTTGTTTTATAGGGAGAAATCAAGATTTTTTTTCCAGGTTTAGTTGGTGTTTTGTATTTTCATTGTTGTGCTTACTAATAAAATCATTGTACCCAAAAATTTAGTGAATTTAAAATGATTCTAATATATTTCTGTAAATGTTTCTTATGTGTTTAAATCTGCAAGTCTTTTTTTTGACTTAATGTAAGTCAATACTTTTAGTCAAAATTTTAAATCTTAACTTAATGTGTCCTGCTTTTGCAGTTATATTAAAGATATTTAGAAAAATTATTTGAGTTTGTTAAATTTCAGCTTTTGTATTTTATGACACTTTTCTTTTTTTGTTACTCATGTATTGATTATAATCCTGCAATTAATTTCCAAAAATTTTGCTGTAAATATCAATTTATGGTTTACTAGTGGCACGCAATCTATGCATAAGAACCTTATTCTGGTATTGAAAAAAACGTATTAAATTGTTTTTAGCTTTGTACTTTTGAATTAAATATTTGAAATGTATTAAATATTTTACATTGTTGTTGTTTTTTAAGTTTTATGCATAGGATAATTCCTTAAATATTTTAACATTAGATTTATAATTTAGACTTTATAATATTTTAAAACCTTTACTTGTTCCTTTTAAAAGGCATCTTCTTTAAGAGCCTTTGAAAACTTTTTTATATTATGCATTTTTTGGTTTTGTATTTAGTTAAATTAATAATGTAACTGGATATAGTTTCTTATGTATTCAATCTATTCTATTTGATATACTTAACTCATATGCATAATCTATTTTTACACTTCAGCCCAGTATATGGATTTATTTTCCTATTTAAATGGATTGAGGAGCGAAGATCTCGTCGTAAAGTAACCACATCTGAGGAAAATTTTGTTGAAGATGAGGAAACTATTAATTCAATATTCTTTGCCCAGCAGGTAATTTCATTAATAATGGTATCGAAAAATTGTTCAGTGCTTTTAAATAAATTAGGAATCATTTTGAATCTAATACAAGTTCTGCTATTCAATACTAATTGCTTTCAAAAATTCATTGATAACCATAATGATAAAATCGATTTTAGTTAATTATCTTTAGAATATAAATTCTTTAAAGAATTTTAAATATAAATAACTTATAAGAATGTAAATAATTTGTAAGAATTTATAATTTTAAATAAATATATATTTAAAATTTTATTGATATAAATATTTAATGTCAATATATTTATTAATTTTTTTATTCTGAATGTAAATTATATTCTTCCTTCTATATATATATCTTTTATCTTCCGATCAAAGTAGTATCAAATTTGTTTTATAATTTTAATTATGTTCTTTTAATTGAACAAGAAAAAGTATGTTAATTAGATTGGCATTTTTTCTTTTATATTATTTTGCTATTAAATTGTGGAAACTGTAAATTAAGACCAAAATATGGCAGAAATTAGAAAACATAATATGCTGCATAATTATACATTATATTAATGTTTTTTATCATATATTGTTTATTCATTTTATTATTTGTATACTTTATTTAGGCACAATGAAGTTGAATTAATTAAATTTCATGTTTAACTTTTCTGTTAAAGTTTAAATCACAGGGATGATCACAGTTTTTTAACTGAATGGATACATGACATCCTAAATAAAACAGTTCTAGTTTTCCCATTGTTGTAGATGCAGAATGTTAATTTCTAATTTAAAATGAAATAACTTGCCATAAAATCATACAGAGGAACTTATGCAAATATTTAATTGAAATCAGATACAATTGATTCCTCTAAAGATTTAAGTTTATGTTTTAAGTATTACTGAGCTCTAGAAATCAAGATTAAACTGAGAAATATGATTTACTTTTATAGATTTTTCATTCCTAAAGTCTGCTACCTATTCTAGTTATAAAATTTATGAATATAAATGTTTGTTTTCTTTTGATTCAATATATAACCATATAAATATTATTTGTGCACAGATTCTAAAACCCTCTGGGCTTTTGTGCATATATTAGGGTGGATTTAATTTAGCAAATTAATAATTAGAGGTGGGGAAGAGATGTTTAAATTTAACAATAAAGTAGAAATGGTACACATCCTTCTGTGTAGAGCTGCCGAAAAGTGGTTGCCTCAGAGTACTGAAAAAAACAATATGATATGCTTACTCATTTTTTATGTTATATCTGTAAACGAAATTCTTTTATGGTATTAACTAATACAATTTTTCTGTTGTATTTATAAGCAAATGCATGATTTATTAACACAGTCTTTAATACACTAAATGTGATAATGAAAGTACAATCAGAATATTCATATAATAACTAGTAGAATATGCATTGGATTTGAAAGTTTTGATTATTTTGATCAAAGAATTAGGAAGAACACAAATAGCATAAAGCATTTCATTTTATCTGAAACTAGAATAACATTCTTAATGAATAAGTGGGTCGATTGTGTTTGGTAGTGGGGAGGGAGGGGGACTCAAATACTCTTATTTTTTATCTTTTAGAACTGGTTGATTGAAATGAATTGAGAATGAGATTTTTGACACAGAGACCATTATCTCCTAATTCCAAAAGAGTTTATTAAATAAATGTTAAAAAACTTATGCCCAAATAAATGTTGGAAAACAAACCAAAAATTGTTGTTTTGGTAGAGAGCAAGGGAGTATATTTTCTCCTTTTCTGTTGTGTTTTCATCAGAAAGGGAGGAAATATGTTAGAAATATCCTATTATAGAGCTTATGGATTTCCTAGTTAAATCATTTTTACTCAGTTTTTTATAATTTTTATAGAAAATATAATTGAATGGTTTTTTTTTTTTTTTTTTTTTTTTTTCATGCATGATTTGAAGACATATTTAAAAATTGTGGAGAGTTTTCAAAATTATTTTTATTCTTTCTCACTAACAAGCATCTCATGAAAGAAGATTTAGCATTAATAAAAATATAGAAATGAGAAATCTAAATGAAAAATATGATATATTTCAGATATTTGATCACATAGAGCAGTCTGACAGAATTTATTCAAGATATTGCTTATATTTGGGAAAATGGATGGCAAAAGAAATAATTGTCAAAGGGATAAAGAAAGTTTGACTTATTTCTTGATCCCTTTACAAAAAAAAAAAGGATTTTTTTTTTTTTTTTTAGCTAAGCAAATTGCTTAAATTGAATATAAAGTTAATGTACTGATTCAACAAATTAGAAACCTTTTCTACTGTAGAAATCTAATGAACTAGGAAAAGTTATTAATGAAGAAAATTGAAAATATTCAGAAACATCTCTAAAAACAAAGTGCTTTTTATTTACATATTTAATAAAATTAGCATGATCTTTATATTTCTAGATTTTTTTATGTGTGTTCTTAACTTTTTAAAAATGAAATGAAATGTTATTGAAGTAGCAGTATAACCTCTGACTTCTCATAAAATTAAAAGTAAATTGAATAATTCAAGATATGAAATAAAAATCTTTTATTAATTTTTCAAATGAAACGTGCATGAAGAACATTTTAAATAATTTGGTTTAAATGCTGGTGTGAAGTATACAATATACTATCAAGAATATATTTTTATATTTTATATAAATATAAGCAAAAATTTCTGATAGTATTTTATGTTAATATTTATTTGAAACTTACATAACTTGTATTTGGGTTAATTACTTAGTTAATATCAAATTTAATTTATAATAATGAACCCAGTTTTAAAATAAAAAATACTAGATTAGAGTTGGGTCTTATTATTATTACTCAAAAGGTCTGAAAACTTACTTTTTTTTTTTTAGGTAAAAATTAGGTTATGCACACTATTTTCTATATTTGATAATTCTCTGATATTCTTCTTTTGTGTATTCGTTTTTCTTGCAGAAAAGAGTAACAGCTCTATAAATATTACGCATGTCATTTGTATTTATTCTGCAAACTATTCATTATCTAATAAATTTTTCATAACATCTTTAGTAAAAGTGCTTATTATTTCATTTTGCTTGAAGTTGAGATATTTCCTGATCTGATCACCCACTCCAGTTGAAAATTTTGATTATAACTAGTATTTAATTTTTTTCAATGAATGATTTATTATTATTATTATTTTCGTTATTCTTTTTCTTTAGATGGTGCCTAATTCTTGTGCTACTCATGCTTTATTAAGTGTACTGCTCAACTGCCCTAAAATATATTTAGGTCCAACTCTTGCTAGACTCAAGGAGCATACTGCTAATATGAGCCCAGAAGTAAAGCCTTTTAATTTTATTTTCTTAAATAATGCTTGCTGATAATTATTACTTCAAAAATATTATATGTATTTCATTGCATGTATGAATTTAATATTTTTTTTTGTTTGTATGTAATAAATTTAGTATAAATATTCTTATTGAATTTAAAATGCAAAGATAAAATATGTTAAATTTGCATTTGCATGCACTTATTCTAAAAAGTAAAATTTTAAATCATATTTATTTAAAATTTTAAATCATTTTATATGTGTAAATAAATTCTTTAAATCATAATAAAATATAAAGATAGTGTAAAGTAAATAGATGGTAATAAGATGCAATAGCAAATATTATTATTAATGAAGATAAATACAATTAATGTACTTGTTTCATTGGGAGGTATGTCAAAAATGGACCTTGAAAATGCAAGTTTTGCTTGTATACCTTTTCAAGATACCTCTCCTAAAATTTCCTTGTATTCACTTATAGATTGTTATGTTTTTAGTTTAATGACAAGAATTCTTTCTAATGCAAATCCATCTAAATTAATGGCCTCTGGAAATCAATAACTTAAAAAAAAAAAATTATGCAAAGCTCTTCTGTCATAGAATGTTTGGTATTTAAATTAAGCATTTTTTTTAAGCATTCTACATTTTAAATATTAATAGACCTGATATTGCTCTAAACACATGTGAAAATTTTCTATATTTCTATAATTATGTTTTTTTTTTTTAAATTTACAATAAAAGTATTACTTTGTGTGCATGCATGTCCATGCAAGTCTTTTTTATTTGAGATCAATGTTTTTAGCATTTGGAATTAATAATATGTATGGACACCAAAAATTCCCTGACTTAATTTAACAAACAATAAAACCATTAAAATATGTTTGCAAAATCTTAATATAAATAAAAGTCATTGTGATTGTATATGCATTAACGTTCTAAACAATTTGACAAAGTTTAAACTATGCACATTAATTTTAAGATTACAGAAAAATACTGTCAGCTATTCTAAGTGCAAAATTTAATTGAATAACCAATTAACTAGAAAGTAACTAGAATTTTGCTGTTCTTAAAAACATATTTTTGTTCCATCTTAAAATTCAAAATTTTTATCTTTTTAAAGATTCCATTTTATTTCCTTTCATTTCATAAATTTTTCCTTCGATTACTGCAAGATTTCAAAATTTTAATAAATAATTGAATAGGTACTTGTAGCTCTGAAATAAAGAAATTCCGTTGATAGCTGTAAGATTTTGTACTTAACTACTTTTATTTTTTATAATTTTTTATTTATTTATTTATTTTTGTAAAAAAAAAAAAAAAAATAGAATTATAGATGTTAGAAAAAAAATTATTTGACTTCTCTTTTTAAGCCTGTTTTGTATTATTTAATTGAAAATAAGTTTTTACATTCTTTAAAAAAAGATTATTTAAAGGCTGTTTGTTTTTATGAGTAAATTGGAGCTCCAATGAATGTTAATAGATTCTTGTTTTTTGCCTTTAATGCATTATCAGAATTTATATGCATATACTGAAAAATAAACAAGATATTAATGAAGTTTTTGTGTAGTATATTAATATATAGGATTTAATAAGTATACATTTAATCTTAAGCATTTCTTTTTTAGTTTTTAAAATTCTTTACTTTAAGCTCAACCTTCCATAGCTCCATTATATGTTTCTTTATTCTAGAACAAAGGATATGCCATTGGTAATACTCCAGAACTTGCTCGTGCTCATAATAGTCATGCAAAGTAAGAATAAAAAAATATTTTTTTAAATTTTAACCATGTTCTTTACTTGCATTAAATTAATTTAATGAATACTAAAAAGATTTTTCTATATTGGTTTTATAAAAATTGCTGCTATTAAATATCACTGACTGATTTTTTTATGTGCACTGAATCTCATAAATTTATATACTGTATTTTAGACCAGAGCCAAGAAATCTTCATGAAAAATCCCATGGAATATCTACTGGAAGAACTGTTGAAGCTTTCCATTTTGTGAGTTATGTGCCTATTGGTGGGAGATTATTTGAATTAGATGGCTTGAAACCATATCCTATTGATCATGGTTAGTAGTCTTTAATATTATTTGTTTATTTAGGCGAATTCTTATATTCCAAGACAGCTATTTTGTTATTGGCTATTAAAAAAGTATTTCTCTACTTATTATATGAAACCATAACAATGTATACATTATATGAGAATTCTTAGAAGTTCACTTTCACAAGGAAAGAAAAAAGTATATTCTTATAGTATGTTGCTTCTATATTATGTAATCAATACATATGTTTTAAATAAGTATTAATGGCTTTTTTGTGAAGGATTTTTAAATTTATTTGTTAATTAAGGCAATCTCATTTGTGGATTTACTGTAATAGGCAGACACAATAATTCTTAATAAGACAATCAAGGCATAGATGTTTTTCAGTTCAGTAAAATCAGGCAAAAACTAGAAATAAATAAGTAAAATAAAATTCCAATTGCCTTTCATTAAAAGGAAATAAGTAATAATAAAGAATTTTAATCAAATAAAAATTTCATATCACTGACTATTTATCAAGAGTGTTTATTATACAGTAGAGTTTTGTTAATTCATTCTTGCATCTTACAGTTTGAAAGTAAAATATTCAGTCTTGGGTAAAAAAAAAATACATGAACAAATTTATAAGTATGTAATTTACTATTCATAATATATGCTATTTTTTACACGAAAGTTTACTAAAGACATTAGTCTCTAGCAACAGTCATTATGTGAATTTGTAGTGTGTATAAGAACTGCCTTGTTAGGGTGATGTTTTTCAATGTACAAAATTTCTCTTGTACATTGTACAGCATCTACTTATTTCACTGGAAAGCTGTTTTTCTGTCGAGTGTATTATTTTTTCAGGAACAAATTCCCATAGCTTTTTATTATGACACAAAATATAATTTATAAGTTCTTTAGTAATTCTAGAAATATTCGTCCAATAACTCATCATTATCATTGCCATCCACTTGTAGTTCTTAAAACATAACCTCTTTGACTGTGGCTCCACAGGCACTTGCACAAATCCTTTGGAATCAGGTTTCACAATGCTATTTGGGCAAAATTTCTTCTTATATATTATACTGTTCATAACAGCACTCAATAGGGACTAATATAAGCTAATTCAGTTATGATGTCACAGTGCCACTTTACCACTTGTTCTGCTTTTCATTTTGCCCTGCTCATTGCATAAAGTTTAGGTGAAAATTATAATATTTACATAGCATAAATTATAACATGATTATAAACATTTATTTATTTGTTTTATGATTAATTTAAAACTTTGAAGAAAAATATTTTGTTTTCTAGTATAATATTTTTTGCTGTCGAAATTGTATTTAGACTTCACAAAATTTCCTTTAATATTAAGTTCAGGAAAAAAGTAATACACCATTATCTCCCAATTTAAAGTTTTTTCATTTTGAAATTTATGTTTACATTATTAAACACTTTTTTTTCCCCCTGAAGACAAAGGGGAAATGAATCAGTATTAAAAAAATTTCATTAATGTACTTTTCTTTCTTGATAAACTGAAGAAGTAACAAATATGAATTCTTCTTCTGTATTTCTTTTAAACATTGCCTTAATATCTAAGTAATATTAAAGTTCCTATTTTATACAAGCACATCATATAAAGTGGAAAAATGCAAAATTTCTCTTCTTGTTTCTTTTAAAAGATTTATGAATTAGAAACATTCAGCTCATTAAATGTTTTTAATACTCTCATCAATCCTTTTAAGTTTTATGCTGATATATTTATTTCAGCTATAATTTATAACTTTGCATCCTTTTACCTAAGAGGAAGTTATTTTTTCTGTAAATCTTAATTGCTTTCAGCAGTTAGCTTTATTTTATTAGTTAGTAATCGAAATTACTGTAAAGATATAGTTAAAAAAATATTTTGGACATTACAGTTAAAAGTTTATTTTTTTAAAAATATGATGAAATATTACTAAAATCATATAAAACTTAAAAGGATTTTAATATTTACTCTTATTTTACCAAATGCTCTATTTTTTTAAATTCCTTTTTGTAGTTTCATTCTTGTTCATACACTATTGGAAATCGGGCACTTGTTGCTATAGGCATTTGACACTGGGTCATTTGTGATAAGACTTTAAAAAATATAGTAGATTTTATCTCTTTTCTTTCATCATTTCATTTGATTTTCTTAATATTCTTTTAAATATATCGTTTTAAGAATCATCTAAAATATTTTAAAAATTGTACAATTTTTATGTATTGTTATAAAATGGATTATTTAAAACATTTCATCATTTTCAACTAAAAGTTGAAATTGCAAATAAAAATTATTTAAGGTAATTGCATTCTTATTAAATGTTAATAATGTTTTGTATTTTTTAAGGTCCTTGTGGAGATGATTGGACAGAAAAGTTCCGACATGTTATGACTGAAAGATTAGGTCTCGCTACTGGTGGAGAGCCATATCATGATGTCAGATTCAATTTAATGGCAGTTGTTCCTGACAGACGTATTGCATATGAGCAAAAGTTAAGAACTCTGAAGACAAATCGCCAAATTGTATTAGAAGCTTTGCAACAAGTATGTGATTAAATTTATTTATATTTTTTGCTAAAGATATTAGAGTATTGAAGTATTTTGAATGAAGATCAATGTTGCATTACAAAATTGTTGATTTTACCGAGAAAAGTAAATTAGGTGACATTGAAAAAAAAGATCATCAATTTAAAAGACCAGGATATAGGTGTCATTTACTCTAATCATTGGAATTTAAAATTTGGATGATATTAAATAATATTTATTTGCTTCTAATCATAATTTCTTTCATCCTAATCTGTTTCTGTGCATAATTAATTCATATTTCTAAATAAGATGTTTAATTCATAATCATAAATACATTTAAAAAAATAGCCATGTATCAGGTAACCTGCATTGAATAAGAGACGTAAAATAAAAATATTTTAATTTTGCATTAGTTTAAATATTTCCAGAGGTCCCCAAATTAATTTCTAGTTAACCAGATGTGAAAGTTTATTTGAGGTGGATTAGAGTTTACTATAGATTATTTTATAGTTTATTATTAGAGATACTAGATATTTATTTTCAAATTTCAGTGATTATCGGCTCTTTTTTCAATGTGTACATTCACTCTTATATTCTGAAATATTTTTAAATAAAAAAGGAAAGAAGTTGTTTACCACAAATAAAATAAGAAAGAATGAATCAGTTTTATTAAAATTGTATTTTGCTGTTATTTAGTTCAATAAATTAAATTTTGTGTTTTAGCACTTTATTTCATTTTCTAATCATCCCTTTTTTTTACTTTTTTTATATTTAATAGTAAAAAAAAAAAAAGTTGATTTATTCATTATCCTTATTGTACACTCATGAATATTTTTTAATTAGTTTATTTTACAAAAATAATTGAAGCATTTGTTGTGAGTCTCAAGTAATGTCATTAAATGAGATTAGAAAAATTATTTAATTAAAAAAGGAATAAGTTTAAAATTCAAAATAACTATTACTTTCTTTATCTCCTCTTGCAGTTAGTAAAGTTGACACATCCAGAATTAACATCAGATGATCATGCTGCAGTTGTAGCAGCTATGAAATCTAAACCACCAAGTTCCACTGAAGACGAAACAACACAGCCTTATAGGTAATGTATATATACACACTCTTGAATAAGTATAATTATTAAAAAGTTTTTCCTTACGAAAATATTAATAAATCTATTTTGTTGAGAAAACAGATATCTATTAAAATTTTATCCATTGTTTTAAACTAATATTATTTGGGTGTATTGCCTTAACTTTTTAGTATAATTTATCTCTATATAATATACTATGGTACTTTTCCATTATCTGGGCACAGCAAGAAATGGCAAAATAATGTAGTATTCTGACAAATCTTGCCAACGACTTCTATATCATGGACTGTTTTATCATTCGCATTGCTTGGCCACTAGACTCGCATTTGGTTCACATTTGTGCCCAGATTAACAGAAGAGTATTTATATAAAGTAAGGTACTGTATTGATTTATACTATATAATTAATGCCACTCTGCTCTTAATGGTAATTTGTGATCAGACAAAATATTTCATTTTTTTATTAGTAAAGTTATCTTTTTGCATAGATAAAAGAGAAAATATGTAATTGTGTTCATATATTTGATAACATAAGCCATTAAAAATTAAATACATTTCTTATTCTGTGATACTGTTAATAATTTAAATACTAAATCATTATGTTATATCAGTAAGAATTTTTTCAAAATATAAGGGAAATGCTTGTAACTGTTATTTGCTTCCCCTGCATAGCTTGGATTCCAAACAAAAGAGTTCCCAGAATCCTGATAGAAGCTCTCCTTATCCGAAATTACCTGCTGCTCTGGACAGCCATAATTATGCCAAAAGTCCACTCATGGAAGGTAAAACATCTGGCCGAACTGATTGTCAACCACACTATGAAGACTATAGTGGCTCAGAATATTCTGATGATGATACAAGAACTTTAGATAAAGAAACTGGCATTGCTATCCCTGATACTTGCTCAAATTCTGGTGTAAAGACATCGACAGATGGAAATGATAGTCCAATGACACCATTGTCTATTGATACTTCTTCAGATCTAATGAAACCTCTAAGCATACAAACAAAATTTGAAACGTCTCCAGCACCTAGTGCATCAAGCACAGACACATCTTCAGAAGTTGGAAGTGCTTTCAATTCTCCTGTTCAAAGTATGCACAGCAATTTCAGCCAAGGTAGCCCAAATTCAGTGAAATCTAACAAGACACCAGAATCTTCTATTTTTGATGATGTTAGAGACATCAAAAAGTTTCTTGTCATTCGAATGACTTCAGGCTCTGATAAAGACATTCAGCAGATTAAATCAGCTGCTAGTGGGGGTCAAAATGAAAATCAATCAGCTGAAAGTGGGAAAAAGACTATTGATCAAGTTACAGAAAAATCTGAAGAGCCACCTGCTAAAAAATTGCATTCTGAATCCACCAGCAGTGAGAATGTCCTTGATACTTCAAATCTTAGTGGCAGTGACTGCAAGGAAATTGATTTAAATGATAAATCTGAAGGAACTGAGAATATTGATCAATTTTCTAAGAATGGTAGCATTATGTCAAAGCATCCTCAATTAATAGAACCTCACAGGTTTGCTCCTAAGGTATGTTTATTATTTTTTAAATGCTTTTTGATTATAATACTTTTGTAATACAGCATAATCTCTTAATTAAAAAAAAAAAAAAAAAAACTTCTTTTTGTTTTTGAAGGATTTATTGGCCCTTTTAAAGACAGTTGAAACAGAGATTGAACTTTGTGAGCTTAACTTATATGATGAAATTGAAAAGAGGAAAAAATACAAGGTAAAAACTTATTATAATTTCAAAATTATTTCTGATTTGACATTGATTTTCTGTTGTTTCTTGTTTCTTCTAAAAATACTCATTGTTACTTTCCATGTTTTAAACAAATCTAGTTTGAGGTATTTTTATGCTCATAGTTAAAATTTCATTTGGAAGCATCCGTAAGATAAAAAACTATATATATATATAAAAGAATTCAAGGTAAAAGTTAACAGAAAACCTTTTTTATTGCATTTTTCTTTTTAGAAAATATAATTCATGATTATTCATTTATTACAGACACATGCCAAAAATTATCTTTTCTAGGTTTAGTTTGCAGTTAGAGTTAATTTAGTCTTATTCTTTCATCTTGTATTTTGTCTGCATTATGACAACACTGATAAAAGCTGATTTTCCCCATTATCTTGTAATATGCTTATTTAGGATATATTTTATTTATAATTTTTATAAAATAAATTCTTAAAAAATATTCTTAAAATATTTTTTATAAACATCAATTAAATTTACAATTACAAAATTGGTATTACCAGAAAGAGTTTTTATTTAAATTTTAAGATGATATAAAAAATATTTTTAAGCTATCATGGATAAACACAAATTTTCAGTTAATTAAAAATCAAAGTAGAATTTTTTTACTTATCTCTTCAAGTTATGTATTCCCAAATATATATATATATGCAAAATTGGTAGAATTTGAGTGGTGCTAGATGAAACAGATTGATTTGTAGAGCACCATCATACTCAGAAAACCACATGTACTTTTATTATAAGTAAAGAAATGGCACAAAATGTTCATAACATTAATAAATTATTCAAAGTTGTCTTACAAAAAGTCTTTTGTAATCAATGGCAGGGCATATATACTTTGTAATTCAACTGCATCAAATCTGCCTTAACTTTAATGGTATTGACAATAAAGTTATTTGACATCATTTTCCTGCTTCAAAGATAAATAGACTGAAATCCATACTACTTTTTGAAAGTGTTGTATATTGTAACAATATTAGAAATTTTTCAAAATGCCATGCAGAGAGTAATGGTAAAATTCTGGCTGATTTGCTTTCAAATTTTTCTAAAGGCTGTATTATTATACCATCAACTGTTTCCAAAAAAAAAAAAAAGTAGTAGTATATTAAAAAGTGAACTGCATTGTTATCTTATTTTTGATGGTAGCTTTTTGAAATACTTTTTTTTTTCCTCCTTATATCATGCAAAAAACCTGTCTTTCTATTCCCATGTTAATTTAAGTTTTAGACTTAAAAACTTTCAATTTGTTTTCATTCAATTCCACCCCTTTGTTTGATACTGTTTGATTTTATTGAATAAAATTTTATTTCTTTTTTATTTAATAAGTTTGCATTATTAGATATACAATTTACATTAATTATATATTTTATAGCATCAATTATAAATTGATAGCTCTTAAAAGAAAGATATTAATGATTATTTTTAACTAGCATTGATAAATCATAAATTTTTAGACTCATTTTACTTTGCAATATCTAGAATTCAGCTTGAATTCAGCTTTTATTCACCTTAACATTGTTGCCATACTATCAGGACCAAATTTGGAACACTGAATTCCAAATATTTGATTAAACATTATTGAAGATTAAAGTTCCTAGTATAGAAAACATGTGATTACAATTCATAAAACCTGCACCAAGTCAAAAATAATACAATCCCCAAAAATTAATACAATCAAAATATTTTTGAAATATATGTTTATTTATTTGCAAATTATTACATTAAAATTATTTATTTTGTGTTATCTAAATTTATAATTTTTTGAAATTCTATTTTTTATGGTAGTTGGTAATTGATATTGGTTTATTGAGTTATTGAATACCTACATATGCAAATATTAAAATCAAAGAACTTTTATCTGAGACAAAAGCATGTATTATCTTCTCTTGGCATATTTAATCACTTAAGACAAAATTTAATTTTTTTAGTAATTAGCAGTTAAAAAAAAAGCATTGCATGAATTTAGGAATTCCATGTTGGCCTTGTTGCTAATAATATGTCACTGAATTCAAGGATATATATATATATAATATTTTTAAAATGTTTATACAAAATTTTAAAATAACAATTAAGGTTGTTAGTCTTAAAATCTCATTAAGAATTGAAATTAAAATTACACATTGCATGAATGTAATCATTTTATTTCTAGAAACATACTTTTAGAAAAAACATTGATACAGTCTTGGATATATTGACTAGTTTAAAATCATTCTTAAGTGGTGGAGTCTGATAAGTGAAACAGAACAACTCAAAGAACCACACCAAGGAGTGAAAGCATTCAATCTTCATTATTTCTCACATGCTGATTTTTCAGGACAATTATTGGATAATGAAGATGAGATCTTGTCACAAACTATTGCAGTCTCTATTTACCAATTTTAAAATAAAAATTTAACTATTAACTATGAAATATTTTGATTTAAACATTTTGATATTTGAAAAGCTGAAATAATATTTTACTTGGAGAAAATTTTAAGATTCTAAAAGAAGTATTGCTGTTTTTGAAAAGTCCATAAATATTATCTGGTCTAAAAATTTAATTTGTTACAAAGAATTTAATTATAGGTATCATTAGAGAATGGGAAAAAAGTTTCTATTCACTTTTAAAAAAATAGAATTGTTTTTTGTATTTGGATTTTGGGATCAAGTTTGCCATAGATTGCTATGAGAAGAGTTTTGTTGTTTATTTAAGCAAATAAAAAGAATATACTATATTTGATTTTAATAGATATCGCATTTTGTCATTTCTTCAACTGACATAGTGGTGGGATAAAATTGTCATTTCTTGGCTTTTTTAATTGAAAAAAAAATTATTCCAATTACTGGAGAAAAGACTTCAATGTAAAATTTAAGAAGAAAACTTTCCCTCACCATTTCATTTTTATTTAAAATAATATGCAAATTAGTATATCTTTTCTCTTGTTTTAGATTGATGATTGCAGAAGAACTCACAACTATGATCAGTTTATCTGTACATTCTTATCCATGCTTGCTGAACAGGGCAAACTTGCAGATTTAGTTGAGCAACAACTAGTCGTTAGACGAAGACAAGGAGTGGCAGTGGGTCGGCTCCACAAAACCAAGAAACCTGATAAGCGACGTCGATCTCGACCAAAAAAGAGAAAATAAATTTTCACACAAATGGATAAGTTTTCAATTGTATAGTTTGTCTAAAAGCATTTTTTCCCCTTTTCATTTTCTTACAATTTTGACCAAAGTTCATTTATTTGCATTATTTAATTAAAAAAATAAATAAATAAAAGTAATGTCGTGATTTCTCATTTCATGTTGGAGACATTACGAGATTTTTAATTATTTTATCAATTTTAATCTTCGGCTGTGTATATTTTTTGTGCAAGCTATTTGTACAGTGTAAAATTCTTTGTTGATGTTTTAAAACGAAAATTCTGCAATATATAATTATTTTGAAGACATATGAGTATTTTAAGTTGTATAGGAATTTTTATAGGATTATTTTAATAGATAAAGTTTTATTGAACAATATGTAATAGAAAATTCATGGCACAATTGTGATGGATGATGATTTTTAGAATTGGGAACTCCAGTAAATTTGGATTCTTGATCTTATTTGAATTTTGGTAATATATTTAGAAATATTTCATGTATACAATAGCAAAATATTGAAAGCAAAGAAACAAAGAGAATTCAGAATTGTAGCATTTACTCTCAAGATTAGACATTCCAATCTTAAAAATAGCAAATCATTGGTTATTATTGCTTTATTTCCTGCATTGCCTGCATACAGTTAATAGTTTTTTTTATATATATTTTAACTTTGCTATCTTAAATTGTAATTATGTAGTTGGCTTAAATTCTCCTTTGATTCTTAAAAAAGCAATTTAGTTAATGTATATTGTTAGCTGTTGATAAAATGTAATGCATTTTAACTATTTCTCCATATTTTATCTCTAACAAAATAGCTCTGATTTGCAGATATTGCTAATAATTTATGGCATTTCCAAATAAATCAGAAATGGATGTTTATCTTTTCCTTTATTTTAAATTTCATATAATACTATAAATTTATTCTTCATAGGTCTTAGAAAAATTAAGTGCTTCCATTCTCAAATCAAGGATAAAAAACGTTTTCCAATTATTGAACCTTCAATTATTTATTTTTTTTAATTCGGAATGAAATGCCCTTGGACGAGCAGATGTTTAATATCATCATAATTAATCTAATTAATATTCAAAACAAGAATCCAGTGATTGAATCTTCAATTTTTTTTGTTCAAAAGAAAATGCCAGTGAAATAGCAGATGTTTAATATTTTGTAACTTTATTTTGAGAAAAATAATGTTTTGTCCTTTAAAAATTCAGTTATTAGCTATATTCCATTTTCTAGTTTATCTTTTTATTCTTTAGCTTATTTCAAATGCTTTCAAAAAAGAATCGCTTCAGTGTTCCTTTCAACAGTACCTAAAACTGTATTTTGTTTCTTGGCATATCTACTTTGAGTAGTGTTTTTTCTTGAATGAAATCTCAAAGAAAATTATATAAATAGGAATTGATATTCATCATAATAATAATCCTTAATAAAAATATACTTAAAATATGCTTTATATATATATATATAATATTGCAACTTGGAATTTAAGGAAAAAAAGACTGTTTAATTTTTGCAGATGTGTACATTATATCACTAGTATACTGATATAAAAGAGCTTATAAATGTGTTGTGTGTTTTAAAATATTTACTTCATTTTTTAGAGAAATTATATGTTATGTTTATTTTTATTCATGTTTTGTTATTTTTCAGTAAGACGTCATTATCAATAAAATATTTTACTTTAAATAATCTAAATTCATTTCTTATTTTACAGTATTATTTTCTGATAATTTCAATTAGTTAAAAATCCTCTTTAAAGTTTTGTATATTTTTAAGCAATTCAAAATTGCTACTTATCATGCTTGTTGTAAAAATGTAAATACAATTTAAATGCGTAATAAAGTTATTTAAAAAAAAATTACTCTCATGTTTAATTGTTTACACACAAAATGCATGCATATACACTTATATGTATAATGTCAATCAATTATTTTTTTTTCTCCTATGTAACTAGATAATTATCAATCAATTATCTAGTTACATAGGAGGAGAAAAAATCATAGTCATATTGACACCCAACTTAGCATTTGTAAATGTATTTCAGAAATCGAATATTTTACTGGCAGAGTTATCTTAAATTCATCTATAAATATCTAAAATCAACATATATAATTAGAAATAATTTTTTCATATGGAAAAGTGTAAGAATGGAAATTCCATTTTTGTATATGATCAGAATCTGTAGATAAATTTTATCTTAAAATCAGGTTCTTTCTAAACACTTTTAGAGGAAGAAAATAAAAGAAGAAACAGCCTTAACATAATATTTTTGATTTTAGATCTATAAATGTATTAAAATAAATTGGGCATTAATTAAGTGTTCAGATTTATATAAATATTAAATATCAGCAGTAATTATTGAATATTTTTTATTGAATCTGTTAAAAAAATGTTTTCTTGGCAAAATTCATATAAAAATCATATTAAAGTACTTTCATTGCATTTCTTAAACTAAACTGCAGTTAAAAGTATTAAGAAAAAAATTATATTGCTACTACCTTTATACCAGTTTCAAGAAAACAAAGGTTAAGAACATGAAAAAATCTAGAATATAAATAAAAACTTGGAAAATCTATTAAAAAAGAAACAAACTACTTCAATGAGTAACAACTACAATAACTAACAAGTACAACTACAATAACTACAACAATCTACAGGAAATTTTAAATTTGTTAATACTTTTTTTCTCTCCATCTAACAATTGCTGATATCAGAGTTAACATTTCAAGAATAAATTATCATTGTAAAAGCACTGAAACGAAAGAACTGTGTAATTACACAAACAAAATTAAAATCAATAAATATTAGAAGTAAATATTAAGCTTTAAGTCAATGAACCAAAAATAAAGATATAATGAATCCAGCCAGAAGACTTTCTCAAAAGTCACCCTCTGGCAGGGATTTTTTTCTATCAAAGGTCTGACTTCCGTCAAGTAAATTGACCCCCCGTGACCCGAAAATCCCTGCAAATTGAGGTTTTAGAGATAGATTAGTATCACAAAATTAAAACAGTCAGTAAACAAGCCAAATAACAACAAAATTCTATACTATTTGTGATACTAATCTATCTCTAAAACCTCAATTCCTTGGGATTTTGGGGTCAATTTATTTGACGGAAGTCGGACTTCTCACAGAAAAAAAAAAAAAAAAATTCCTGCCTGCGGGTGATCCTTGAGTAAGACTTTAGGCCGGATTCATGATTCATTATATCTATCTGTCGTTATATATTTCTTTTTCTGATAGTAAAACTGCAATGCAGCATTTAGCCAGTTGGCAACAAGTGAGAGATAGGACTGGGGTTTTAATACTTCAAAAGTTAAAACGGCTACCCGTATCGCATCATATTCACCTACAGTGGATTCCTTCCCGCGAGGATCTCGAGGGGAATGAGACTGCGGATACTTTGGCCAAAGCTGGTGTGGCTGAGGACGGTGTGCCGTCGGCACCTCTCACATTTCAGGAGATTAACTCAAAGATCAAACAAGAGAATAAAACCACTTGGATTGTTCCTCCCGAGCATCATTGGTACCGTTGCGAGCGTCCAGGTGCTTCCCTGGCTACTGGTTTTAATAGACAAGAACAAACCGCTATCAGAAGTGGCCATCTGACTAACTTGAAATTTGTCGAGGGTACGAAGAAATTTGAAATTTGCTCCAAGTGGGAGACCAAATGAACAGGCCTCTCCTGAACATAGTCTTCAGTGCTTTGGTCTCTCCCGGAGGGATCTGATGAAAAATCCACTTATGGTGCTGGACTTTTTGAAGGTGTATGCACTCATGGACTTGGTCTAGCGCTGCTGACCACGGGGGCACGCAACAACAATATATCTTCCTTTTTGATTCATTGACTTTAAATTTAATATTTATTTTAATTTGGCTCAGTTCGTTTTGTTTTAGTTGTCGCATCATTAGCGCTCTCTAAATACAATGTATATTTTATTATAAAGATTCAATAAATATATGTAGGTAAATTTTATATTGATAGTAATCGCAGAAACTCAGCTTTTTTACTCTTTCCCCCTTTTTTTTATGTATACAGGGCCGGCCATCTGGAGAATACGATGAGTGCTCTGCATCCGGGCCCCGCGACTAAGAATTGATTATGAAAAATGATTATTGTATTTAGAGATTAAAATAGTGTTCTGAACAATAATATAGTTACACATGCAAAAACTTTTCAAGCTTGTTTCTATGTGGCAGGCTGTGCATCGACTAACGCCTTTTTAGGGGATGATCGAAGTGATATCTGTAAAAAGGCGGGAAAAGCTTATTCTTGAATAAAGAAATTCCCTTCGAACACGTTAAGAAAGAGCGGCAAGCCCATCGCCCCAGAAGTCGAGGCAGAAGCTGAGTTCAAATGAACTTGTAAATCATCAGCTATCTACTTTTTTCTATATCTAATTTAATATTTTTTTATGCGTGCATCTATATATGTTTGTTTTTATTAGTTCGTTCAACCAAAAAAATAAAGCGACAATAAATTAAGCGATCAACTCCTAACAATGCACACTTTAAAGAGAATTACTGTAGCGTCTAAATTTATGTTCGACTGCTGACAACACAAATTCAAATTGATATAAGTAAGGAAACGGCATGGTTTCAATTATTATTTCAAAGAATTGTAAATGTGATTCTATGTTTGGAGTGTTATAATCTTCCACTTCGTGGAACCCACAAAATATTAGAAATGCCTAATAATGGAAATTTTTTGTGATCGAATTATTAAGCAAATACGACTCTGTGCTTATGAATCATATAAACAGAAATTCCACAATTTAAATCACAATGATTCATACATTACAATATCAAATTATTCCTGTCTTAGGAAATGAAGTTCTTAACAAAATTAAAGATAATGTAAATGCAGCTACGTATTACAATATCTAAATGGATTCTATTTCTGATATTTAACATAAAAAACAAACTTCAGTCTCTATTAAGCAAATAAATTATGAACAGAAAAGATTAAGTATAAATGAGTCATTTATGAGGTTTATTGAAGTAACGGGTGTGACTGGAGAAGGACTAACAAAAGATATATTCAGAAATATTAAGTGAGCTTTGTTTAGATGTTATGGACTGTATTGGACAGGCATACGACAACGGTAGAAACACGAATGGCAAGTAAATATGAAAGTGTAAAACCTAGAAAAATTTCTCTGTTGCTCTCATGCAATCCATGTATGTGCTTGGCTTATCATACTCTTTTAATTAATTGTTATGTAATGTCGTTTTCTGAAGTATGTATTACTTTTTTTTTCGTTATTGCAATGTTTGTATTGCTTATTTTCTGCATTTACAAAAAGATGGGAAAATCTACAATAGCATTTAAACATTACTCTCAAACCACTATGCCCTCGTTGGTAAGCAAAAACAGATACGATTAAAGCAGTGTATATACAGTTTGAGTAAACTTGTAATGCCCCAGAAGAAGTTTTTGGTGCAAATAACAATGTTACAGCGGTTTAGAAGCTAAAAGTCAATTGGATTCAATAAAGAAATGACATTTATTTTATGCTTAATAGAATGGTTTACAATATTCTCCAAAATTTACTATTAATAAACTATTTCAAATAAA
Organism: Argiope trifasciata; assembly: GCA_026543055.1. Taxonomy (NCBI): domain Eukaryota; kingdom Metazoa; phylum Arthropoda; class Arachnida; order Araneae; family Araneidae; genus Argiope; species Argiope trifasciata. The sequence continues at coordinate 4,537,304 of JAPMOQ010059770.1, forward strand.
AATAAGTGTTTTCGATTGGGCTTTTAATTTAGTCAATAAAAGTAAAGCTAAAATCCAAAATTTAAGAATAAAATTCAACTTATATTTAGAAGAAGCAAAAGTGATAATACTTTATTTGAATCTTTCAGAACATTTTCTTAAAAAACGAATTCAAAATGAAAAAAATTACATTTCGAAACAACAGAACATGAAATTCTAAAAAACTTGGTTGAAGAATTTAGATGTTATCTTTTAATTTTGTAATGAATAATGGTATAGTATAATTGAAGACAGATTTAAAAATATTTCAAATTAATCACTGACACAAAAACTTTAGAAAAACATGAGTTAGATATATGTTCCAAAAACTTTGTATCGATGTAAATAAAAACCTAATCCAAATAATTATTTGCTATGGGATTTGATTATAAATGGGACTGATGTGAATAATGCTCAACACACAGTGCAATGCATACTAAATAATAATTATAATAAGTAATTTGTAAATGTATTAACTGTGTTAAAACTTTACTTTGACTATTACTACTGCAAGTTCTGAGCGATCCTTCAGAAAATTAAAATTAATAATGAATTATCTTCGATCAAGCATATAGGCATAATGCTTCAGCAACCTTGCTATATTGAGTATTGGAAAAATTATAATTTTCCAAGAGAAATTAATAGCAAAAACAAAATCATGCATTAAATAAATGATTTTTTTTTTTTTTACTTAGCTAAAAAATATAGGGCACCAAATGGTTTCTTGCAACCTGGCCCCTTCATAAAGAAGGCTCTGTATGTATAGATCAGCTCTTAATTTCAATTTCAGAAATAGTTGCTCTCTTTCCATGAGATGCCCGAATTGCAACGAATGAGGATATGCGAGGCTTCTATTACTGGGTGACAGAATAGAATAAATTTCTCTAGCGTAAATAGGAATATTCAATCTGCGGTAGCATAACAGTAGTATTTAGTCACACGTGAGTTTAATGAATGGTTTGTTTACTATTTGGGAAAACATGGGCTTATTCGGGGGAAATTAAAGAGTTTTTTTTTTTAAAGAATTAACTTCTCAAAATCCGTATTTGATACAGATGGGACGGATAAAAAAGATAATAAACTTAAGTAATATGGGAAATCGGGCTCATAATAGACATGTTTAAAAGAGGAAAATATACAAAATTGCTTGCCAATTCAAAAAATCATAATTTTGGATTTTGTAACTGAAAGAAATACCGAAGAGGACGCACACCGAAAATATGCCGACTCCTAACTTTTTAATCCAAGAACAAAAGCTAAATTTTTATGGCTGTTAATATTTGGTGCGATATATTTGTTCTTTTACACATTTAGTGATAAGTCGGAAAATATGTTCACATTGGTTATTTCACTTTGTGAAACAACCAGAAATTGTATTTAGATCGCACAAAAAATATATATTATTTGTTACGGATTAGCTCCATTTTATCAACAATCTCTTAAGAATCTTTAAACTATAAAATAAAGTTTAAAAAAAAATTTAACGAAGTTTCGAACCAAATTTTACAAAAAACATCAAATGGATCTTATTTGTGTGAATCAGTAAACGGAATCTCCAAAAGCTATTTTAATTCAATATTTTAAAGGCCTATCTCTGACCAAAATTTATTTAAGAATTTTAAAGAAGTTATATCAAGTTTGAACATATAGTTACTCTTGCAAGTTAGTATGTAAGGGCAAAATGTAAATTTAAAATTTTTTAAAAAGAACTTTCATGTAAAAATGACGGTAGAATTTTAGGTCTAAGTTCTTGTGGACTGCACATTATGCATTGAGCGTTTTAATATGAACATAAATTTACTGAGTGGAAAGTAGATGTTATTCTAAGAGCAACGTATAAAATATTTAAAGATAATTCAGCTAGATGTGCTGATTTCCTGGAAATTACTGGTTCTTCAGGATTCTCATGGAAATTTCGTTCTTTCCACTGGATAGAAAATTGCAATACATGCTTATTTAATTCATGATTTTGTTTTTGGTAATACATCAATTAATTCAGAAAAAATAATAATAAATTTGCAATTTCTTTTTCGATACTTAATATAGCAAGTGAATTTAAGCGTTCTGAACACATGTTGACAGAAAATAATTCTTTAATTTTAATTGGCTGAAAGAGTGCTCAGAACTTGCTGGCAATGTAAAGAAAAGTTTTAAAACAGTTCATACATTTAGAAATAACTCATTATAATTATTATTTAGTATGTATTGCAATATGTCTTGTACGTTATATACATCTCTTTCATTCAAAATCAAATCTCGTTGCAAACAAATTTCTTGGATCAGATTTTCGTCTACATCTTTATTATCAAACTCTACAAAGTCATTTTTGTAGTCAAAAATTAAAATTAATAATAATAAATAAATGATAACAATGAAAAAAAATGTCATAAATTAAACTTCGCTTTTATTCCATCGAGGAAGTCATACAAGAAGCGAAAGCGAACTGACGGCTGTTCACCAGCGATACAAGAACAGAAAAGTAAAAGAGAGACAGAAAAATTTCCCGAATTATTTATACTATGAGATTTTTATAGGGATTGCTTCACACGAGTGGATTTATGTAAGGGATTTATAGGGATCTTTTAAAGAGAATTCGCTTAGATTGACAATTTTTTTGCCTTTTCACTCGAAGTCTGGTAACTGCTGCCTGAAGCAATTTTTACAAAGTTTTTGTTGAATTAATCAAATAGAAAAAGTGGAATAGGATTAAGAATGTGAGAATATTTTAAATGCAGTTAATATAAACTAAATTAAGAAAAAAAATTGAAAATTAATTAGAATTAAATTTTAAAATATTATTACACACACTCATTTCTACCGATGGCTGTCAAATTACCTCTTTTCAAAGAAACACTATATTTTTTTTAGTTGACTATAAATAATGCAGAATTTACCATGACAATAAAACACAAAATAACTAGAAAAAAAATTATTAATAAATTAATTTTTTAAATTTTCGTCACATACATTTTTAGAAAGAAGACAAGAAATTGCAAAAATCATATTTCACTTCAATAACTGACATAGATATCGTTACATATCTTTATTGATTCATAACGTGATGGCCAAGTATCAGCGAAAACGCACTCTTTACCTTCAAAAGATTGCGTTCCGCCTATTCGTTGGTTCCTATATTTATCTGAAAACAATATTGCAGGTTTAGAACTTTCGATTTTTTTTTTTCCAAACAGTTCTATCATTTGGTAATTTCAATATTCTGATTGTTCCCTTCCCATTCGTCTTTAGAACTAGAAATCCGTCTCATTCTTTTTCGTTGTCTACTCTTACAATATTTTCCACAATATCCGTGTCGAATAGCTCTAAGTCAGGGTCCAGCGGATCACGTATGCCATCCTTGGTCCCAATAATTTTTTTTTTTTCGTCTTTTTCAGACACAGCTCGGTTATATTATTTATTTCACCCGGAAATGTCTTTTATACTGACATTTTAGGGAAAAAAGTGAATATTTGAATAATCTAACAGTCATAAAGCACAAAAATTACTACAAAATATTTTTAATTTATTTACTACCCAAAGTTTGTGATCTTTTATTACAAATAGCAATGATCAAGTCACAAATATTTGTAATACTGCGTATAGATCAGTAATCGAATTTTAATGATTATTATTTTATCTCTTGAGTAATGGTTCTTGGTTCCCGGCATAAAATAAACTGTACATGCTTGTAAGACGCAATCAGATAGCCTTTTCTTGGTAGATGCAAAATTAGCAGTAAGTTTGAGATTTCAATCAGAAAACTTTATAAAAATATGTATATTTTCCAGCAGTCAAAGGACCACTGAGGGTAGAGAACATATATTCATTAGGAAATACGAAAGATGAGAAACAAATAACGAAAAATTAAATAGCTCTACATTATAGAGAAAGCTGTGCAGTAAGTTCAAGGAAATCGAAAACCTTTATTTAACAATTTTCATTAAAGTCACAGAAGCAATCATTTGACTAAACTGGTAGGGTTAGTGTTAAAATTCCTGAAATCAACTGAAGATGATTAGAGAAGATAACTATAAACTCCATGGATATAGTATCATCATCTTTTTATGCTTTCTAATGAAAATTCATTACCGTACATACTTCTCTCTGTCCCTTTTTCCTCCAACTTATTTGTTTGTAACCAAAATAACAGCCGCACAAAAGCATTTTGTGTTTTGCAGTACAATAAAAACAAAAGAATATGCATTTTGGAAACTTTTTGGTCAATCAATAGAATCCAAATTTTGTGTCATGACAACAACACAAAGGTATCTTGCCAAATTTCCTTTATTCATGCTTGTCTTATTTTTTAAAGTGTTTACATACATGCAAATACACATACTGAAAGTTTCTCAATTAGTTGATAGATTTGGTTCAAAATTTGATATGGATCTAAAATTTTAATGCTAAAATTATATACCAAATTTTACTGATATAGCTCTTTGCATTTTGATATAATCTTGCCCATCTGTACTGAGACAAATATATACACACAAACACATAAAAAAAATCTTGAATGGGAATTTCATTTAAAATTTGATAGAAATCTAGGAATCGAGTGTTAAAAATAATAGTCGAAAATTATCCTCTTTACAGATCATCCCACAATGTGTTTGGGAAGGTTTAAATCATGAAAATATAGCAAAAGCTTGAATTGCTGTAGATACAATTATTTTTCTTTAAAAATTTTTTGTATTAAAAAGTAAAAAATATATATTGACAATTTAATTTTGGTATATTTTGACAAAAATAACAACTGTCCTACAAGTAACTACAAGAGCATTATAAATATTTTGTTTCACTATTATTTTTAGAAACCTTCTATTTCTCAATATATTTATTTCCAATAATCCATACGTATTCACTGTAAATAATGCACATTTCACAACATATTTTTAAAAAATTTTAAAGCTCAATAATTAGTGGGAAATAAAAATATTTAAATAATTCACTAAATTACCTGGAAATAGAACTAACAAATAATCTATATGGTTTCAATGAGCTCAACAAACAAATAATCACATGCCAGAAAAAGCAAGGATGACCTAAATTACTGTTAAAAACTTGGTCATGTGGTTTCACATTACTGAATAAAATTATTAATAAAAGGAAAGGAATATATCTAAACCATATCCAAACAAGTGAATAAAGATGAAAGAGTAAAGTAAAAGAAATAGATATATTTTTATCATATGATCAGTATTTCCATTAACTGAGATTTCTAAAAAATTCCAATGATCTCCATATCCATTAAGATATGTTAAGCATTGAAAATGCAGAAATCACAAATATATAAATAATCGGATAGATCTAACACTATTCTGCAAGATATTGGGGAGAAAAAAATCTTTGGATTAAAAAAAAAAGCACTTTTTAGGCCCTTATTAAAAAAAACAGCAAAAAAAAAAAAGTAGAAAAACAAGTAGAAAAAAGTGGTTTTTAAGGACTTAATAACACTACACACGCTGATGGTATAACCATATACTTATCATTTTAAATAAAGAAACATGAGATAATTTTTGTTGATCACAATTTATATTGAATGACTCCCACTCATCCCTATTAGAAAGGCTTACAAATCTTGTTGCATCTCTACCATCCATATTAAACAGGATTACAATTTTTTAATCTGAAATTCCATTTATTAATATAAAAAAGAAAAATAATGCATTTATTTAACAAGGAAAAATCTTTTCATTAGACAATTACATATAAGATGAATTCCTAGAAAAAAAAATTATAGCATTTTTCTATGAATAACAATTCTATATTAAAGCAAGCAATGCATAAATAAATTTATTTTACAAAGACAAAAACCAATAGCAGATTTCAACTAACAAATAATATAAAATAAATCATCCTCAGTGCTATGAAACATCCAATATAACTTTTCCAGCTGATTTTCTTTCTTCTACATGTTTCATAGCATCATTCACCTAAAAAAATTATGAATACAGTTATTATCAAATCAATTGATAATAATGTTCTGGCATAATTAATTAATACACTAATTAAGTTCTTTTTCAGATCTAACATTCATTTTCTCTCTATTTTTAATGGAAAAGGCATATATTATGCCAATTCAAAATATTCAAATTTCCACAGTAGAAGTGTTGCTTAATTTCATATTCTATTTTTACAATTGATACATCTTGCAGCATAATAATATCAATAATTCTATTAAAGAATCATATATTTTTGGTAACTTTTCACATTAATTAAAAGAAAAATACTTGCATGATTTTATTCAACATGCATATTTTTCTTTTTGCAAACTATCATTTGCCAGTTAAAAGCATCATAATAAAAACAAAATTATTAATTTTTTTTAAAAATATAAATGCAAAATATATTTTTCATAAAAACTTTTACATTAAGTTAGTATGAAATTTAGAAAGCATAAACAGTATATTATAAATATGAGAAAAAGGACTAATTAAAACTGAATACTATATCTATCCAATTTGTTATTTTTATGCACAAATTAAAAGGTTAATGACAATAGGTAGTTGATCAGGCATTTTTGCATAGCATATATATATTGTTTTGTATTATGCTTTTTTAGTAACTACTTTTTTAGTTTTTTTTGAAAGAAAAAAGACTACAATTCCCTATTTTGTGGCTTTTTAGTAATTATTGTTCAACAATTACATTTTATTAATGATAGGCCAAATATATTTATTACTGCATATGTGAAAAAGTTTCAGGAAGGTCATTCCTCGAATTTGATCTGCTGATGGTCGAAAATATCAAGTCTAACTTATTTTTTTATTTCAAGAGGGTTCACCATTAAGTATACTTTTAAAATAGTTTTGAAATTTGTTTGTATTTCTAGTTAAATTTAACTTCAGAATCAAAAAATATGGGAAAAATTGCCTTTGAACACCGTTCCTCTTTCTTGCATTATAATTGGTAGTATAATGAAATTGACATAAAATTAAAGAAATTTGTAGTGTAATGAACTAATAGATATTGAAAAGTTGCAGCTGAATACTTTTTTTGAATTTTTGAGAAAACTGAATATAATGACAATAAGCATTTTATATGCATTTTTTCCTCCTTGTAAGAGCAAATCTTTGATACAGATTTACAATTAAAGGTATAAGATCACATGATGAACTTTGTATGTTTGAGGTATTCTATTTTAAAGATAACATGTTTATATATCTTACTAAAAAGCAATAAAAAAACTAAAATTGAATGGCGGGGAGCACATTTTATAGACTTGGTAGTTAAAAAATAGATGTTTAAGAAAACAAGATATATATTTAAAATAATAAAATACATTTAAATGGACAATTGATTACTTACATCTTTCAATTTAAACTGTTCAGCTACATGAGGATCAATAAATTCATCTAAATACATATCTATCACTTCTTGGACAGTACTTCTGTATGTTTCGTTCACCATTTTTTGATAATGTGTTAGTGAAACTCCGATAAGAGCACAAGACTTGGGCAAAAGCTGACTTGTAAGAATTTGTGGAATTTTTCTTGAAGAAAACCCCAAAACTGCAATGCAGCCCTCAGGTGAAATGCTAAAAATGAAAAATTATTTATAATTACTTACTGAATGGATATTTTTATTAATTATTATTTGTAATTTGAATACAATTCTAATCAGTAAGAATTAAACATTATTATTATATGGATATTTCAGTTTTCCGTTAATAGTAAACAGAATATTATCATCAGAGAAATCAAAATCTGTAGCTTTGAATGTAATTTTTTACAGATTTTGGTATAAAATATTTTGAAAACCGAAGATATTTATTACAATTATTACTTTTGTAAGAATATGAACCAAGAGCTTTCATGTATCACTAAATGACGTACAAGAATTAAATTAAAAAAATGTGGAAATTTTTATGCATTAGCACCAGCGTTATAGAATCTCCAGATTAACATGCAGCAAGAATCGAAAGACAATGTTTATGTGCTAACTGATCAAGTGTATCAGTATTAGAACACCAACAAGCTGCAAGATCTGAGGCAACTTTTCTAAATGAAAAGTCAAATGGAGAAAATGTACTCATTCCACACATTCTCATTATTCCCACCAACTTGCCTTTAAATTTCGAATGACTGCAGTTTCCCATTCGAATCACCACCTCGGTAATCATCAACAAGGTCCAAGGTTAATCACCTCAAGCGTGTGAGTTAAATTTAGAAAATGCATGTTTTTCAGAAGGCCAGTTATATGCTGGATGCTCACGTGCCAGACACACAAAAAGTTTCTTCGTGCTGAAGATGGGGAAAAAAAAAATGCTATCTTAGAATAAATATTATTTACACTTCTCCTTTATATATCATTCAATTTCAATTAAAGTATTAATTGCCTACAAAAAGCAATTATTCTTTATCTCATTTCTAACTAAACAAGATAGCTACTTTGAATTTCAAACAATATTTCCAAAATTATTTCTTCTGCAGCAGCAACATGTCAGGTACCAGCCGAAGTATCAGATTAAAAAATGATGACCAGGAAAAACAAAACATTTTGAATGAATCCCAAAATATTTGAAACAAAAAAAATAGTAGAAATACAAATTATATAATCTTTCCAGATCCTGAGTAACAGAACAGTGTGATAAAGAAGTAATATATTACCAAAATATGAGCATATGAAATGGAATCATTAATCATTGAATTTTTCAATAATTATGAAAATTAGTATACCTCCGTTCAATTTTATCAATTTTTCGATATATAATATTCGTAAATTATTCTCTTTTAATACTTTTAAATATAGTATGACATTATGTACTAGCTCATAACATATTTTTTACAAATCCATTCATAAATTATTCTCTTTTAATACTTTTAAACATAATATGACATTATGTACTAGCTCATAACATATTATAAATCCATGTTGATAAGTTCTATTTCAAGAATACCTTTGTAAGCAATCTTCAAAAGTATCCCCACCAACAGCATCAAAAACAATTTTCACTCCTTGATTATCAGTTTCTTTCATTACAGATTTGACTATGTCCTTTTTGCTGTAGTTTATTGTAGAAAAAGCTCCTTTATCACGTAAAATACTAGTTTTGTCTTCAGTATCACAGGCACCAATAACCTAAAAAAATTTCATCAAGAAACAAATTATTATGGACATGTGTAAAGAATTATACATTTTTTTCACATAATTTGAAATCTATATAAATAAAAATGAATGTTAGTCTGTATGTCTCTTATGCAATGCCGTACTATGCCATCCTATCCTATTCCAATAAAACTTAGCTAACATATTGCTTGTACTTACATAAGCATAATACAATCATCTAAAGTATGAAAAATATTTTCAGATATATTTACTGCATTAACCATATATTAATCACCAAATAACTAGTTAAAGAGACACAACAGATTCAATAAAGATGCTAAATTCAAGCTATATGTTGATATTTCGTAGCTGTCGTATGTAAATGCAAGTATTTCTCTGAGATAATAGTTTTATTAGAGAGTACGTGAGAAAGTTTTAAGGGAACCAATCCTATAAGTTTGAAGTTTTAATCACACATTTAATAAAATTTTAGCAATTTTTTGCAGTAACTTCCAAAAATATTATAGTACAAATAATTTTGCACCATCTTAGTTTTCAAAAATTTATCTTTTCAACTATATTATTTATGGTATAAATACATTTTCTATGTTTAATCAATTTTAAAAGAAAATATTTTAATCACATTTTCTAACATTTAACTTGAAAATTCTAAATGAATATAAAACGAATCACACGGTAAAATAAATAGTTTCTTTCGTTGCCATTCTGAAAGTACACCAAGCTTTACAATTCAAAAAGAAAACACAACTCTTTATACATAAAAATGAATATTTGTTTGCAGAATAGAATAATTAAAATAGAATACATATTATTTCTACTTCTCTTTTATATATCCTTTAGTTTCAATGAATGTATTCATTGCTGAAGAGAAAATAAATATCATTCTGTCTATTATGCTTAATTAAACAAGATAACTATTTCAAATTTCAAACAAAATTTCTGAGATAACTTCTTCTGCGGCAGCAAGGCTTCGGGTAACAGCTAGTTAATTATAATTTTAATTATTACTTTTTAAAACAAAACTTACTCAGAAAATTGATTTCACATATATAAATCTCCTCTCCTCTCCTCTCCACCAATCATATTATATATATATATGTGTGTGTGTGTGTATGAAAATTACAAGCAGGAATTATTAACTAGAAAATTTCATATCACAAAAAAAAATACTGTTTTTAATTCACTTGTTTATTTTAAGTTCCAAAATTAAAAATAAACAAACTTGTGCTATTGTAATGAATTTTAAAGAATGCAACTATTGTTGGAAAATAAGCAAGTATAATAAATAATTGATGCAAGACAGTTCCTTACCAGCAAATACTATTTAGCAACAAATAATTTGGAAGGAAAATATGATAAGAAAATTGCCTGCACATTTTAAATTTAAACAGAAGTAGTTTTTTTAGTAATTATTCTACTTTAGAAATGACTACATATATTAAGAGTGATAAATCCATACTTTTATTAGATGAAAATAAATTTGTTTTTGCTAAATATTAATTTAAAAAATCCAAAAATTCCTTTTGTTGATAAGAAAGAAATTACTTTAACACGAATTCAGAGTAATTAATTATTTTATCATTTGTTGTTCTCTTCTCCCACAAAATTTGAAAAGCAACAGTTCAGCATAATAAAAATAAAAATACCTATCAATAATTTAGCAATATTAATCCCTTTTCTCCTCCCTTTCCTTTCAATTCCCTTTTCAAGGACCAGATGAGAAGTAGGAGAAAATTTTAATCAAAGGGAATCAAATACACAAATTAACCACTTAATTGGAAGAGACCAGCAAAATTATAAATGAAGGGATAAATATTAAAGATGGGACCATAAATGTGTATTTATTCAAAACATACAATTCATCTATATAGTAAATTATAAATTTGAATTATTAATAGTTATAACAGAAAGAATAGCATTCAAAATTGAAATGCCTTAGACTTTCAAAAAGACAATTCAGGCATATTATACTCCAAAAATCTTATAATTAACTGGTTGATCTACAAACTACAAAAATTTAAATTTAGAAGTAAGAACAACTTTTATATATATTTTTAAAAATGGAATTGAAGTATTAAAAAATCTTGATAGAGTTTAAAATAAAGAAAATTATTCAAAATTTGTAGACAATATTACTAACATTTGCAGATAAATAGGAAAAATTTATTTTTAAAATTATTATAGGTGGCATTCATTTTAGTAGAAACAAAAAATTGACCCAACTTTACTTTTGCATTAAATAGGTTTGCAGCAAGATCCACAGCAGCTAGTCCTAAGCCACCAGCAGCAACAGTTACTAGGACAGTATCTCTAATATCAAAAGATGAATACAATTAAATTAAACATACAACCAAATCATAACATTTAACTTTTTGATATGAAAATCACATGTGAAACAAAGAAAAATATATAAATTACTTTCTAAACTTAAGAAATTGAAAATTTAAAGTTCCTTTTTAAAAAAATAAATTCTAATAGCATAAACAATAGAGAAAAGGTTTTTATAAAAAATATATAAGTTAATTTTATTTAATCTAACATCCATGATATAAAAAAAAATCTAAATGCATTTCTTTTAGTTCTCAAAAATCAACCCAACTAACTTAGAGGTAATAAATATTTTGCCAGATCTCCTAAATTTGAATATTTGTTTAAATTATCTAATTATATTTATAAAAAGTTCTTAAAAAAAAGAAATTAAGTAGTTATTATTGTTTTACCCTTCACGCAAGTTCGCTCTCCTAGCAGCTATTAATACTGTTGCATAACTGTCCACTAAAGCTGCAGCAGTATCAAAAGCAACATCTTGGGGTATCTTCCATAAATCCTATTTATAAAGAAAAATAAATTGAAATAGGTATAAAAATTCTTTAATTCACATCAGATAAAGTTTGAAAAGATAAAGACATAATAAATGCATATAATAAATCAGTTTAAATTTTGTTCTGTTTATTATGTAGTACTAAATTACTTAAAACAATATCTAATGTGGGTTACAATACAGAGTATTTATTACAATTGTTATAACTGAATTTCAAACCACAAAGAAAAGTACTTTAAATGTGATAGGTAATTATTTTTATTTTGTTTGGATCAATAAATGCACAGCTAAAAAAATAAATTGAATCCCCTAAAATATCAAAATCATACAAAAAAGTAAAAATTTAAAAATCATATTAAAATTCTATAAGTATATCATATATATAATAATACATATATATATATATATTCTATATATAAAAAAAAACTGACCAAATTTAACAGTTTAAATTTTGAAATTATCAAGAAAAATTTGATAATTTATAAATTATTAAATATTTTTATAAATATAATTTATTAAATATAATAAAAATGAATTAATTTATAAATACAGAAAAATTATTTCCTTTATGAATACATTTCCTGTAAAGAAACTGTTTTTAATAATAGTGCATAATCAAGTTACCCTTTCTTCAGAAATGCATTCAGTTGCCATGGCAGAAAAGGAGTTTTTATTTAAGCCAATTACTTTGTCGCCAATATATAAATTCTTGACTTTTGTACCAATTTCCAAAACTTCACCAGAGAATTCATATCCTTGAAGAAGAAAAAAAATAATTATTAAACAGAAAAATTGAATTTAAAACAGAATATTCAGTTTAAAAATCATGAACAGAATTTTATGTTACAATTCTAAAAAAACCTAATGTTCAAAATAAATTTTAGTAATTGAAGTTGATTTTGAAGTTTGCAAGAAGCTGTTTATAGTTAAAATTATTCATTATATAACTAATATTGCAAATAATACAATCAATTATAATAGAAATATTTACAGTATATTAATGCTATGCACTAAAAGCTAGTCTATTAAAGGAAATTAAATAATTACAGAATAAACAAAATCGGGCCTCAAAAGAAGAATGTTTCACTTTTTAACCAATTTCAAATTTCAGTTTCTATACCAAAAAAAAAAAAAAAGTATATTTAATTTGATATGTAATCCATTGAGAAGAGACAGGTGCATAAATAATATTAATTTTGTAAAAATAAATAAAATTATCAAACATATATAAAAAATATATAATTTTTTTATGGAAGAATCCTATAAATAAGAAAATTTAAGTCATTTAAAGAAAGGTAAATATCTATCTATCTACACAAATATTATATATATACACACACACAATTGCATATCTGTTTATTTGTTCAGGCATTATGCAATTCCACGCTTTAAAGGGATTCTAATGAAATTTAGTACACAAATACCATAGTACCTGAAAGGATTTAATGGATTATTTAAAATCTCTAAAATGGATGAAAATTCTATTTTTTTTAATGGCTTGGTCAATTTCATTATTATGACACCCCTCTAATAGCTGGAATAGCTTCCTCTGACAGTAGAAAGGCAGAAAATGAACTTATTTTGTGCTTGGAAGAAGGAAACCATATAAATAAAAGAGCATCACAAAATTTGTGATGATTCTAAGGTGAAGAATTATTTTATCTAATGTGTTGATTGTGATGTTCTCACAAAAGTTAGGATCTGAGAAATTTGAAAGTCAGGGTAGAAGTTGAAATTCTTCCTCATGCTCCTTGCAATAGTCATGTAAGAATATACCCAACTGGCAATGATGGATATAGAACTTTAATTTCCACAGGAATTAATAGATTTAACGCAAGCCATGGACACTTGCTTCAGAATACCATTTGCCACATGCCCAAAAATAGTATCTGGAAGTTTGTTTCCTTGAGTCTCTAAGCAAGCATTCAAGTATTGATTCGAAGCAGAAGGAAAGAAACCTTTTTCAATTATTCCAGGATCCAATATTAGTAATATAATGAAAATACATGATATTTCTTATAAGGTATGCTTGCCAACATGGAAACAAAACTCAATGGAAAGATTGATGTGAAAACCAACATGTAATAGAACACTTTAAACAATTGTTCGCAATAGTTACCTGATGTATTATGATTCATTTGAGCTATCAAATTCTATACAATGTATTTACCCATGTATACATTTTATGAAAATGATACAAAAATTACTTACCGGGAATAAATGGAAGTTTTGGTTCTTGATCATATTGTCCAGAACAAATTAAAGTATCTGCAACATTTACAGCACAGCAATGAACTTTAATACGCACCTAGAAAAAGAATTTAACAATACCAATTCTGTTATTTCAAAAATATAAAGAAAATTTCCAATATTCTTCAGTTCTAGAAGAATTTAATATATGATTAATAGGCAAGGGGCTAAAATATTCAACATCTATAAATATTCTTGAAGGTCAAACAGACAATTAATATTAAAAATAAAATTAAATAAGACGAGTATTAAAATTAAAAAATAGCCTCTGCTTTTAGAAAACCCACACTTTTTCTGTAGTTTCTGCTTTATCAACTTCTTATAGTGTCATACATTATTGTAAGAAATGAATACTAACATAAAAACATATTCATTACGAAATTTACAAACACATCAAAAGCTGTTTGTTAGAAAATAATATTTACCTCGGTCTCCTTCACTTTTGATGATCGTTTCTTCTCCACGATTTCTAATTTCTCTCCAAATTCTTTCAAAACTGCAGCTTTAAAATGACACCACCGTTGCTGAATAATATCTCTCTCCATGCTTAATTTAAGCGATTTAGAATCTCGCAGTATGGGAGATAGTATTCTTTTCGTTGAAAAATATTTGCGGGAATAGACGAAAGCAACATCTCGTGAAGATGGAAAGAACGAGGGAAACACGGAATTTGAAATTTTAGAATAGTATATAATTTTTGACAACGGTGTCCTCATACTTAGTCACACAAAAGATATTGAAAACTTTTATGCATAGCATACAAAATTTTCAATTTAAATACCAAAATTTGAAAGCAATTCGAGTTATTCTACAATATTTCAGAAGTTTTAAAAATCAAAACCACAACAAAAGAGATTATTGCCAAAACTTTGAAACGAATGCTAAGAACAGACGGCTTAAGTGTCAATACCATTTTATTTCCGCTTTTATTTTATTTTAAGACATCATTATTTATCAAAACAAATAATTGAAAAGTTATTGAAAGAATCATACATAATAATTACTTTAGTAAAAATTTAATTTTTAATCATTGCTTTTTTTTCTTCTTCTTTTAAATAGCATTCAATCAGCATAAATTTCAAAATATATCATGACTTAGAGTTATATGTTGCAAATAATTGCTTCATTTTTTAAGTAAGATTTTAAGAAGGCTATTTATTATTATTTTAAATAAGAATTTAAATATCTTTCTATTCATGGTTATGAATATTTTTTTAGCCTTCTGTCATTAATTACAAATTCACCGGTAACGAATAACTGGCAACATAGCATTAATTTCATTGTCATTTGCTTGGTAGCTGAAGTTATTTTGCAAAATTTCTACTACAAGTTAAATTAATTTGTGATTATGCCTGATGAAATAAACGAAACGACATATGGAGGCTGTGAAGGTCCCGATGCCATGTATGTGAAACTCATATCTTCAGATGGTCACGAATTCATAATAAAGCGAGATTATGTATTGATATCGGGTACCATTCGTGCTATGTTGAGCGGTCCTGGTCAATTTTCTGAAAACGAAACTAATGAGGTAAATTTTCGAGAAATTCCGTCTCACGTTTTACTGAAGGTATGCCAGTACTTCGCTTATAAAATGCGGTACACAAATAGCTCGACTGAAATCCCGGAGTTCTCTATCGAACCCGAAGTTGCCCTGGAACTACTCATGGCTTCCAATTTCTTAGATTGTTGATGAACTTGAAGCTCGTATCTGAATAATTTAATGTGTTTCATGCAATTACTGACATGTAAAAAGTTGTATATATATAAACTTGTTGATGTCGTATTGGGTTTTTTTATGTGCACTTTTTACTGTCATCATAATTTTTAGTGCCAACGTATAATTTTTCTCCGGGTATGAAGAAGACTTTTGACCGTTTATTGACATATCAAAGCTTCTATTACTTTCGATGTATAGTCATTTTTTAAGTTACTTTAATCAGATAAAAATATTATACTTTCATGTAAAATGATTCTGTATTATGAAAAATTTTACAAGCTTGAAAAAATTTTGTTATATTAATTTTTAGGACATGGATTTTAACAAAAAATGAAATAATAATCGTTCATATATGTAAAATATGCATTAATTTTTTTGGCATAAAATTTATTTTTTTGTTAGGAATTGAATATATATTTGATTTTTGAATATAAATTTAGAAAAAGAAAAATCTTCAAATGAAACTAACTTTTATTTGTAAACAGAAATAATTGACATTTGCTCTTTGATGGAAAACTGCCCTAAGTTGATTCTTCTCAGAAAAAATTATTTTGCAGCGAGAGGAAAAAAGTGTTAAAAATTCAGTATATATTTATATATAAACATTTTTTTTAAATTTTGATATTTAATTTTACAATTATTGGGGAATTAGAATGCTTATGTAAGGGTAATGTTTAAGTAGTTGACAAAGTAAATAATAAAATAGATTTTATAAAACCTGCTTTTTCTTCCTTTCTAAATATGTCAAAATTATCATAAAGATGATGAAAGAAAATACTAACTGTACAATACCAGTTGCTTATTCTTAGTGATCTTATTAATTTTGTGATATTTGAATTTTTTTGATTGGTTTGAGTGATTAATTATCTGTTATTATGCAAAGTATCAAAATTTGAAAAACACTTTTAAGTACTTTAAAAGAGCTTCAGATTTCAAATTCATGAAAACATTTGTTTCTCCACACTTTGGATATATTAATTAGAAACTATTGTTAAAGGCTTGCTTATGGATCATAAAGGTTTAAAAATATGAAAGGGGAAAGTTTGGAGAACGAGTTTTAGGGATTCAACACTAATTTAAGTAATGCTTAATGAGCCCTTTTTTACTTCTTTATTCCCTCTATCTTCAATGATATGCTTTGTCATTTATGAAAACATCAAAGAAAATTTTCAGTAAAACCTAAGCATTATTATAAAACAGAAAACATGTTATACTTAAAAAAAAATATGCAGGTTTACATATGTGTACTTTTATTTATTTTTGCAAAGTTGTTTAAAAGTACTTAACATTTAGAAGTACTTTTTTCAATAATATCTCGCTGCTTACCTTGTTACTGAAAGAAGATTCGGTAGTTAATGTAAGTACTCCCTCTTTGTAAGGAAATTGCATGAAAGGTTTGATATAAAAAAATAACATTAATTAATGTAATCATCTAGGGAAATAAAATCTTTTCCTTTCCTAGAGGGATTCTGAAACCATCAAGTTCTTAATCATTGAAATGCTCATAATTAAAAGTTTTTTTATGAAAAGACAGTAAAATTTATTGATCAGATACCCTATGTCTGTCCTTAAATTGAATTATCCTAGGTTGTCATAAATTTTTATATAATTAATTCATATTAAAAGATTTGATTTTTTTTTTTTTTTTTTTACTGTTCAATGAAAGATGAATTTTAATTTTCAAACATTTGCTACGTATATACTAAATATATTTTCTTCGAAAGAAGAGATAAAGAGCTTTCTTTAAATAGTAGCTTTGATCTTTGGTATTATTATGGAAAAAATGCCCAATTTTTGTCTTTAAATTGTTCCTTGTAAAATTAAACAAGAAAGCAGACATAGAGTACCATCAGAAAGAATTTGTTAATATAACTTCTAAAGAAGATTCTCCTTTAATTAATGAGCTTTTATTTTAGTTTCATGTAATATTGTAGCTTCATGGGGTAATTAACAAACATAGAACACCTTACTGCCCTTGCCTGTTAAACCTTTAAAATCAATTATAAATTGATAAGAATGCATTTACATTTCATCATAATTTAAGTAAAAATCAAGATAACAGTTCAAATGAATAGAGCCATAGATCCACAATTTTCAATTATGGCATGCTATGCTAAATTCTATTTTGAAAGAAGTTATGTTTTGTTTTGTTTTTCTAGTACAGAATATATGTACATATTTATTTTTCCGCTATATCTTAAACATTTTTTTAAAAAATAGTTGAATAATAAATTGCATACAATTGTTGAGAAAAATTAGGTGTTTAAAGAGTAGAAAAAGTAGAAATTTATATATATATAATGTTTGTTAAGAAAAATAGTTTCGCGTCTAATTAGTGACCGTTTAGAATGAGAGTAAAAATAATAATTTAACAATGATTTTAAGAAAAAAATCAAAACATCTACCCAATGATTATTTATTAGTCATATTGTGTCGATGCACCATCGTCCAATAGTATCAGTAAATATTTCCAGAGACAGTTAAAACAATGCTACGTTTTATGTGACAATGAATATTTTAGGAGTCGAACAAATAAAAATGAATAAATGCCCGGAATTAAAAAGTTTTAAATCTTGGAACTAAATTTGAAAATGATTAAGGTTTAATCTTTTTAAAAAGATATTTTCGTAGATTTCTTTAGATATGGAAGGAATACTAAACGGCATATTAAAACAAGTGGAACTGCTGTTCGTTTCACTATCCTGAGACGACCACTTTTCGACTTTCTTTGACCTTGATTCTGCTCTATTAAATTTTTAGTTCAACTTTTTTTGTCCCCACATGTATACTATGTTGTCTTTTCTGACCAAATTATTTCATTATAATTTAATCTGCGTGTTATCCAAATTTATTTTATTTTTAAACTTAAACATATCCTTTCATCTTCCATTTCACCCATATTTTGATGAATTAAATCCATCTTAAAGGTGTGATCACGCGAGACTAACTGTTGTGCACAGTAGAAGATCACGCCTACTTCTTGAAAATCACGTGACCACAACG
>JAPMOQ010059770.1:4581181-4624024 GCA_026543055.1 Argiope trifasciata
TGAAGATAATATGTACAATTTCCTTACTTTTTTTCATCTATTTATGATAAATGTACAATATTCATTTCTAAATTATAATGTCTGACAATATTATAATTTAGTCTCTACAGTATATAAAATTACATGGAAAGTTAAAAAAGATCTTCGAAAATGTATTTGCCAATTAGCAAAACAGTTATGTCTTGAGCCCAGTATTAATTTTACTTACATGTTATATTAAATTCACAATCACTATACCTAAATGCTACATGGAAATGTAAATACACTTGTATAAAAATATGAAATGTAATACACCACAACAAAGGAGCAACATATAAAACTAATGCTATTTCTAAAGTCAAATGTATTCAGTCTTCTCTCTCCTAAATAAATAATAAAAAGAATATTTTAAAACACTAATAAATTTCCAATAAAGAACTGTCAAATAATACAGAAATATTCCATGTTATAATGAACATAACTTCATCTTTATTCAGAATATAAATAATAAAGGCAGAAAACATGATTAAAAATCTTGACCTTGGATAAATGAAATTACATATAAAACAAGGTTATTTAGAGATATTTTTACCAATGCTTTGGATGTTAAAGCAGTTTAAAACAGTATCTCTCTCTTCTTGAGTAGGAAGAATATTTAATCTACATACAAGGTTCAACATAATTTCCAGGGAAAAGTCCTGTAACTCCATCCATTATCCCTTCATACCAACCATCATCATTTTTCTTTATAACATATATAATGGAGTTTTCAGAGAAAGAAAGTTCATCTTCTTTATCTGCTTGGTAATCATATATAGCCACAACTGCAAAAACAAAGTAAATATACAGAAAATTCTTTTAAACATTATAGGAACACTAATTTAATTACTATATGGCAAATGAGATAAAATGAAAAATAAATAAAAGTACATTATATTTTTTCTTAAAAATAAACATTTCTAAGGAAATCTGATTATTTTTCTTTTAAAACATTTGGTCAATATAAGTCAGAAAAAACTTATTATGGTTACAGGAAAACTTAAATGATTTTTAACCATTTAATATTATACTATGTTATATTTTCATATTTATAACATATTTTAAGTAACAAAAATATAAAAAAATTAACCAAATATTTTGTTTATGTAATAATAAACAGAAATTAATACCCTAAATGTTTTTCAAAGAACAAATTTATATACTAATGTTCCACATTTACCATATGAACGAATTAAAGATGAGGAATAGAATATAATTTTTTCCTCAATGAATTTAATCTGAAAACTGTGTAGTAGCATTTCTTTCTCTCAGTTAATAAGTTAAGAATCTATTGGATTCTTTAAAATTCAATTGAATTATTGCTAGTACTGTTTATATATTCTATTTATCTAAATCTGCTTATATATTCTACTTATCTGATTAAAAAGCCTATATATAAGAAAAATGTTTGAATTCCGTTTTTCAGATGTTTTTCTTAAAGTAGTGAAACAATAATTCAACATACAACATATGTCATCACTAGACAAATTATTCAAAGGTTATGATAACTTTGATATATACAGGCATACTTGTTAACTTCTCTGTTTTTTTTGTAAAAAGTTTAATTTATTTTCTATTTCCATTAATGTTTATAACTGTAGTGAAGAAATGCCTTAAATTTTAATTCTTCCTTTATTTTCTTAATTAAAGGTGGTCAAAACTAAAAATATATATTTAAAAAAGGTTACACACACACGCACACATGAAACAGATCAGATATCATGACTAATCTTCCTTTTCCATTCTAGTTCCAACTTTACTGCTTCTAAACTGTTTTGGCTAATGATATTCTCAATAATGGCTTTATCTAAAAATGTTAAATTAATATTTGATTTAGAGTACCTCTTCTTTTATGATAAAATTAGGAAAATAATATAATCTATTTTCATAATAAGATATAGAATTCAACTTAATTAACTAAAAATTCTTTTAAACTTTCATTCATATACGATTTCGTATCAGAAAAAATATTTTTGCATAAGAAGAGAGGGAAGGGGGAGAAGAGAGAAATTATCATTTTAAAAAAGTTATCTCCTTGTAAGCAACTCATTGCTAGGAAGCAAAAGTCCAATTCGGGATATTTTTGTAAAATATAGCAGAAAAAATTTGAAATGCAGCATTATTTGAAAACTATTTCATAACAAATAATTTACTGAAAAAGCAACAAAGTTCAGTGTTACATAATAAAGTATACATTATTAATTAAGATACAATAGCAAATGAAATTCATAAAATTGTAGTTAGTTGATAAAATGGATAACATAAATATTATAGATTCTTGAAACGAAACTAAAATATGTACCTTTTTCTAAGTAGTTTTTAGGTACCCAATCAGGGTGTCCATGGCGACGTGGATATGGTGGAGATGGCGGATTATAGTTCTCATGATACAAGTTATCATCATCAGGAGGAGGTGGAGGTAATGGTGGTGAAACTATGAAGAAATTTAAAAACAATAAGTATTTAAAATGACTGGAAATATAAATAAAAGAAATTAGATATTATTTAAAAGTAAAAAATATGCAAGAAAAAAAAAAGGTGAAATTCAGTAAGAGTAACTATATATTAATTGACAATAGGTCAATGTTATATTTAACATAAAATGTATCATTTGTCAACAAAATAAGATATCTATCAAGCCCTTAAATTTTTAACATATTATAAAAATTACTGTGCTAATATTTATATAATTTTCATTAATCTGTAGAGGAATTTTAAATACCTCCCAAGTTCTAAGACAGAGGAAAAATCAAATTGAACAGAAAAATTTTCTAAAGCATATTTGAGGATTCACAGCTGCTCATGTAATAGAAAAAAAAATTAAAAGTTAACAAATTAAAATGATATTTAAAATTTTCCAATTCTTTCAATTTAATTTTAAAAAAATAGAAAATTTTATTCTTAAATGTTACAACCATGGAATTAAAGCTTTTCCGTTTACAGCTCTATTACTTTATTACAAGATTTCACAAATCTTGTGAAATCTTGTAATAAAGTAATAGAGCTGTAAATGGAAAAGCTTTAATTCCATGTTTTCAACATTTAAGAAGAAAATTATTCTATTATATACTCATCATGTTCCTAATTTACTATTCTCAACAAAAAAATATATTTGTAGGAATAATTGAATAAATAAAAATTATATCAAGTTAGTAAAAATATTCAGACTCATTAATGGGAAAGGGAAAGAATAAAAAAATAACAAGATATATTTTTTAAAATTCAAGATAAAGGTTTTGATAAAGATGCAAGACTGAATTTATTGATTCTTTTTAAAGTTTGGAATAAGATGAAATTACAGTTAAATTATTGTTACAAGATATGATTATTGAGATTATGTACCAGCTCAATAACAAATTAGTCCTTTTTGAATGAGTACTAGAATAACATGTTGCAATAGGAATACAGAATAAATATGTGTGTATATATTTTAAATTTTAGCAAGGATTTAAAAACAAAGTAAACAGTTAAAAATATTTCTTCAAATCTTTTTGCTTTAATTACAGAAAAATTAATTACTCTCATTAAAAACTTATGCATAAAAGTTTAATGAATAAAAGTTTTTAAAAAGTTTCATTTATTATTACAAATATAGCTATATTAATTTATAAATATTAATTCCAGTAACAAATAACTACTGTTTATTATACTCACAATTCATATTATATAAATATAAAATTAATTTGAAAACTTTGGAAATTAGTAATTACAATTATTAATTTCAAAACTGGAATATTGGTTATTAAAATACTAATATAAAATACTTAGTAGAAAATAACCAGTTCTGCTTTCTTCCTCTCATTTATTCTCTTTATGCTCTTCAGATTTGACTAATGGATTCCTCAAACTTTTTAAATTGTAGGGAAACAATAATACGAAATCGCTGACTGCATGTATGCTTTGTGCAAATCACTTTCAGTTACTTTCCTTGATTTCAACATGTTTTTTTTTTTTTTTTTTTTTTTTTTTTTTAAATTTCCCACACTTTTTTAGATCAATAAATTTTTCTGACTTCCCAGTTTTATTGCCACTTTTTTTTAATTAAATGAATTTTGGTAGAAAAATAAATATGGTTTAAAAGAACTGAAATAAAATGGGTGTAAATATTCCATGCAACTTTTAATATATTTTTAGATACTCACGGTAGTGCTGCCTTAAATATAGTGCATGCTAAGCAAAGTAGGATCTAATGTTCAAAATGCTCTTTCTTCATTTGATGGTACAGATTTGGAGATTATTCTACATCTTAATGAAACTATCCCCATATCAATTTGTAAAAGGTGATATACAGGAGGGAAAATGCAGAGAATACTGATTCTTTTATTTCAAAGGTTTGGATTGATAATAATCTCAAATATACAAGCTAATGATTGGATTAAATTACTGCATTTATTAATTCTATTACTCTTATTATATATTTTAAATTGTTATTGCAGGTTTTTAAAAAAAATATTGTTCTTATTGTTGATTTTATAATCCCAACTTCCATCCAAAATTTAACAGTAGCTTTTGTTGAAATGTTGTTATTTTAGCAGTAATGAACAGGGGTTGAATATGAACGAAGGTCGTAATAAATCAAATCAAATTCACAAGAGTTAAACCTACACTGATGGGGAAAAAAATCCCAACACCAAGTAAAAATTATTGTACAGTAATGAAATTTTAGTAATACATTTGTCTAGGTAACATATTTAATTGATTAAAGTTTCAAGATCACAGGTAGAGCCATTGGCGAGAAGAGCCATTTCAAATGTGAAATGTTGGTACATAAGTAACCGGTTTAACCGCCAGAATTTTGAATGCAAGCATGCAAACGAGCATGTATTATGTCGTACAGGTGTCGGATATCAGCTTGTGGGATGGAGTTCCATGCCTGTTGCACTTGGGCGATCAATGCAGGGACGGTTAATGCTGGTTGTGGATGACGCTGGAGTTGTCGTCCAATGATGTCCCATACGTGCTCGATTGGAGAAAGATCTGGTGATCTAGCAGGCCAAGGCAACATGTCGACATTCTGTAGAGCATGTTGGGTAACAACAGCGGTAGAGGGCGAGTGTTATCCTGTAGGAAAACACCCCCTGGAATGCTGTTCAAGAATGGCAGCATAACAGGTTGTATCACTAGACTGATGTACAAATTTGCAGTCAGGGTGCGTGGGATAACCACGAGAGTGCTCCTGCTATCATACGAAATTGCTCCCCAAACCATAACTCCAGGAGTAGGCCTTGTGTGTCTAGGCCGCAGACAGGTCACTAGCAGGCGTTCACCTGGCCTCCTTCTAACCAACAAACGGCTATCACTGCGACCAAGGCAGAACCGGCTTTCATCAGAAAACACAACAGATCTCCACTCCGTCCTCCAATGAGCTCTAGCTTGACACCACTCACTGCGCAAACGGCAGTGGTTTGGAGTCAGCAGAATGCACTGTACAGGGCGTCTGGCTCGGAGCTGTCCTTGAATAAACCAATTTGTAACAGTTCGTTGTGTCACTGTGGTGCCAACTGCAGCTCGAATTTCAGCTGCAGACGCAGTACGATTAGCCACAGCCATACGCCGAATACGAGGGTCTTCCCTCACAGTAGTACCGCGTGGCCGCCCGGAACCTGGTCTTCTTGAGGCAGTACCTTCCCTTGACCATTGCCGCCAATACTCATGCACAGTGGATACATTTCTGCCAAGTCTTTCAACAATATCGTGGAAAGAAAACCCACCTTCTCGTAGCCCTACAACACGACCTCGTTCAAACTCAATAAGCTGTTGATAATGGCTTCTTCGTCTTCTCAGAGGCATCCTTGACTAACATTAACCCACTACGACAAATCTCAACTATAAATAACGATCACGAACCTTACAGCGCTTATTTAAAGCAAACCTCATTTGCATGTTCATAGTGTCGCTACTAGAGCCACACTTACGCGCGTGGCTCGAAATTTGAATCGACGTCATCTTTCAGATGTATAAACACACCTACCAAATTTCGTTTATCTAGCACAGCTCCTTCCTAGTGTTGGGATTTTTTTCCCATTAGTATATATATATATATATATAAATATATGTAATATTTTTTAAATATTTATTAAAATATAATTTAAATCAAAAATAATCATAAATATGAAGAAAAAAAGGGTTTTTTTTATTATTTTTTCAAGCATTCAACAATAATGTGAATATAATATATCTAAATTATTTTCATATTTATTCAAAATTGTATAACTAATTATCTTTGGGTAAAAAAAAAAAAAATCAAGGCATCAAATAAGTTTTTACTTCAGGCCAATTAGGAAACACTTTTCATTTGAGAGCTAATTTGATCTTGATCAACATCTATCTTTTGTAACCAGATGTGGTTTCAATAATGATTTGCAATTTTAAATTTTAAATGATTCTGATTGTTTAATTGTTCTGAATTAATTCTAATTTTATTATTATTATTATTTTTTGTTTGCATTCTGGAAAGAAAATTATTAAAAAACAGCTCAATACTAAAAAATGATTGTTTGTTGGACAGTCCAGAGAATAGTGCAGTGAAATTGTAAGATTTTTTTTCTGTTTCAACGTTTCCCTTAACACATAGTTAACTCCTCAGGTTTTACACCCCAAGTTTATATCAAATTAAAAACTATTAAATTCCTTACATTTTCAAGCTCTTATTTTTCGATAAGTTTTAATATGCTTCTAAGTAATGGTTCTTAACTATTTTTTCGTTTTCAGTTATTTACACCCCACTGGATCATCGAATCGGCATGTTGTCTACATGGAAAAAAACTTTTAAGGATGTATTTTTACTTTAAAAAAATTCTTAGTTGAAACGTCAGTTTTTATTTTTAATTTTTTACAATTTCTACAATTTTTAGCTCGAAATTTGAATCGACGTCATCTTTCAGATGTATAAACACGCCTACCAAATTTCGTTTATCTAGCACAGCTCCTTCCTAGTGTTGGGATTTTTTTTCCATCAGTGTATTTTGAAGTAGCTTTGAGAAGTTATAATAAAACACATCCTCTCTTCATCTGAAACTGATGGCACAATTTGATTAAATATTTATATAGTTAATTCAAGTATTATTCATGCATGCCTTGCCTTTAAAATAAAATTAATGCTCACATGCTTTTAATTCATTCTGCAGTCGGAGTAACTAATAACATGTCCAAAAGATTGACATTTGAAAGGCATAAATACACAAACTGCAAAAACATCTACACTTCAAAATTGTTTCCGAAATGTTAAATATAAACTTTTAAACATTTACTGCGATTTTTTTAAAAATTAATCATTTTTAGTGTCCTTCTGATTTTTATTAATCATAATATTACACCAAAATGAAGCATTAAAAATGTAACTATGACATATAAAAATTAATAATCCCTATTAGAAAAGCTAGGGGCTTTGCTTTTCTCTTTTCTAATAGTAAGACAAACAAGATTAAATTTAATACAAACAATTAATGTAATCAAAAAAGTTTCAATATATTTCTTTTATTTATATACACAGATAAGTTTATGTAAGGCAAATTATTACTCCAGATGAATCTGGTATTATTTATACAAAATATATAACGCATATAGAGGAAGAAAATTACATATAACACAACAAATTCTAACATGTAGCTTTTCAAATGCAAAATCACAGAAATAATTTAATGCATAAAAAACACTTACTATTCCCAGGATGAGCAAAATCTGTGGAAACATGCATAGGAGGTTCTGGGTAAAGAAAATAATAATCAGCATATCATGCAACTACAGTAGTTTAAATCCACCATCGAACAACTAGATTTAAATTTATACTGACTAAAGAAAGCACTCTACATGTAAATTGATATCATGCATAACATCAATACATTTTACAGCTCTAGGAAATAAGCAGTAGGATTTAGGAAAACAGAGGGAAAAAAATCTTTAATACTTTTGAAGACATATTAACTACTAAAATCCAACTACCTATTTAGGGAAAAAAATGTAAAATACAGATGAATCAAATATATGGATAAATAAAAAGCAATTATACAATAATTTTATCTAAACAAAAATAAAATCTTTACTTTCAGTAAAATTATTACGCTATGCTCTTGAAACCAATTTAAATCCATTTGAAAAATAAATGAGGAAGAAATATTATGATACAATATACATTGATATTTACAAAAAATATTTTAGTGTGTGTGTGTGTGTGTGTGTGTGTGCATGCCTGTCAGCATCCCACAGAATAAGCCATTCTAATTAGAAATAGTAAATTTGTAACAGATTTATTTATGATGATAAAAGTATGCATCTCTAAGTGATTTTTAAATTTTTTATAAAAATTTTATTTAACTTCGCATATTTCTACAATAATTTCCAACATAATTTGTATACAAATTTTTACAACATTTAAAACAGTATTTTTTCAAAAAATTATCTTTTTAATAGTACCAATTAAATTTCCTTACAATCTGTTCCATAATCTGGAAATTTTTTAACAATCTTTTTTGCATAATTTTTAACAGCACATTGCATTGTTATACTGAAATTCAAAACATTCATTAAATATTCTTATATTACTGAAAGTTAAGGTAGAAAGTAAGTTAATATGAAATCAATTATAGAAGACATAAAATATTCTTATATTATTATTTAAGAATTTAGCTGAACTACACAGATGTTTTAAATCTCATCGTGTGTGTGTGTGTGATAAATATAGTTAGTTTAAAAAATAAAGTTAAACAAATTTGGGATATTTCGAGAACGATTTGAAAAATATCATAAATATTATTAGCTGAACTGCACAGATGTTGCTTTAGATATCACTGTGTGTATGATCTTTGGTGATCAGCTGGTTTATTAGGGACATTAGTTATATTTAATTTCAAAATTTATATTTCGGAAATAGCTTACTGTCTATTATTCCCCAATTGTTTGACATTAAAACCATGCTCTTTTAATTGAATTACTTATATTCCATTCAATAGCACAAATAAATCTATCTAATGTGGACATTCAAACATCATAGTGCAATTAAAAACATAAATATCAACTACTGTTCATTTATGTTTTCTTGATCCATTTTGTAAACCAGTCAGATATTTGACGAAACAATGAAAATGGTCTGAACTTCTGGACAACAAAATAATTTATTATTAGAAAATAGGCAGACATTTAAAATATTTTTATAATCAAGAAAATAACTTCCAAAAAATTATCAAGATTACCAATTTATTTTTGAGCAGTATTTTCAATAGTTATGAAAATCTCCAAAATTCAGCTCAATTTTAAATGAAATAAATCCTATCTAAAATATTAAAAATATATCAATTAAAGGGTGAGAATTTGCACATGCATCAATACACACACACTTTTATTATTAGTATAAATTTTAATTTAAGAAAGAATTAATAGCAATTATCTTTAACCACTATTGAAAGGAGAGAAAAACCATATAAATAGTAGCATTTCAAATATTCAGTTTAAAAGAAATTTAAATATTTTCTGAAATGTTTTAAGATCAATAATTTGACACATTCATTAATGACTTAAGTATGTGGCATTGATTTCATATAATTTAAAGTTTGTGATAACATTAGGTAATAGTTTTATTAGAAAATAGAACATGATAAAACAAAGAACTTATCTACAGAAGATACATATAAAAAGTTACAGATTCCAATAAATATAAGTAACAATTTTGATAAACGATTTTAATTTTAAAGAGAATAATTTGAAATATAAAACAGATAACTTATTTCTTATTCAAAATTTATTATTAAAACTAAGAGATAATATTAAAGAGTTTCAAAATAAATCCATAAATTCACGATAACATTTGCATCTATAATAGAAACAGAAAGAACCAGCAATGATTATTTATTAACGTTCCATTATAGGGATTTTCAAATCTAAAACTAACAACTTAATATTTTCAAATGCAGTATAATTTTTCTACAAATGTTTAATAAAATTATTAAACAACTAAAATATCACAAGTTTCCCAAAACATAAATATCTAGATTTATGAAGTTTTTCAAATAATTAACATTTATAGTTTATTCTTTTAATTAAAATAAATAAAACTTTTTTTCAATATAATAAGCTTTTGAAAACATACATAATATTTTTCAGTTATAAAGAAACTGATCTGCTCTGTGGTTTTTCATCACAATAATAAAATTTGAAACTAATTTGCATAGCGAAAAAAAAAATCACATAAGAAGGAAAGAACTGCCCCTTTTCCCCCAATTTAAATAGCAGTACATAAAAGGGCAAATTTATACCTGGTAATTTGTCATTCATATCAGGTGGTGGAGGAATAGGAGATGATGGTCCAATAGTATTTGAATGATGGCCATGTGTCATAGGATGAACCATCCCAACCTGTGGTTGCGGGGGCAATGAGCTTTGTGATTGCTGAGCAGAAAATGCCATAGGCAATGTTGAATATCCACTACCTCTTCTCATTTCTTGTGATCGAGGATGACCAATTGGAAAATTAGGAGCATAATTGCTTGGAACTTGAGGAGGTGCAATAGGAGGAGCTGGAGTTCTGTATTCTTTTGTGCCACGAGATAAGCTACCACCAGCTCGTACAGGCTGTGGAGGAGTTGGAGGCTTGGTAGTTGGGGCAGGACCTGCACTGCTCCCATTTAATGCAGATTGGTGCACTGGAGCTAATGTGCGTTTTGATCGAGGAGTATTACTTGTGCTCTTCACTCCATGTCCAATATCATCTAAAACTGTATAATCAATTGGTTTCCGTATGTATTTGATTGGTCGTTCTTGATTGGCAGGAGCAAGTATCTTGTGTTGTCGTGTTGTATTTTTATTTGTAGTAAGAATACCAATTTCTCGACGGGCAATCTTTTCTTTGTGAATCATTACAGTCTAGAAATAAAGAAAAGTTTACAGAATATATAAAAATAAAAGCATAAAGCGATGAATATGTAATTAATGGTATTTGGATAAAATACAATAGTGGAAAAAGTTTAGAGACTTTTGAAAATTTTTATGTAAACTAATTTAGTATGCTTATGAAAAATATAACATTTCTCAAAATGCAAACTTTTATATGTCATTTTAATGTTGATTTCAAAACAAAAGGCAAAATTCAAATATGTGCAATACCAAAGAAATTTTCAGTGGAATAATTATCTAGATACATTAGAAGCTAATGACTGAAGTAAGTTATCAGAAGTAAATAGGGTAAGTTTATTGTTTTATTATAGCTTCACATCAATGTTCCACTGAGCTGAAAAGAGTTTAAAACTCTTCTTTTGTTATTGCATGATGCCAGGAAACAATAATAGCCTCTATTAATTCTCTTTGATTTGATGAACACTTCATATATGTACAAAAGTTTTCAAATGGTGACATAAGTTCTCAATAATTTTGAATGGCAGGAAAGTTTTTTGGTCATGATAATAATTCAATATTCTTTATACTAACCACTCCTTCGATATTTTTGCTAAGTGGTAAGGAGCTGAATCCTGCTGAAAAACAAATGATATGTTGTTAGAAGGAGATCACTGATGGCAATTTTAAGTTTTGGCTCTAGAATAGAGTCAATGCTTTTAATGTCCCATCGATAACATAAAGGAGACCGTCTACTGACATGCATGACACTAACTGAGTTCTTCATAGTTGCCTGAATGCAATCAGGATGTAGCTTTTCTAATCTACATCTTACATATTTTTACCATCACTACTGAATAACAATATATTTGTTTCATCATTCTGTATAATTTGTGATTAATGTATTTATTAAACCCCTTTAATTTGTTTTATGTATTGTTGTAAATTGATATAAAAGATAGAATTCCTCAAAAAAAAAGAAAAAAAAAAAGCCTTAACCACACATTTAATAATTTTCTTCGGTTTGTTATGAAACAGAAAAACCAGCATCATTCAGTTGATTTCTAATGACCTCTGATGACTTTTTCTTCTATTTTGAAGACATAGTATTTTTTTTTTCTTTTCTTTTTAGTCATTAATATATGTGGTGCACCCTTTAGACTCGTTCCTGCTTTGTTTTTAAATAAATTTATCTCCTGATATTATAATCAATATTTTCAGAAACTGGATGTAGTCACTGAATCACTAGTCTTGACCACATACATGCAACACAATCTGCTTTTCTAGGTTTTCAATCTGTTCTTTTATTTACTGTCATGGCTTCTTGAATATATATTAAAAAAATTTACAAAAATTTCAACTATGTATTAAAAAATTTAACAAAATTGCTCTTGCCATTGGATTATATAAAAAACAATCTTTCTTCTACATAAAAAAAAGCACAATAATTACTTGTTTCAAATTTAAGCCTGATGAGAACATCTGCTAGCAATTAATAGCATTTGATTGGTTTCCAGAAAAAGAACAGAGATTTGTCAAGGAAGTTAAAAATTACAACCTCTTTTTTTGTTTTGCAAATATTTGAATTTTGCTTTTTATATTGAAATCAGCATTAAATTTTTTTTTAAATGATAGGCAAGTATTTTGTGAAATGTAACATTTTCTGTAAGTTAGAAAATAGTTAGAAAATATGACGGTTTTCAAAAGTGATCTTAGTTTTGATCATAACTGTATTTAAAAACTGATAGAAAAGAATTAATCAATAAAGTTACATATTAATAGAACACACACAAAGATCAAGTGTTTTATGATATAAAAAAAAATCTTACTTGTGATATATGATTAATCTGAGATTCCATTTCCGTCAGCTGAGTAGTCTGCAAGTCCAACATATGTAACAAATTATATGCCAGAGTATTTATTTGGTATGCAACACTAGCAAGAGATTGGGTAGTATAATTTTTTGTTTCTTCAAGAGCTCCACGTTTATTCTCTGCCTATAACAGAAAAATTATAAGAAATATCTTAAGAGAAGTATTAGAAGATGACCATCATAAAACTAATACAAAATAAATAAAAAACAGAGTCCACTCTATTTATGATTTAAATCACATATTTTAGAGTATTTCTTTTTTTTAAAAATCAAATTAATTTCAATCTAAAAGCAGCTTTCATGTGATCCATTAATATATTGTTTAATATGACTTTAGAGCACTTAAAATTAATGGTACTTTTCCATCAGCTGGGTGCAAATGTCCCCAATGTGAACCAAACATAAGCTAAGTTGCCAAGTGAAGCAAGCTGTGAAAACATGCATGAGGGTGAAATTTGGCTAAATTCTGCATTATTTGTAATTTTTCGCTTCTTCTGACTAAAAGTTATTTGGCGATTATTCACTGATTGTGGCTAATGGGAAAGTACCAAATCAATTTATATATTTTTAAAGTTATGATTTTTAATACAATATTTAATCTGTTCTTTATATACCAATTATATATATTTTTTTAACTATGGAATATCTGAAGTAAATACAATAACAGGAAAACATGCAAATTATTAATCTATTTCAAAAATAAAAATTAATAAATAAACACCTTAAAGAGGAAAAAATAAATAACTAATACCCCCCTTAAAATCCCACAGTTTGGTAAGAAATTTAAATTTTTAATCTGGCATGTCATAGAAGACATGTCTTTCAGGCTTGATTTGATTATGTTAATGTTATTTTTAAAGATTATTTTCATTATAGAAACTTGAATTCAATATACGTATTTAATATTACCAGAGAATGTGCAAATTAAAATTCAGCAACTATAGCAATTAGAAGTACTTCTTAAGAAAAGTATAATTTTTTTAAAAATATATTAAAAAAAAAACTATTTAGAAATTAAAAAAAAAAAAATCATCTATATTATCATAGAAAGGTTTAATTTTTAAATTTTATTGAAGTGCAAAAAGTACTTCTCTAAAACCTATTTGAAGTCATTGAAGAAAAATGTTTATACATTTCAGCTAATTTCTAAATAAAATCGAGATAAATATTATTTTAATACGAATCTATAACTCCAAAAGTAACAATATGCTAAATTTTTACAGTCCTAGGTCTAAAGCTCTTTATTGTAAAGAATTAATGTTATGACATAATTTTTTGGTATTAGTATTTGGTCAATGAATACTAATGTATCAAAAATTCATATGTTTCAGCAATCTGACTATGAGTGATGAAAAATGCAGACACTAGTCAAAATTGTTAAAACTTATTTTAAAAGACATTGAAGCATTTAAATCCAATAAATTAAATTATGATATACTTTAAAAAAATGAAAATTTAATTTAAGAATTTTATGATAGTTAAGGAGAATTGAGTCACGACTATTTTTAAAAGAAAATAAGTGTTATATTCCCCAGCAAAGGAAGTGGTAGAGACTACCTTTAGAGTGATCTATTTATCCAAAATAGGAGAATATGTCAGTCTGTCAATTCAGCAGCTTGCAAAGCTTCACATGGCTCATTTTAAAAATAGAAATGATTTTTATTAGTCAATTAAAATAGGGGCATGCTTAATTTTTGAAAACTCAGCAGAAATGAAAATAATTAACTTTAAAAGAGCAAATGGCCATATATCTAAATCATCACAAAACTAAAGTACAAATGCAAAAATGGTACCATGTAATTTTTTAAAATTTCAATTTAATTTCTAAAAATTATAAATTTAACAGGATGTGAAGACTAATCTTATTTAAAAAACAAACACTTTTAGAAAAAAAAGTAAACAAGTAAGAGTAAAAAATTAGTAATAACAAGTTTTTAAAAAGTAAAGTTAATGGTGCTATTAACTCTGTGTTAACAAGTATGAATTAATTGAAATTCAGTGTAAGATCATTAGAGATAATTTTCCAAGAAATTCAGACTTAGTATTTCTGTTAACAATATAAAAGTTGTTGTAAAGTATAAATGCATAAAATACAATTATATTTGAAATGATATATTTTTTAAATAATTGTAAAAATAAATTCAAAAAAATAATTTATATAGAAACGTGTTTTGTAATTTGCCAGTTTTAAAGAGAAAATAATTAAAATTTGAAATAGCAATATTGCCCATTTTTTATTTTAAAAAAATTTACAACATGAGTATAAGGAAAATAATAATAATTTTTTTAAAGTTTTTTCCCTTCTTTTTTTATTTTTAAATGAAACATGAATAAACATATTTCCTCATCGTCTGAAAAAATATCCACTTATTTTATACCTGGAAATAATTAGCTTCACAATATTCAGCCACTTTTTCCAAATTTGAATGACTGTCTTGTAATGACTGTTGGCCATCAGGAATATGAACATCTATGAGAGACATTAGATCTGCCATTATGGACGGCATCTTGTTCCTGGAAATCAATCCTGATAAATCACATAAACCCAATTTTAATGCATATATCACAGTATGAGATTAAAGAGTATTTTTAAAACACCTAGAACAGCAAAATTTCCGATATGTATCTGCAAAATAAAATTGGATTGATACACAATTTTATAAAATAATGGAAGTTGAAAAAACTGTTTATAAAATATAACTGAATATACATATCAAGGCAAGACTAATCATGGAATAAAAAGATTACAAAATAATGTTTAAACTAATCTATTTAACAAAAGCTAAACTGGTATATTTTTATTCAAAATTTAAATCATGACATATTAACAACTATCAATGGTTGTATGATAATTTTTAAAAAATGTCTATAAAAAAAGATGCAAATTTGATTGATAAACTGATAAGAATAAAATGCTGAACTATACATATTTTAGAAACATACTGATTAGTAATCTATTTTCATTTAAATCCAATTTTTTTTTTAAGTATAAGAAAATCTATTTTTAATTCTTAGGATTGTAACAACAAATAAGACAAAAGAAAGGGGGGGGACACATTAGAAAACGAATAATATTCTTTGAAATTAATAACAGAAATTCGAAGATATGGAGTATTTTGGATAGCCATTTCACAGCTTAATTCTAAGAAATAGCATCAAATGAACAATAGGAAATGTTTAATTTTTCATTTCCAATATTAATATTCACCAATTCTAATTATAGCTTTCATAAAATTCAATAATAACTTTCAAAAACGAAGTTCGAATTCATATACGAATTGACGATTGAAAATATAATGAACTTGAACTTCTTTGAGAAGTATTATAATAAATTTCCATTATAATTAATTACAGAATTATTAAATTTGATACTTCCACCAATGTATATCATTAAATATTAAAAGCAAAATTGAGATAGTATAATTATACTTCAAAATATAGTTTATGAAATATGATCTAGGAATAGCCCCCCCCCTTTATTAGTTTAAAAACCCTTTTATAAATTTTAAAATAAGGTTAATTTAATTGTTTTTGTAAAATTCCTACTTTCTTTGCGTCCACAATCGGTCTGCTCAAATATAACAAAATTTGTTTTCATACGCTTCCGTCAGAGAAGCAAGCAAGTATGCGTTTTTTACCAGCGTCTACCAGACATTTCAGATTTCATAGAAATTTAAAAAATCCAGAGTTCTTATTGCACTCCAAAGTCACAAAATAATTTAAAAAAATATCTTAAGATAATTTAATTCGCATCATTATGAATTTTATATTCAGCATGCAATTTAAATGAAAAAAAAAATTGTATATTTCATAGAATTGTTTTCGAAAGTATAGATGTTGGTTTATTTATTTACAATCAGAAACTAGGTTACTGTGAAACCACTATAATTGTTAAGAAAAGTAGTAACATAAATTTAAATTCTTAAAGAATTGCATATAAAAAAAATTAATGTTTTGGAAATTATATGGGATAAGAATGTAAGTGCAATGCTTCTTAAACATACATAAGTTACTTTTTTTAAATAAAAAGGTTGCATTTCCGTTAGACACGGCAATGTAAATTATGATATAAATTTG
The DNA here is from genome assembly GCA_026543055.1 of Argiope trifasciata. Lineage (NCBI taxonomy): Eukaryota > Metazoa > Arthropoda > Arachnida > Araneae > Araneidae > Argiope > Argiope trifasciata. The sequence goes on from JAPMOQ010059770.1 coordinate 4,597,971, forward strand.
CCCAATTTTTATATTATTTTAAAATAATTACGATTAATTTATACAATTAAAAAACAAAAACATCATTACCGTGTGGATATTTAACTATAATATATTTGCGTATTCTGAAGTGTTCAATAAAATAATTGTATCTATAAGCAAGGTTAGAAATTGAATCTCACACCACACCTTATTATTTTAATTTTAAATATTCTTATTTTGATTTTTCTTAATTTTATTTTTCCTAGTTCAGTTTTTAAAATGATTTTGCAAATTTGATACTGTTGAGATTGCAAACTTTCAAATATAAAGGTAAAATACGATTAACTTAGAATTAAATGTGTAATCATATATACAAGATATATTTATTTTATGTTATTCATAGCTATGGATTACATATATATCTTTTTGGCGGTGACTAAGAAGTAGTATAATTAACCATGTTTTGTTGAAGGGTTAAATTTCTCTCAAAAATATTTAATAATACTGTCTTATGCAATTGTGTTATTATTATTCTTCATCACAAAACACCAAATTGTTTTGCATTTATAAATTGTTTTGGAATTGAAAAATTGTAGCAATTGATTCTTGAATGTGCAAGACTAATTGAATTCAAGACTAATTGAAAATAAATATATATTTAGTTTCGCAAAAAAAAAAAAAAAAAACTTTTACTAATTTTGAACTTTTCTATCAATTTTATTAAAAAAACTGCTGATATTGTTTTTTATTATACTGTACAAAAAGAATTACAGACAGTTAAGTATTAAAATAAATAAATAGATGGCTATACTTTAACCTGATTGCCCATATATATAAATATATATATATATAATTACAGGATGAGCATATTTCGCTACATTTATGTTTCCTGTGAAATTTGTAGAATGAGCAGTCAAAAAGTTGTATAATTTTATTTTAAAAAAGATATTTGATTACCTCTTGTACTCTGAGAGTTTTGTTGAGAAAAATAAAATCTTAAATACAACGAATTATATTCGGAATAAGGCATATTAAATGGTGTTTTGACTAAGAGAAATGCATTATCTTTTCCATGTATAAATGCTTATTGATTGCTTTTACATCTATTTTCTAGAGAAATAAGGATTGAATATAAATGTATTTCCTTATTTAATATATTTATTATGTCATGTTTTTGATGACTTCACTATTGTAACCTCATTCACCATTGTCAACTATAATATTTACCAAAATTTGGTTTGTTTCTGCTGACAGTACAATGCTAAACTTGTATGTAGAATTTTTACATTAAATGCACTAGCAAAATCTACAAAGTTCCAATTTCTTTTGTTAGTAAAGTTATAAATTCTTTATACTTTTTTTCCATTGCTGTAACTTGCCCTTATATTGTACATTATTTTTGTATTGTAATTTATTTTTTGCATTATATATTATTTTTGCCATTTACAAAATAACGAATTCTTTACTTCCTTCGATTAGATCCAAGTTCCAGTTACTTATAAAACTTATTGAAGTTACAAAGAGACTAAGTGGTAATCTCTACAGATATAAAATGCTCTGCATTCTTTTTTACAATTATCTTTTACTGAACTGGAACAGTCATATCTCAGGAAGATTTCATTAGAAATTTTACTAGAGAAAAAAAGTGTAATAATAATTAAAGAAAAAATATAAAACGGCATGGTTTATAATGGAAGAATGAAAAAAGAATTATTGTATATTGTAGAAACCTTCAGGCATTAGTATAGCACAATTTGTATAATTTCTTTAGATGTAATCCACAATATAGTAAGAAAATCTCATTTCCCCCTTTAAAAAAGTTTGCTGATTAATTACAGATGAAAACTACTTACAAGTACATACTTAAACCCTTTTCATTTATTACAAGCATTGATAGAACTAGATACATAGTATAGTCCTGTGGAGCAGCTAAAGGATTCTTTATTTGAATGACTTTGTGAATACTAATAATTATGATATTGGGCAAAGTAAAGTAACAAGAGAAATTCTGTTACATTTTTCAAAGCAGACAATCTATTATGCATGCCCTTTCACAGTTATCTTGAAATTTTATATTTATTTAGAAATTATTTATTAATTCAAGATATCCTAAAGTTAGTATTCAACAAATAATAGAAACAGAATACAAAATTTGAAAAATTGACAGAAAGATTTTAGCTGGTTTTTTTACTAAGCCTTATTTATATTTTAATGAATTGATTTCCAATGTAAAGAAGTGTTTTGAGCCACCCAGCAGGTTAATTATGACTTCTGTTGTTCTCTGGACTATGAGATTTGTTTGAAAAAGAGTTGAAGAAAATACTGATTTATATTTAGAAATAAAATTCTTAGAACCAATTTATCCTGCTTTAAATAGATCCTACTTATGACATATCTTATCTTTATATCAGATAATAATATTGTGTGGAATAAAATTTGAATTGAGTATTTAAATGTATAAAACTGTATTGTAATGTTAATAAATTACAAAAATTCTTAGTTGGCGAATTATTTCATCTCCAATAATGATTGTGTTGAATGAAAAAAGTAATTCTAAATTATAATACTATAATAAATCTTAGTGCTAATTATAATTCAAAAATAAACATTTCTTTATTTTTTTATGATTGAAAGAACTTAATAATTTTCTGTTTTCTATAAATAATTTAATTATCTCAAATCTTTTCATTAATAATGATTTGAATATCTATTCTATTAGAGATTTGTAAGTTTAGTTTTTAAGCCAGTTTTTAATACTGTGCTTGGTTGTAAAATCACTTATTTATAAGTATAAAATTAAAATTCATTGCTAAAATGGAAATACCCATTTTTTATAATATTATTTTTAGCACTTTTTTGTTAACAAAATACCAATAATTATTTCAGAATCATAACAATCGACTGTAAATTCTTAATGATAAATTTTGAGTTATCCTGTCATCAACACTCACAAAAAATGATTCAAAGGATTTGTAAAAATGCTATAATCCTTGGGCACCATCATAATGAAAGTAATTATCAATTTTTGCGGTTATGGGGGCAAGACTACTTTTCATCAATAAGATCAAGTTTGGTGAAATTGCCAACTGAATAATCTCAAAGTACGAAAATGGTTAATGGGATTATCCCAAAACACCCTTATTTTTTGTAATATAATCACAGTTAATTTTTGATAACAAATGTAAGTTAGTAATATGGGATTTTTCTGTTATCCGGCCACAAATGTCATTAATGTGAACCAAATGTAAGCCAAGTCGTTATGTGAAGAGAAAGACAAACAGCTGAAATTTGATGGAAACCTACATTATTTCTCGCTGCACCTAGCTAACAGAAAAGTACCAGTAATATGCTTAGAAATATTGGCATAATATTTTAGAAATTTTTATCTTTTATAATTAATTTTATGTTTAAAACAATCTTTTATTTTTGGCAAAATAATTCTAAACAATAATGATTATAGTTATTCAATTTTAAAATGAATTTTGTTTATTTCGAGATTCATATTTATGAAAGAGGAATCTTGAAAATCTCTTTCAAGATTCCTAATAATCATTATTATTTATGAAAGTATTTTTTTAAAGACCTTTAATAAGTATAAATGACAAAATAGATAAATGAAAATCTTAAGGTATGTGTAAAAACCAAATTTTATAAACTTAATAAGTGTTCATTACAAATAAATTTTCTTCAAAAAAACTTTTTGATTAGAAAAATTGTATTAAATTATGGTTTGTTATTTTTATAACAAGTTAATTACTGGAAATCATGTAAAATAATGTAAAGACTTTTTTTTCTTTTTTTACAGATCACAAAAGTCAGAATCTTATGATATATTTATCGTCTTGATGATGAAATAATAGATTGTTTGAGCTAGTTTGAAAAAGGGATAGTCTTTTCAGAAATTTATTTAAAAAGGATCAGTTCTTTGCATTCATTTATAATTTAAAAAATACATTCTAAGTCATAGGAACTGAATAGCATTGTGGGATGTATCATTTGAATCTTTCACTTTCAACTTCGTCAGATATGCTGTTTAAAGAATTATGGACATGATTTGACAAAACAAAAGTAAGAATTGTTTTTATAATTGGATGGAATGAAAGTCTTGTTTCTGTCAAGCAGTTCCATGTCTGGTCTTTTCCTATGTTTAACATTTTTGAGTAGTTATCAATATTATGAATTTATTGAAATATTTTAAGATTTGAATATAAGATGTATTATCTTTCTAAGGTGTACAAATTCTATTATTGGTCTTAACTCTGAGGAGCCTTTGCTGTGTTTTGATGGAGCTATATGTTACTTTTCTTTAGTAATTTTTAATGATTTGTGTCAATATGGTATATTTGATCCTTATTAATAGATAAAAACCTTAAGTTATACAATTTGATTTATGCCTGTAATTTAAAACATATAAAGCTACAAAAATATTTAAAATGAGATCGCATTGAAAAGGCTAATCAAAGGAAAAAATTTATTTTATATAACAATTTTTTTAAATAACATTTTAAATTATTTTATATTTTAGTTATTTTATTTTTATTAGTATTTATTTTAGTTTTATTTTTATTATGCTAGGTCTGATGCATAATGTTTAATATATGCACATCAGAAACAGAAAATGCTGAAACAACTCATCATGTTTCTTTAGTTCGAATAGAAGAAAAAAGTTGTAAACAATTTCTTCCTTTCTTCATCGATGAGTAAATATTTTTTGAGTTTTTTTAAATATTTTTATTAAAAACTGTTATAAGTAGTATGAACTATTATTGGTTTCATCTGGTTTTCCATTTAAAAATTTAATGCATAAATAAATTGAATAAATTTTAATTTGAAACTATTGTTAATAACTTTAATTACAGAACAAAAATATAATAAGAATTTAAAACAGAAATAAAATGTAATGTTATTTAAAAGATATAATTTATTGCATTCATGACAATGTGTAGGTTACAAAATAAACTGCTAGAAATATTTGTGATGTGTAAATTTTAATTATATTTTGGCAGTTTATGAAGCTGCAATTTTTTGTCAGTATATGTTTTTTAGAACTGTCAATTTAGTTATGAATGATAACATTCAGATTTTTGTTATATTATTTTTTAAAATTAAATAATATTTTGGTTGCATTATATATGCTTCTTTAAAAATATATATACTTTATTATATATGCTTCGTATTTTAAAAAATTTAAATCAATCTTAGATTTAAACAATAAACTGACTAAATGGAATACCTTTTTCTAAAGCTTATTAAATCTTTGAGTAAAGTATCTCTAAATGCCAAATATATTTCTTGATGCGAGTTTAATCAAAGCAAAAAAAATATTTTCTGGGAGAAATTTTCTTTGAAAGGAAATTTTAGCAATTTTCTCTAAATTGGCAATATTTCCTTTTTTTAAAATTTCACCATATGCATTGCTGTATGCATATACAATAGCAGGGTACTATAATACAGACTTCATACCCTATTAAGTATGAAAGTCTTGGTCTCAATGAACCAATATTGTTTAAAGACAGAAAGTATTGTTGCTTTTATTAGTTGTACTGCAGCAATTCACAAGATTATTAAAAAATGAAAGTATTATTATCATTGCAATAGTACATTTCTCAAGTTGTCAATGCACATGAAAGGAATGTATAGATTATAAAAGTTATGCATATTTTACCACTTTCAACATGTGTATGTATATAAATGAAATGTTACGAATGAGATGGGTATTACTGCAGTGAAGAATAGGTTTAAAAGTCTTAAGATCTCTGGAGCATACAAAAATAGATTTGCCTCATGTAATAAAAAACTTGATAAAATGTATTGAGAAAACCAAATTCAGCAGTAATAATGTCAGTAGGATTCCTATTAATCATAATATGTTTGCACATTTTTGGTTGTCTTTTTTTTATCATATATATTTCTTAAGATTTACGATAATTTTTTGTTTTTTTTACCATATATTTTCTTATGATTTCAGATAATTTTTTTGTGATGTAGAATATTTCAATGAATATCTGGGAGTAAATGCAAAACTGCACTATCTGTTTATAAAAATTTAAAATAAATGTCTTTCTCGTATTTAAGTATGTCATATTTACTCTACTCTTATATGTAAAACTTGTGATGAATGTAACAATTTTTTTTTTTAAATTCCTGGGATGCTTAAATTTTTATGCTGTTGGAATTGAATTCAAATATTTATAATTTTACTGTCATATTTTATTTCTGTGTTTGATAAAAAATTTCTATGCTTATCATATATTGGGCTATTCAACTGAGTAAAGGAGCTACTCTGCTGAAAATGTGAGAGGGTCATCATTACATCCTTCCTTTGATGAAGTCCTCTGTATCCATTAGCCCATAGACCTCTGTTAATTGGATTCTAAAACCATTTTTTGTTCAAACTATGCTTGATTCTAGTTTTATTTGATTCTTCATAATTTTTTATAGCCTGATATGTTATGCTTAGCTTATTTTGCATATCGAATATATAATTTTCACTTTAAATGATTGCCACTACCAACAGTCAGTAATTTTTGTCCAGAAACTCTGAGTCTTCAGAAAATTTCACAAAATCTTAGAGATGCCCAAAGTATACACATAAACTATTTCTCTCCTTATTGTTCAATTTGTGTTCTTGATTATAAAAAGACAAATATTTAAACATTCTTGCTCTTCTAGGGAAGCAGGGATTAGCATCTGAAGTTTACAATAATATTTTTTTTAACTTTAAAATGTAAATAAATTAATAAAAAAAATTTAAAATAATAAATTTCTTACATAAAATGACCAAAAAATGAAATCGGAAATAAATTACTATATAGTAAAACATTTAAGATGAAGCTGAAAGGAAAGGACATTGAATTTTGTAATGCCTTTTGTCTGATAATTTAGAATATTCACTGTTTTTTCTAAGGTAAAATGCATGTTATCTTGCCACAAAATGCTCTCAAAGCTATGCATTATCAGTCATTATTCTCTCCAAAGTTATTTAGTGGAGTAATTGTATTGATATGAAGTTTAAAGTAGCAACTTATGCATCATTTATGTCGTGCATAGTTAGTTCAATTACTAGAGAAATTGTTTCACAATAAGCTCTGTTGGATGCTGAATCAATGATCCTAGGGCATGACGACTTTGGCAACAAAATGGGGAATACTAGAATCTTCTCAGAATTTTGGCAGTAGAACCAATGTAAGCTGAAATGTGCTTAATTGTTACAGAACCTTTTTTGCCCTGGCCCTGGAGCTATAAAAGGTTTGGTAGTCCAAGATGAAGAAAATTGAGCAATTTTGTCAAGAAGTTTAGAGTCACATTGTGAGTCAACGGCAGAATAGTTGGATCAATCTGATGAAGCATAGTGTAGAACTCAAGCTATTACTGAATTCATCTATGTGCCAAATCCTAAAGTTTACCATTGAAGCGTCATCGAATTATGTGAGGAATAGCAGTTGTGTAGTAGTGAATTGGCAGTTGGATACAGCTTAAGCAAGGAGACAGTGAAGAATTACAGGCATTTGGAGATACCATAGATTCTTCCCCCTCCCCTCGATGAATTCTGACTGGCCACTTAGTGTGCTGTGGTTGTTATTACTACTTGTGGGCTACTGTTTGTTGTAGCTTGCTGCTGTGTTTTGGGTTACATCTCAACTTAGTATTTGCTTGTTGGTATACACTTCATGGTATTAATAATGTCATCATTTGTTACTGAGGCATATTGATTATTTTAAATCATACACTTATGACAAGCTATCCTGTTGACTCTGTGGATTTAATGAAAAAGCTCCATAACAATACCATTGTAAAATGGATTGTTGGACCATTCAAACAATAGGCTATAACAGAAACAAAATGATTTCTCAACCATATCTACATAATTTCATCCATAGATTTCTTTTTAAAATTCTATTTTCATCTTGTTGCTGACAATATATCCAATTACCCATTCTATCCAAATTTCATTTTTATAAAAATTATTCCACTGCACGGGCCTTTTTTTAGAAACCTTTCGAAAATTGATATTTTTGTAATAAAGCAGTGTTACTGCAGTGATCCTGAAAAAATAGCTTGACTATATTTTTAGAAAAGATTGATGTTCCTTTTCTAAAAATATGGGAAAGAATGTGTCCTCAGTACTAAATATAAGTAATGATTGAAATTTGTACAATTGATATATTGTAATTATTACATATTTGATATATTATTGCAATTATTACAAACTTTATTTACAATAATTAAATTTACATTTATTATTCTTCGGTTTCCTTTTTCTCATAATTCATATAATATATATGTGGGAGCGAATGTGTCAGTCTGCTGAAAGAACTCTTTACGAAATGGTGTCCAGATTAGATATTGGTCTTACTGTTACAGTTTTAGTACAAATTACAGTGTAAGCACCTCTTCTTGTTACACAGTTCAGAGCCATTCAACCCAAACTGTCCAGCACCCGTTCTCTTGTCTCATGCAATATTCACTAGAGTTAGCGTTCTGCCTGGCGCCACCTCGTGGAGATTGTCACAAGTGCTTCTACAGCTCGGCCATCCTTCAAAACCACCGAGCGCGGTGGTCTACAGCAACATCACCATACATGCAATACTATAATTCTGAAAAAGAGTGGGAATACCCTACAAAACAGTACTTTGTACAATATAAGTTATATGCAGTTTATAGTTTTGAATATGCAGCCTACATATATATTTAGGAGTTACTGCTCCATCTCTTCATATGATCAGCAGTTCTTTAAGTGAGATTTGGACCTTCATGTTTTCCAGCTTTGTGAACATCATAACGAACATGGGGTTTGACAGCTTCCACTGCATAAGGTTATAAAATTTAGCTCTCAGTTTGAGACCAATTCCACACTGTGTCCTCTGAATAGCCACTAGGTCACCTTTCTTGTATCTATGAGTTTTTTCTTTCTTTTCTTATTATACGCCTTCTTATTCTGTTTTTGGTTTTGTCGGATGTTGTCCTTCGCTTCATCTCAAAGCATTTCAGGACAGCTCATGAAGTTGTTGATGTAGTCCTCTTCCAGAATTTCGGGGATTCATTGCTCATCCTTAATCTTCATTTCCACGACAGTCAGTAGCTTGAACGAAGAAAATTTTGTGCTTCATGGTCTTTCACACAACACCTATCCATTTAAACCATTTGGTTGGATCTTCGATTTATAATTTGGAGAGAATAGGGATCGGGGTTTTGTGCATCATTTCTATTTGTTCATTTCCTCTGGGTAAACCCGCTGTCATTCTTAAATTTGTTCGATTTTCTCATTTTTACGGTATTCTTCAAATTCATTAAAATTGCCAAACCCTTATCTGTAATGATCCGAGCGAGTTCCCAAAACAAGTTTGCTGTTGATTTAATTTTTGTACTGCTATTTAATTTTTGGGATGACCTAAAAAGTCAACTATAGTTTTACCCATACTCTGAGACATTCTTTAGCTCCTTTGCTAAACGTTATATAGTTTCAAATTTACTATTTAAGGGTATGATTATGACATCCATGTATATCATTACTGTACCAATAATGAAATCATAAAAAATAAGAAACAAATCTCTAAAGTATACTTGGACTGTTAACGCCAAATGAGACTTACACTTAGACTGTTACTTAAGCCCTAATGAGATCTACATTTGGACTATTAGTTAAGCCAAATGAGACTTTTAAAAGTCCGTACTGTCCTGTATTTGTGACAAAGGCTGTGTACTTACTTCTTTCCAGATGCACTTCTGGTGTAAAAACTCATTTCTTAGGTATATGATTGAAAAAAATGATAGCTCCTTGCAATAGATCATAATCATCATACAATTGGCAACGGAAAACGGCCTCTTATCATTATCTTGTTAAATAAAATAAAATCAAAACAATCCGTGTGGATCCATTGTTTTTTCTTACACAGAACTATTTGAAATGAATATTCTTAAGTTACTAGTTTATATCACTTTTTCCTCTAGCCACACTTTAATCTATATATCAACTCTTTTTTTTTTTCATAAAATTCTAACCTTCTCGTTTTTGAATAAATTGGGTGTTTAGTTGTTTTTATTTTATTCGGAGACTAGTTATTTACAAGTTCCTTAATTTTATCCTTAACGCAAGCATCTGTGATATGCGATAAATCAACATTGTTCGTATTTTCACCAGAACATCGACTGTAAAAAATCATTTTTACTCAGCAAAAAAGAATCTTTACAACATGATTTTCTTTTATATTTTGTTTTGAAAATAAATCAAAAACAAAATCTTTTTTTTTTAATATATTTTTCAGACGATAAAAAAAAATTAGAAAGGATTTCTTTTTAATTCTCTTTTTTTTCCTCACCCATTTCTTGCTTATTGGGAATAATTCTGTCAGAAGATTCATCGCGTTGCTTTACTTTTGCATTCTCTTCGAGCATAATTCTGCGTTATGATGCAATCGAGCGAAAGTTGACCAGTTACTGCGAATTAAGTTTTAACTGTTTTTTGTTTTGTTCCAATGCGGTTGCGAAATAATGAATTTCTGCATTAACAGCCCGTCCGAAGTAACTTTCCAGTTCGGTAAATCGGTCAGGTTGTTTAAATACGTTCGCAAGTGATTTTTTTATATGATTAATTCACTCAACACTGTCGATCAACGTTTTAACCGGTGTTTCACTGATAACAAAATTAGCTAATTCCAAATCTTGAAATAGCTCGCCTTAAATTTTTTCTGCAATACAATTTGAGGTATGGCAGACGATTCCGTACCGTTTTCTCGCTGTTTTATTTCGTTTGATTTAAAGCGTTTAGCGCAAAACTTAGTGAAATGGGAAGTCTGTCCGCAAATGAAACAACTGAATTTTCTTTTTCGAAGTGCCTAAAATTATCTTTATGATTAGGTTCTTGATTGCTCGGTTTTAACAGATGATTTATTAGGCGATTTCGCCAACATGCAGAACCTGAATATAGCGCTTTCGTTTCATCAATGTTTTTCTTCAGAAGCAAAATATAGGTTTCACTCACTCTTTTGCAAACTGTAATGGCTCAAATTAGGAATCTGATTAATGAATAGCGAAATAGGTGGCAGTATCTTTATCTACGGATTCGAATATTAAATCAAAAATAATCAAATCACAAAGCAATTTAAATTTGCTGCCATTTCGTAGTTTTAGACAATACGCAAAATTACACCTTGTTTGATGATATGCATGATATAGGTTTCTTCAGACTCGTTTTGAACGTCATGAATTTTGCAAACACTCCTGCGGAGAAAGTTGGAATTCACGCAAAATCCGAGATTTTAATATCTCATAATCCTACAATTCCTCTTCGGCAATACAGAACAGAGCATTATTGGCTTTTTCTTCAAGGATTGCAATCAATATTTCGGATCTCGAATTTCCGGCACATTTTTTTTTTAAATGCTCGTTTTATAAATTTGGAAGAAAAAAAAAAAACGTGAAATTATTTTTTTGAAGGAATTACTAATGCTGAAGTTTTAACTTTTATTACGCTTTCCAGGTTTGGGAGCCCACTTGGGTCTGATTCCGAACTTCCATTGCTAGTGCTAACATTTCGTGCGTTTTGAAGTTCCAATTCGGCTTGAATTCTACTACTATTCTACTATTTAATCTTCTCTAACTCAGTCAAATTATTATTTTTATAAATTTTACAGTTTTCTATAAGATTTTTAAGTGCGACATAGCGCAAGATTCAACATTTAATTCCTGTATTAAATTAAAAAGATCTTTCTTTGCTATATTTAAACTACCCATGCTTAGAATTGAAAAGTTCCTACCTTTGTATTATCCGCTTGACCCAAACATGATCCTTCTAAACAAGTAATCCATTTTGGAAGATGATCTTTTTCGAGCTGCCGCGCACATTACCGTTTGATCTAAGAAAATCTATGGCTTTTTTTAAGCCCACAAAAATAAGTTTTATGTTTTTCTTAGCTCACCGATTAGTTTCGGTTTCGATCCAGGCCAAATGCCGAAGTTGTGAGAGTGAATGTATCCACCCTCTGAACGAACTCTCTATAAAATGGTATTTAGGGTTAAATATAGGTTCTATATTACATATTTATAGTTTGGGTACATTTACAGTTTGGACATTTCATTGTGCTATATCGGTTTCCGATCATTCAACCCGAACAGCCCAGCGCCCACTCTCCAGTGTAGAGTTAAGGTTCTGCCTGCGCCATCTCGTGGAGACTGTCACAACTGCGTTACATATATGTGCTCAAGTTTTTACGAAATATTTCTTACTGGATGGCCTCTGTGCTTTTGAGAGGTATTATGTTGATTGGAACTATCCTATATATTTGAACAGAAAAATAGGAAATTTATATTCTTCTCAAAGATGTTTTTATTAAATTTTTTGTTAGTCAACTTGTAGCAATGATTCAACCTTAGTAAAGTTTTATAGGTTTTTTTTTTTTTTTTTTTTGCATTGAATTTGATAATTTATAGTTCTTTTTCATATATTTAACATGTGTGAGTGTATTTGCTTTGGACTAATAATAAATCTGAATCCAGAGCTATCTTAAATGTTTCGTTGTAATTTTTTAAAAGTTCTATTGACGGCATTGGTGGGCATTTTTAAATATGTATGTGTACATATTATCTTTGCAATAATTAATCATTTGTTAATAACTGGTTTGGGTTTTTTTCTATTTTATAATTTTAATCAGATTTTTGAAGTGAACTATGATTTATTTTAATCATAACGATTACAGTGCTTTTACTAATTTGAACTCAGTAACTGTTGTTAAAATCAGGTAGATCCTCTAGATATAGGAAATGTATAATTTTAGAATTGAATAAACTGTTCAGAAAATCTGAGATTAAAAAATTAAAGCTATACTATGTTAAAATATAATAAATCCAAATTGATCCTTTTTTTTTTTTTTTTTTTTTTTTTTTTGGTAACTGCTGGTTTCTTAAATTACATTGATAAATATTCTGAAAGATCCGAAATTAAGATTAAGCAAATAAAAGTCACCCATTAAAGTATATATAATTCAACCACAATATCATTCTTATTTTCTTCATTTATCTTATGAGTAAAACAGAGCTGCGCTATACAAGTTAGATTATCAGATTCCATGATCAATGTAGACACTTTTATGATCTTAGCCGATATGCATTATGATATCCTTCTTTTAATAGATTAGTCAATTTGATATACTTCTGCACAGTTTTATCATAATAAGTTTAACTTATTTAAAATGGTAATGATTTATTCTAGATAATTTTATCTTTTAGTAATTGTGGGAAATGTATTTTATTATTTGTTATAACTCATAAATGTGCTACTTCCATGTTTGTAGCAGATATTACATGTTTTAAAATGTTTTAAGGCCAAATTGAATGTTATATATGTGTGTGTGTAATGATATTACAAAATCTAATTTCAAGGCATGTAGGAAATTCATACCAACATCTCATAGTATATATTAACAGGGATAAAATTTTCATTAGCTTTTTCTCATCTTTGCTTTGTGTTGTTGTGCTTGCCTCTTATGCTTGTACATGAATCATGCCTCTGGGGAAAGAATTAAAACAAAGTTAAAAATTCAAAGTATCTTCCCGATCTTTGATCATGATTCCGTTTTAAAAAATTAATTTTATATTTTTAATAATCCTCATAATTATGTATGTATATAATATCATGAATGATAAAATGACTTTAAAACCATTTTTGGTTTTGGAAAGTTTCTCAGCTTTTCATATAATTCTATTTTATATTTTTTAGTTTGTGCAAAGTTCTTTAAAAAAGAAGCAGAATTTCATTATTTTCAGTTTTCTTTTGCAAATGAATTTATTTAAGAGATACTTGCTAAGATTATTCTTTGCTGTAATTTTATTACTCTCCAGGGATAAGGAATTTTTACAGCAAGAATTATAAATTTTCAGTTCTGTTATATCTGACCTGTCTATATAACTGTGTGGAATACAAATTGTGTTGCTTAAGCTTGACTTTAAAAATAATGTATTATTCTTAACAATATATCACTATATTGAGTAATGAAATGTTATATGGTTTGCATCTTTCAAATATAAACTTTATTGTTATTATTATGATTTTCTTGATAAATATAAAAAGAAAATTTAACTGTGTAGTCTCAGTTCTTAAATTGTAATTTTTCTGTCAGTCCTGGATAACTGATTAGGTTGCAAATGAAATTTCTAAGTTTAAACATGGTTATTAACGTGCATATTTATATATTCTAATGAAAAAGTTTCTCATATAACTCTTTTTAGTATTAACACATTAAAGGCAAAGGATCTTGACAAGAGCATGCTAGGTAACACAGAGATAAATCTTAGTATTACGACTCCCGCCTTTAATGTGTTAAGTTTTAAAACCAAATGTAACTTATGAAAAAAGGTTAACAAATACTGTGCTAGAAAAAGTATTGATTTTTGTCTTAATGGTTTGTTCTTTTTTAATGTACTAGTTTTTTTTATGAAAATTTTTTTTTTTTTGCGATAGCTTTAACCTTGTTATTTCATGTATGCTGGTTTTTGACTTTGCTGAATTTCTTTTATGATGTTGTTGATGCAAATTACTTGAATTTTGCTCTTAATGAAAGATACAAAATTATCCAATAATTTGGAGTGATATTTTGCTGATGAGCCTCTTTTTTGCAGATAAACAGGATTATAAACACAACTAATCTCTTCAAGTTTCAGTTATAGTGAATTAGCAGAAAACAGTGCAGTATTTTGTGAAAAATACCTATCAAAATGTAATTTTAATAATGTCTTCTCTGAAAATATTCTGTGAGTTCTTAAGTTGTGTTGGTAGTGATTGTATGGATTGAACACACAGTTCCACCTCAAAATGTTTATACTGAAATACTGAGGAACTGTGCTACTTTATTGTTTATGAGTATTAAATTACTTGCCATTTGTGCTTAGTGGTTACAACATTCCATGAAAATATATTTCATCTATTGAAAAAATCAAAGCTGGAAAATCAGCCTGCATTATGTTACATTATCACCCTTCTGTTTCTATGTTGTTATCACTCAGTTTTACATTTCTGGCTTTATTAAATGTATTTGTGAATCCCCTTCATTGTGTTCAGTGAATTTTTTGAAGAAAATGAACATTTCTTCATTTTTGAATTCATGTTTGCATACTTTCTAACTTGTGAGCTGTGGTGATTTGATGATAAATCTCAGGTTTGGGATTCAAACATTGTTTTCAAAACCAATTCCATCAAGGAATCACAGTGCAAGTTGGTTTGTTACACAGTAAATTTATCAAGGCCAAATCTTTGTGGTATGTCGTCAACTGAGGAGCTGACCTCATTACCTGATCTTGGGTTTAGAATAACAAAAACAGTCTCAAAATAGCTCTATGCTAGTTTAATAGCTCTGTTTTAAGTTTCAAAATATCTTCCAGCAAAGATTTTGTGTTGATAGGATTTTACATTCTAAGTAAACATGATTTAATGGAATTAATGAAATAAAAATTTCTCTTTTATGATTCTTATGCATTGTTTTTCATTGTTGTTTCATTTATAACTGTTATTTTGATGGCTGTCTTTGTTTAACTTCAGAATGCACTTAATTATGTATGAAATTTTAATTTATTGTTTGATTAATTTAATCCTTAATCATTCCAACCTTAATCATTCTTTTTATATCTATAAAAAATATTAAAAGAATTTTCCTATGAATTGAGGATTTTGTAAAAACAATTTTCTTGGTCAATCTCCATTGAACAGAAATTTTACTTTATTGTTTGATTAATTTAATCCTTAATCATTCCAACCTTAATCATTCTTTTTATATCTATAAAAAGTATTAAAAGAATTTTATTGTATGCAATGCTGCATATTTTGCTTGTATGCAATGCTGCTCCCATCATTTTTGTAAATGTTGAAAAAGAATATGTTTTATAATGCTTACAAAGTAATGGTGTGTTTAATTAGATATGTTTTTGCTCAAGTATATAACTAACATAAATCCTCTATTCTGATTTTTAAGACTTTTATTGATTATATAGTATCGATTTATTGAAATGTTGAAATAGTCTAATAATTTGAATGCTGACAAATTTGTTTATTTGCAAGTTTTTTCTTTTCCCCTCTAAATAATAATGTAAATTTAGCAGGAGATTTGTTTTGAGATAATCAATTTTATGCTATTAAGGAACCAAAGAATCAATCTGTTTAGTTTCATTTATATCAGAATATCTAATAATTGAATTAAATTTAGCCTAAATAATATTATTGATAAATTTTTATTCTTTATTGTGCTTCAAGGTTTACAGAATAATTGGTTGTTTAGAATAATTGTATATCACTGATAGTAATTGATTTTATCATTTATTGCTTTAAAAATTAATAATTAAGCAGTTATTTATTAATAATTAAAAATATACAAAAATATATTATTTACATCTCTTACAGATATAGAGCTCTTAATAAATTTAAACAGAAATTTGTATTGTTTATTTTCTCTTGTTATATTTTTTAAAATTAGCTCAGGCTGTATTATAAAAATATGTAATAAGTATTACTTCTAGTTATTGGTTGTTCATAGAATTCAGTGTATATAAAAGAAGATATATAGTAAGAAGTTAAAAATTAAGTAAAACAGGAATGCAATTTTTAGAATATATATATAAATTCTTTTTGTAAAGAATTTTTTTTATTCTTTCATACATTTTTCAACTTTTAATTAATATTAATTATTAGCTGCATCAATTTAATTACTGATTAAATAATTCAAAAAAAGTTTTTTGTAATTAATATACTGTAATTGTATAAAAGCTATAAAATACTTCTGTGTAAGTCTGTATTTTCTTAAAATTACTTTACTAAAAAAATCTTTGAGTATCTGTTTTCACTGACCTAGATAATTTATATAAAAATAAAATATTGAATTTCATAATTTTATCTCACTTAAATTTTTCTCATCATAATTAAAAGTTTTTATATTATTTTATAAAATCAACATTTATGAAAAATATGGAGAAAAATCAATATTATAGAAAATAGTTTATATTGATCATTTGAAGAATATACAGTTGCTACTTGCAAATTTATCTCAAAAAATTGAAAGCTGTTATTTTAGATTGCAAAAGAGCATTGATTAATTTTTTCCATTTGTTGATCATTTGCTCAAAGATATTTAATATTCTGTTATTTACTGTTAACTCTGGATAAAAATTTGAGATTTTATACCGTGCCTACTTTACGTATCTTATAAAAGATTGAAACTTTTTTTAAAATTAAAATATTAAATATATGTCTGCATAACTCCACAAAATATCTAATTAATGTTTTTTAGGTATTTGAAAAAATTCCTAAATAGTTTCTTTAAAAAAATTAATAGCATGAATTTTTTTCTCCTTCCTTAAATCACTTTTGTAAAAAATAAATCAAGATTTGTGTCAATTTTAATAACATTTTTCATAACATCAGTTACAATACCATTAAAATTATCGTAGTTTCATAAATTCATGTATGCCTCCATTTTATTATTTCAAAGTAAGTAAATTTTTTCAGATTTTTATTTCAGAATTTATAAACTGATTTTTGCAGAAAAGAAAAAAAAAAAATTCATGATGCTTAACTAAGGCACATTTCTTAGATTTTAATTAACTTCCTATTTCGGTTTCTAAATGCATATTCATTTTGAGCTTAGGATGAAATTGGAATTTGAAAGATTCATGCTTATGATACAAGCTAAGGATAACACATTAACTAATTTGTTAATCGATTCTTAGTTCTATTCAGATTGGTTAGACCATAAACGTTTTTAAATTACTTTTGAAATATGTGGCACCAGATTATTTTATTGATATTTTGTGATTTTGTTAGAGATGGCATGTCATTTGCCTGAAAAAGAGTTTGTTTTTATAATTTATGTATTTCAATAAGACTTTTTTAAATGGTTTTAATGTATCTTTTAGTTTAAATTGAGTAGAATTCTAGCCAAACCTATTTTATCTGTATGAAAATTAAGATAATGTTATCTGTATGGTACTGTAGATGAGTAGTTAGTTATTTTCATGGCTGAATAATGATACTTGATGAATAAGTCAGCTACTGAAATTAAAATTTGTCTTTATGTTATAATTTCATTACTTCTAAAAGCAGGCACCCGCTCCTGTAAATACTTAATGTCCGCATCACATTGCCCCAAATATTATATTTTATGGTGAAGTAGCTGGTACCTAGCGCGTTGCAGTCGCAGATGAAATAATCTTGGAAATATCGTTTGGAATTTGGGATAGTTATCTTGAAATTGACCGATATATAAAATAGAAGCATAAATAGTATTTATTCTATTTTACTAACAAATATTTATTTATTTGTCTGTATTAGATTTGTGTATTCTTTTAGAATCGTAAAGTTTGGTGTTCTTTCAGAATGCTAATGAAAATAACTATTTATTGTATCTGGTGATTCGTTTAATGTTCGTTCAGAATTCTCAAGTTTGATATTAGAAAATGTGATTCAGATATTTTCTTTTAAAATTGATTAAACATAAAAAATATATTTATACCATAAAATCTTTAATATTGTCGAAAAGATAATTTTTGAAAAGTAAGATGGTTCAAAATTATTTGTAATCTAATATTTTCAGAAAGAAATGCAAAAAACGCTAAAATTTTATTAAATGTTTAGTTAAAATTTCAAACCTATAAGATAGGTTCCCATAAAACTTTTTCATACGCTCACTAATAAAACTATTACCTCAGAGAAGGATTTAAATCACACGGCAAAATATCGCCGGCACTTTCCGTCAGCAAACGACAAAGTTTCCTATGATTGGTTAAATTTTGTTTGCTGATAATATTTCCGACGACATTTTCTATCTTGTTAGTAAAAGTTGTCGATTATGTAACTTGCTTGACCGGTGTTTGAGGATAGAAGCTGAAAAGTGCTGACGGAATTTCACCGTGTTATTAGGCCTTTATAACATTGCATTTACGTATAATAGCAGTGAAATAGTAATGTCTTGTTTAAATTTAGCATCTCTAATGGATCTGTTGTCTCCTTGGTGAGTTATTTGGTGGTTAATCAATGATAAACAAATGTGGTAAATAGATCTGAAAATATTTTTTATCATTTAGATGATGGTATTATGCCTATAACCTTTGCAAGATATGTTGTCCTCACGTATTTTTAACTTTTAAAAACGTGAGCTCTTATTTCAGAATTTAAA
This sequence comes from Argiope trifasciata, assembly GCA_026543055.1. NCBI lineage: Eukaryota > Metazoa > Arthropoda > Arachnida > Araneae > Araneidae > Argiope > Argiope trifasciata. The sequence goes on from JAPMOQ010059770.1 coordinate 4,617,083, forward strand.
ATCGACTAATAAATTGATTTTAACATTTGTTTCACCTTAAAAAATATGTTTCTTTTTACTATAAAGGAATTTCATTCCCATGTTTTCTAAACACTATTCTAGTCCTATAGCTGGAATTGTTAAGGCATTTAAGTGTGAAATAGAAGTCATAAATCTTTGTTCGGAATTTGATGGGAAAAAAATGGATAATTATGGAGGGTTATTTTTTTCGTTATTAGCAAGGTTGCAATAATAATTTTATTTTAAAAAGTTAGTTGTTAATTTTCAGTAATTTTGTATGTTAATGCGGTATTTCGATTAACGTACAACATACCGGAAACCAATTTTCAGTTTCGAACTGCTTTCACGTATTTTGATTCACTTTCAATTGCATATTTAAAATTTCTTTTCAGTCTTAGTTTTATCTGTAGAGTTTACAGAAAATATTTTGTCATGATAGGAAATATTTAAGGCGATCCTTTTTTTTGTTGTTGTTGTTGATTCCGCACGTTCTTGCTTATGTGCAGTTCCTTACTAACTTTGCTTTGCGTTTTTTTCTCGTAATGTTAATATGCGATTTATCTTTACTGCATATTTGTTCTTTTGTTTTATTTTTTGAAGATAATTTTTATGTTGATTCTTATTGGCTAATGGTTTTAATTATGGTTTCTTTCAGAATTAATTTTAATAGAATATACAAATATATCAATGGTTTTACTTCTAACAGTTATTATAATACTATATTCTCACGTTCTGTTAGATATGATACCGCGATAAAATTGAGATGTTTTCGGATTTTAACTAAAGGAAAAGACGATGTTTAAAAGGTAAATGTTGAAACGAATATATATATATATATATATATATATATATATATATATATAAACGATTGCGAATTTTTTTTTAAATATAATGAAAAATTATATTTGCAAGATTTCTAAAATAACCATTGAATTCTATTTTCAGGATTTTCCTTAACTTTTTTGTGTTTTAAAATTTTTAAATTCAATTTAATCGCATTGATTCTCCATGGAGATCAGGGGAAATATTGGTTTATTTTTCTGTACTTCAATTTTCTGAGTTCAGATTTTCATTGTACCGCAGTGTTGTGCCTTTTAAAATTCCTGTAACTTAATTAAATTAAGTTTTCTAACAACTTTTAAAATATACTGTTACTATTTTCCATGCTGATGTTGGAAGAGTAGTTTATATATGATTCAAAAAATGCGATTATTATTTTATTAGCATCATATATTTGCGACCTCCACCTCCTTTCTCTCCCAAAATATTGTTCCTCTTTGATATTTATACCTTGCTTAGCAATGTTCAAGAGATGAACATTTCACTTAATTCTTCAACTTTAATTTCTTTTCTTTTTTAGGACATATAGATTTGTTTATACATAATGTGATATTTTTAAAACAATTTTTAAAATCCACTCATCACACCCTTTCTTCATAAAATCCATAATTATTTAGTTTAATGCTTATATTCTGTTAAAATATTTGTTTTTCTTCTCTTTTTAAATTCTTGAAAATTTTTGATGTAAATGTGTAGATGTGGGTGTGTATGATGATTCTAGTGTAGATGTGGGTGACAGTTCGATGGACGAAATTTCAGCAATGAAGCATTACTTCTGGTTTTCATTCTTTTGTTTTCATCGACGTTGCTGTTGATCTTGGCGACAAACACGAGGGGTATCCTAATCTTTACTTCAATCACACACACACACACACACACACATGTAAAAATTTGTATTTGCAATAAAATCTACATTAATGCTTAGGGTATCAGGGGATAGCATTTTTTTTATCACTTTTTAAATCATTTTACTCAAATTTTATCAAAAAGAAAAAACATTTTTTTTAAAGATATTTTAGCGTAAACAAAAAATGCATAATCATTATGTCATTGTGGATGGCCAACTTTCTTGTATAATTTTTTTTTCTGGATCACACAACTTGTGTAAATCATTTAGCTTATTCCATTGCAACCAACTTAAACTAGAAACTTTAGGTGGAACATAGTTAAATTTTAAACACCCAATAGAAGATTAAATTTATAGTTTGATGGAGAAGATTTAAAAATATAACCTAAAATTGTCAAGTAGATTTATTTATTTTTATCTGATATTGAGATGTGAGATACCAAAAATAGTTCATCTCTTGTTGAGCTTTCATTTTAGCTCCTCTTTTTGTTTATAAAATGATAATTATATGAATTTAAATAATAATAATAAACAAGTGTGGAAATTTTTTTAATTTTTAAACTCATCAATTTTTTATCTCAATAATTTAATAAAAGACATCTGAAGAAGGTGCTTAGCTGATGACATATACACACACGAAAGAAAAATCTGTTCTTTTTCTTGTAAAGCTTGATCAAAATCTGTAATCAAAGAAATAATATAATGTGTTGAAAGTATTCGTATAAATTATATGTAATGTAATGAATATAGTAAAAAACTTAGTAAATGAGTGGGAAAGGGCAAATCACATTTTTATTTATCTCTTTCATAATTAAGAAAAAGTTAAATGTTTAGCAATTTTTAAAAGTTTTTTTCTCAAATCATAGTTTGTAATTCAACTGATTTGCTCACCATATAATAAGTAAGAAAGAGATCAGGATAAAGTATTCAAATGTTCTATTAATAAATTTGTTGAAATTTGATTTTGATTTTGTGAGCATTTATTTTATCTGCAAATTTTTCATGTAATATTGCAGATTCTTTTTTGAATTGTTAAACTCTAAAATACACAAAGACGCCACAATTTCATGCAATTCAAATGTTAAAAATGAAGTTTGAATTTAATAGTTGGAATAAAATTAGAATTTAAATAGTTTGAATTTAATTATTAGAAATGATTTTAAGAATACATATAACATAAATTTATTACTGAATTTTGAAATTTTGTGAATTACATTATTTTAGGTGCTATCCTTTCATATACAGAAAATTTAATAGAGCTTATCATTGTTATTTGAAATAAACTATTAGAAATGATATTTATATCATTTTTTTTACAAGTGAGTAATGAATAAAATACTCATGTATTGATGCTGAAGTGATATTTTTAATCATATATAGCTACCTATAAATTTCTGCTTTTATTTTTTAAGTCAAAAGTTGCTCAAGTTTACAACAGATTTGATATTTGAAAGCATTTCATTTCCCAAAAATGTACTATAAAACACTTATATTCTGCATAGCAAAAGCAAATAGTTCTGTCAGTTTTATTTTTTAAGTGTTAACTAAAAAATGTTATTTGATTTATATATATATATATATTATTATATTGCATTTATAATATATATATATTATTTCTTCTTAATAGTGATGATGAAGATGCTGGTAGCAGTAGAAAAAAAGGATCTGAAATAAGAGTTGGAAATGAATATCAGTGTGAAGTGCCAGATTCCATTGAAGATGATGTTCCACAATGTCCTTCTTCACCTGATACTCTTCTTTGGAATCCAAAAGCCCTTCCTGAAAATGTTGTTGACTGTTATTTAAGAACTGTTGGTTGTCGAGATGCTGTTGATGAAGAAAAAGCACTATGGTTGCTTCATCGATGTGAATATAAAGTAGAAGAAGCTGTCAGAAGGCATAACTTTATGCCTCCTATATCCCGCAACAATAGTTCATGGTCTGATTGTGAGCGCAGTTGTTTTGAGCGTGGATATAGAATTTATGGGAAAAATTTCAGCTCAATTCAAAAAATGATCCGAAGCAAAAGCGCGGAAGATATAATTGAATATTACTATTTATGGAAAAATAAAAGACTCAAAAAAAATACAATGAATGGGAATTCATGTGTTCCTAAAGAAAAGCAATAATTGTTTTATGCACAATTTAAACTTGTTCAGATTTTAATTCTTTTTGTATATTTAAATTCAGACCTGAAGAGATTTATCTCTGTTGTAATTGTTCATGTTTTTAATAAATATACTGTGATACTTTTCTTGTTTCATTATTCATTGTTTGATGATATTCTCTTGAATTTCTAATATGGGGAACACATTTTTAATGTATTTGTCTCCTACAATTTTCATTGTTGCAAACTACTGGATACAGTTGAACGGTATATTTCTGTAATATTAAAATGCCATCATGTTAAAGTATTTTAACTGGTGTTTATAACAAAGGTTTAACTAATAATATTAATTTAAAAATTTAAAGTGAATTTTTTAGTTTGTAAATTAAATGCATATGAGTATTCAAATGTAAATGATAACTCTAAAATATATTTTAATGATGCTCAAGACTTAAATGGTGAATATTTTTAGATAGAACATCAACAATTTTAAGTTGTTATATTTTTCTCAAAAGCTAAAACTATCCGGCCGGAAATAATTAATGTCTGGAGTATAATATTCATGGACCTAACTAAATACATAGTTTAAATTTGAAAGCCAACAACATATTCTGAATTTTAAGATAATTGAATGTGTGCAAAATGATAAATTACTATTGTGGTGATCACTAAAATTTGAATTTACAAATTCTAAATCAGCAACGTGTTTGAAGTATTATTGCTTGAAATTAGTTAAATTATTTTGTATAATATTTTGCACTGTGGAAGCTACAGATAATCTGTAGGAGTTTGCTTTAACGTAAAATGATAACGAACAAAGAGCACATGCAGCAAAGAAATATTTTTTGACTTGCATGTGGACATTTCTAACTCCAAAAATTTTGTTATTATTCAAATATTTCTATTTCTCAAATAAATAATACAAATCAGTACATTATATATATATATATATAATTCAGGATTCACTTTCCTCTCTTAATAATAGAGCATTTAAAGTAAATAAATCACGCACACACAAGAATTCATTGTTTTCTTTGAAAGTAAATAATTCACACGTTTTTTTTCTGAACTTTTGTCTGTTCTAAATTTTTAGCAGAAATTACAAAAAAAGTTTATATTTATTTCTTTATCTTTTAGTGTTAAGGTATGGAATTTCGGAAATTTAATATAATTACAATAAAAAAGACAATAGTTCATAAAAAGACTAATATTTATTAAATTTTTGAAAAATATATTGCGTTGCATGCTTTAATAATTCCGTGGTTTTGTCCACAAAGTTCCTATCCAAAGTCTTAATTATTCAGAAATTTTGTCGTATGCATAAGCTTGGTGTCCGTTTCATTTCGTTTCGATGATTTGATAGATTAAGCTTAGTTAAGTTGTTCAAAAACCAAATTAAGTCATGCTTAAATGGACATTATTTGAAGAGATGTGTGAAATTGGCTGCATGAAAATGCATAAGGCCGCATCAACGATGAAGAACGTAGTTCATAATACCACTTGTGCCATTCTTTCATTTTATTCATGGTCTCTTATTGAACTAATTAATGCTCAAATAATATATTTCAATTGCTCTTTTTTATTTGAAGTTGAAATTCAGAGAGCATTTTGGATAAAAAAGAAAAAAAATAATAATAACAGCTCAATAGACATGAGAAAAATTTACTGTCGTAATGTAATTACGTAATAACACTTTTTAAGTGACTATGACATCATATAATCTTACTGCATTGTATTATCTCTCTGAAATAAAGTGACAGTAAAAAAAACAATAAAGTAAATCCACTATGTTCGAAAAAAAAAAATCAAATAAAGGTTTTTACAAAAAAATCTAATATCTAATTGTGCGGTTGTGTTAAATCGAAAAAAGTACGTTTAACTGTAACTGAGAAATTGCAACTTGTTTATTTACATTTTTACATGGTTGATCAAAAGTAGTTCGTTGCTTTTGCTTTATACACGGGATGGATATTTTAAAGGCTGAAATAGAAAAAAGAAAGCGCTTTTTAGAGGAAAAAAGTCTTGTGGTGAGGGCTTTAAATAATTTATTTTACTCATATTTCTAACTTTCTGATTCTCTTCTGATACAGCGTCACATTAATAAGTTTGCTAGGTTAGACAACTGAATTTGGTGCCTGTCAGAGCCATGACTAGAAATTTGTGTGTCTGTGTGTTAAACCAAAAAAAAAAAAAAAAAAAAAAAAAAAAAAACACCCTACCCAATGAAGAAGCAGAGAAAAAAAAATCGGTTTTTAGAATTACGGCTTGTAATTTTTACTTGCCTAAATTAAGATTTTGAAAGTTACCTGGTTATATGGTGACTAGTTATTTTATAAAATTTTGATAATTTTGTTATAAAATTTTGCATGCAATATTATGTTGGTATTAAAGAACATATAGCATTAAAATTTAAGGGGGTAGGTAAAGCTAAAATAATCTTATGATGCATTATATATTTTTTTTTATATGACCTCATCACCCTATGGATTTTGGTAAAGTTATTACAAAATAATATAAGTAGCTGAGATTTTTTTTTATTTATAAATAATTTTATCTTCGGAAAAATCTCTCTATCTGATCAACTTAAAATTTTATAATATCTATTATGGTTAAAAGCTGGCTCCACCAGCAGCTTAATGATATTTGACCATTTTAATTCAATATTGTCTAATTTAACAAAAAGTGTAATAATTTTAGATTTTTTTGATTATTTATTATCAAAAGTCTTCTAATCAATGATGTGGCTTATTTTGATTAATTTTATTCCTTCATATTTTGCAAATAGCTAGCATACTACAGAAATGCATTAAGGTAACTCATTATTTATAATTGTAAATTGACTCAACTAAATAAATTTTCGTTTTTTCTTTTGCCATATTATTAACGGTTGTCTAGCTACTTATTTTTCTTATAATTTTATTCTGATTTCTTCAGTTAAAACTTTAGGCTCCATCCTTTGATCAGTCTCCTTTTTTCCTTCTCTTAAATTTTGTGTATCTTTGAAAGGCATGTATTGAATTGTGAATAGTTGTAATTTTTGTTGATATAAGGGGATATATATTCAGGAATTCTTATTTTGATTGCAATTACTCATTTTATAGTATCAGTTTAATAATAAAAATTTATGATGTTAACCATAGTACATAAA
>JAPMOQ010059770.1:4629024-4674914 GCA_026543055.1 Argiope trifasciata
GACTTGACATTATTTGAGTACAGTGGTAAATAAATATTATTTTGAATGTAGGATGGCTTTAACACCTGCAGAAAAGCAAAGGCGCTATAGGGAAAGGCTAAAACAAAATCCTGAAAAATATGAACAAGCCAAAAACAAAGATAAAGAAAGTAAACATAGCTGAGGAGTAAACAAAGTAAATATAGCTGAGGAAACTAATATCATTAACTGGTATTCGTGGGAAAAAAGAAGAGAAAAAAGGGAAAAAATTGTTGGAGGAAAAAAAAAAGAAATATGCATTCAAAAAATGGTTAAAGAGAAAAAAGAAGGATCAGTTAGATTATTAAACGAAAATTTTGAAGCAGATTTGATGCGTTTTAAAAAGCACGTTTTCAATATTAATCAGCAGTTCCTAGCATACAGAATGTGCAAAAACAATTTGGAAATGAATGAAGCTTTGTTACATATTGACTTCTCTGAGAATTATGCATGCAAATTCAGTGAAGAAGTGCAAACTTTTCACTATGGTGAATCTAGAGCTCAAGCTATTCTCCATACAGGTGTCCTATATATTGGAGGAGAAAATAAGCCCATTTCTTTTTGCACTATATCATCAAGCCATGACCACAGTCCTATAGCGATATGGGCCCATCTCAAACCAATATTGATGTTGCTAAAATTCAAAGCACCCAACGTTTCAATCCTTCATTTTTTTTCTGATGGTCCATGCACTCAGTATCGTCAAAAGAAAAATTTTTATCTGTTTACGCACTTGCTATTTGAATATGGATTTCAGGAAGGTACTTGGTCATTTTTCGAAGCTGGCCATGGCAAAGGAGCTGCTGATGGCATTGGAGCAGTTATTAAAAGAACTGCTGATAACTTGATTGCTTATGGTACAGATATTTCTGATGCCCCTGATCTTTATAAAAAAATTAAAGGTAAAACAACTGTCAAAGTATTTTTTGTTGATGAAGATGACATCAATTTGGTACAACAACATTTACCAACGGATATACCTAGTCTTCCTGGTACATTTAATGTTCATCAACTAATCACCAAAGAAAAAGGGAGATTTTTTTATAGAAGTGTCAGTTGTTATTGCAACAGAAGTGGATTGTGCAAATGCTACCCCATGGAGGAATTTAATTTCAGAAAAGAAGAAAAAATTCACACACGTTTTATTCCCCCAAAAAGGATTTATTCTTCTTCAGGGAGTGAAATATCCATAAACTCTGATGAGGAATTTCGCGAAGAAGATATGTCTCTGCAGCAAGTATCTGATGCTAAATTGTCTGAGGGTGTACATGTTTTAGTCGAATTCATAGGAGGAAGCAAAAAAAAAACTAAATTCACATATGCTGCTATAATTCAAAAGAAAATGGATGATGAGGGAGAAATTCAAATAATGTGTCTGAAAGCAAAGGACCACAATAGAAAAATATTTCAAATTGATGAAAATGATGTATCTATCATATGTTAATTCTGAACAAATTATTGCCATTCTCCCACAACCAAAACTAACAATGAGAGGCAACAGAATGTATTATCAGTTTCCAATTACTCTTAATACATATGAGAAATAAATGCATTATTTTTCAATCATAGTAAAATCTCTATGTTCTTTTCATATTTATAGATTATGTGACATTACTTGATAAGTATTTGCTTGATTTTTAAATAAGATATACATTGATTTAAATATTAGATAATAAAATGATTTCAATATTAGATAATAAAATGATTTCTTTATCTTAGCTTTAAAAAAATATTTGGATGATATATATTAAACTTGAAAATATCATTAAAAACTGAGCAGTAACAGACTTGACAGTTGGCAACAGATTATGGTCAAATCCGTTACCAACTGTCAAGTCTGTTACCGCACATCTTTTAATGATGTTTTCATATTAATATCAGTTTTTCCTTACTCTTTTGTTATTTTCCTCTGAGATAAGAAACAGAGATGTGATTTTCCTAAAATTCAATAATTTAAATAGACATATTTTGTTTTTTATTAGAAAAAGTTCATGTATAAATTTCTATGTGTTTCAAATTCATGGCTATAAATGCCTTTCATTTCAATTTAATTTGAGAATTACTGAGAAATATTATGTTTTGAACTCAAGGGACATAATTTACTTCAAAATATATTGTTTTTTTTAACTGTAATAAAACTTAATGGTATGAATTTTAAGAATTTTTGTATGGTAACGGACTTGACAATTTGCACTGTAACTTGACATTGCAACAGCATTTTCATATTAAATTATTAACAAAAGTGTATGACCAATAACTTTTCCATGTACTTTAAACATTTGTCTAAACACCCATTTTCATTTCTGTAGAAAATTATGAAGTTTGAAAAAAAAAATTAAAATTCTGAAATGTAAGCGTATGGTGAAAATGGCCCTATAACTATAATGCATTGGATAAAATTGTGAACTCTTTTTTTTTTTTTTCTCTATACTGTCAGATTGCTCTAATATTTTAAAATAGTGATAGAAAAAGATATATATATATATATATATATATATATATATTAATGCTGTTAGAAAATTATAAAGTATTATTATTATGTACTGGTATTTTTATGTGACTTTCTAACTTTCTGTCAGTTAGTAATTTGGTACTTTTTCATGAGCTCTATAACATTTTAAAAGTTTCATCAGTTATAAAAAGCTGTTAAAAGTAAATTTGGAAAAAAAGGAAGCTTATAAGAAAATTACATATGATATTTTCAATGACACCTTTTAGATTTTAGAAGTGTAACCATAAAATTTATATTTAATTTCTTATTTTAACTTAGTTTTCCCTTAGCAAAGTTATTTTCTTTTATTACTCTGTATAATATTTGTCACATTTCACTATGGATTCATTACTATTAATAATATTAGTGCATAAAAATATTATTCTACAAAGACTTTTTTCTTTGTGTTTCTATCATATTTAATATTATTTATAAAAATTAATATATTTAAAATTATTATAATACAGTCTTTTTTTTATTTTAACTTAAAATTTTAGGGACTTATTTATGAATTTTATGATTAATTGCTCATTAATTAAAAATTAATTTTAAGTAAAACTTTATATGATTAGCATCTGTGATAGATGCTGATCATACGATTTTTTTTTTCATTTGATATGCAAGGACAATCATAATTGTAATATTCATTTTAACATTTGATGCCACAATGTTTTGCTTGTAGGTCGTGAGAAGACTTCGAGAAAGACAAGAACCGATTTTATTATTTGGTGAAACAGAATTAGAAGCATTTCAGAGGCTAAGACGATTAGAAATTTTAGAGCCAGAAGTAGACCGTGGTTTCCGTAATGATTTTCAAGAAGCCATGGAGAAGGTTGATCAGGCTTATTTAGATGAAATCTTAAAGACTCAGGGTAAAGCAGACGATGGAAAATCTGTTAATGATGTAAAAGTTGAAGATGAAAAGACTTCTATTGATGAAATAAAGGTATGGAATTTTGTTAAGTTTTTCATATGATGATACTTTTCATTGATACTGTAAAATACTGCCTTAATTTAGAATTATTTTTCTTATTCTTCTATGAAAATTGAAGAGGCTATATGATTCAAAATTATAAGTACAAATTTTCATACTAGACAAATAATATTGAAAGGAATAATAATTAATTATAAAGACAATAACCTGAAACATTACCAAAAGAAGACAAACATCATTGTTTCTCTGCATATGATAATAATAGTTTTTTATTAGGTATACAATTCTTATTCTATGCATTGCTGGTTGTGGGCTCATGCAAGCTAGCACATGTATTGTCATCTACACTTATAATAAAGCTCAATGTGTGTGTGTGTGTGTGCTGACACTCTACAGGCCAGACTGTTCCAAATTTGGCATGTGTATATCTCAGACTTCGGGGGCTATTTTTTCAAATTTTTAATTAGAATAAAAAAATTTTAATTCTAATTATAAATTTAATTAATAAATTTTTTAGAATTAAGGAATTTTTAATTAGAAATTAAATAAAAACTAAGCAAAATTTTGTAGTTTTCTGCTATAACTTCCAAAAATATTATCACACAAACATGATTTTACATCAAATTAAAGATTAAAAAATGATCTCTAAGTTTCTTAATTTCCTAAGTAACTTAAATTTCCTAGTTTTAACTTGTAACGTAAGCTTCCTTTTTGAAATGAATTTTCAAATAAATATTTTAATTATATTTTTCAACAGTATATTTTAGACAAAACAATAAAAATTAATATGCATGAGCACGTTAATAGGAAAAAATTAGCTTTTATCAACGTGTTGCCATCATATTGACAGAATTCAAATTTTAAAAAAATCAACTATTATTGCAAAAGTCAACTATTATTGTAACTTTCAGTACATGACTGGATAAAATAAAATAAATATTAAATGTGATATTTTCTTTAAAAGTAAATTCAAAGCAAAGGTTTCTATGATCATATGCATTTTTTATATCATTAATTCCATTAATCATCTTTATTTACATGTGCTAGCTTGCATGAGTCCACATAGTTGAATTTATACAGGATACATACTAAAATTTGAACTCGATGGCTAATTTATAAATCATTGGTAATAGGCATACATATTGTTTAGTGCTGTTAATTTGGTCTAAATGAACTAAATAATTACATTTTATGTAGCTTGAGTCAAACAATACTATGATGAATAATGAGTTTTAGATTGTGCTGTGAGCCATATTTTACCAAATATTTTTGCTAATATTTTAAACAAAAGTTGTTATATCAATCAATCATTGAAGCTGATTGACTTAAAAAAATAAAAGAATATTATTATGAAAACATGTTCTTTTAAATCTTTCCAAAGTCACCATCTTAAAGAAAATATTAATTTCAGACCAATCAGTGCTCAGAATTACTCTAAGGCTGATAATCAAATGAATATGTGTTTGCATATATGAGTGAATGTGGGTCTGTGTGTTAGGGCGTACACACCAGACAGTATGATTTTGTGCTACTGCACTTGGTATGTACATATTTATTTTGGAGGGTGAAAAAGTATAAATTGGCAGAGTTTTTTAAAAACCAGTTAATTAAAAATTAAGCTAACATTTCGAATTTTTCTGAGATAATATCAGAAAATATTACAGCATAAAATTGTTCTTAAATCCTGTTTAAAATGATTTTTTTCATTGATAATAATGTTTTAAACTATATATTAAGTTTCTATTTTTAATGAATTAAAAAAAATACTGCAACTGTAGTTTTTAACAACTAATTTCTCACAAAAGGAAAGTAGAATTTAACCTGCAAGGGCATGTTAAGAGTTCGCCAGTACTTTTCCATCACTTTGACAAAAACTCAAACAGAATGATTAAATTAACTCTTATTGCAAATTTAACTGAAGAAAGTGTGATGCTCAGTACATGTTGAAATGGTAGCATAATATTATGGAATAAATATAAGATGTGTTATTTACAACATAATTCCTCAGAGAAATATATAGTAAGTACAATGAACAAATAATTTTTAGACTTCTATAATAATTTATATGTGACTATCAAATTTTGAAGTTTAAATGTATTTGACTGATAGGTTATAATGAGAGCAAGGTATGTAAGTATTTAATTGAAAATTTTAGAACACATAATTCATGGCAAACCAGCTGGTCACCAAAGATAGCTAGTATATAATAAAGGCCATTTGCTTCGAATGTACAGACTGGTGTGTGGGTTGATTATTTATGACAAGGCTATGATTGAAGAAAATGTATGGGTTCACAAAAGACCAGTATAACTATTAAATTCATTGAATATGTCTTTCCCACTAAAGATATGTCTCTCCTAGCATGTAAATGAACAACATTGTCTCACGTTTGAACTTTCTAAGATTTGTAATCATATCAATTTTATGTTTTTTTAAAAAATTATTTAAGATGGAGCAATTTTCTTTAGTTAAATATTAACTACTTTTTGGTTTCCCATGTAGGAGGAAGCAAGTAAGAAACTGGGCAAAGGCTCTGATAGTGATGATGCTAAGGTTATTTTAAAGTTTTTGAGAGTAAGTTCTTTTTAGTTTTTTTTCACTCATTTTCTGTTAATATTATCTTCTTATGAACAATAAAAAAATATTTAATACAATGATGTACAATTTTTTAAGTGATTATTACTAAGGCATAAATAGGTTTAATTCTAATATTAAAAGAATAAAAATGAAAAAACTTTTTATTTGGGTTAATAAAATTGCTAATACCCTTTCTTTTTATATTCATTTAAAATAAAAATATATAAATACACTATATTTTCAAAAGAATTAAATTGTATTTTATTATTTCATTGTAAATTTTTGTATCAAAATTATAATAAATATATTATAATTAATTATGAAAGTTACTTTTTTTCAATTTTTAGTTTTTACTACAGTTATGGGGTCAGAAACTGAATGCTCGTTCAGAAGCAGAAAAGACTTCTATGAAAGGAAAAATGGCATCTGCAACATACACTCAAACTCAAAATTACATTCGACCACTTTTTCGTAGATTAAAAAAGGAGACATGTCCTGAAGATATATTAGAACATTTAGTCCTGATTGTAAACTATTTGCTGGACAGAAATTATGTAAAGGTAATTAGTTTAATTTTTTAATAGCTTGTTTATGGTATTTGTATCCTACTCTTTTTCATAAATATATTACGTTTCTAATATTTAAACAACTATTATAATACTTTTTGTTATAAATTTAATGATATTTTTCTTTTTATATGCAATAAAGTAATTCATATAGTACATTGCTAGTATTTTATAAACTTCTACACACATACACACATTTGGCTCACTTTCATAATGACTACAAAAGAAAAATGTGGCTACAAATTCAGGATTCCTTTGTCATTAGCAGTTATTGCTGTCTTGTTTAAATTATAGAAATCAGAATAAAATCTAGGAAAGGGCCTTTTTCTGTTCTTTGTAAAATAAATTTACTTATATTTATGTATTTACTGTCTTTTATCATTATTGTACAGAATTATTTTGATTACTTAAAATTTTAAAATTCTTATTTGGGTAGATGTATCAATTTCTAATTTTAAAATGGCTTTTTCATTAATGTATATACTCCTGTTATATAAGCAAATGTTTTTTTTAAATAAAAATATTTGCAATAATCAGAATTTCATGACAATAATCAGAACTATTCCTTAAATTGACATAAAGTTTTTGACTATCCAAGGTCTTTTTAGCAAAGTTCATTTAATTATTGTATTCATTTTTGATATTGTTTTCCAAAATAATTTGAAATATTCAATTATACTTTTTTCTTTTATGGAAATTACATAATTTCCTTTGAAATACTTCATAGGATCCAAAAAACTTTTAATGATTATTCATTTATTATTATTTGCAATTATGGTATGCTAATCAATTATTTTTGGTTTTAGTTTTTTGGATGTTTACACAATAAAAAAACAAAATTATTGTCTTAATAATAAACTGATTATTGCATAGATTAACCTTTGCTTCTCAAGGGCCTCTCATAATGAATGATTTGCATAATCAGCTAAAAAAGGAAGAAAAAAAATTCCCACAATAAGTAGTGCTTTGCAAAGTTAATAATAAGGAGAAATCTTATTCATCATTCTATGTTTGATGCTGATTTTTTTAAAAATTTATTCCGTAACTGAACTGTAAAATATGTATTTAATTAAAGCATCAAAATTTGAGACACTTTGGTAAGTGTCATTGTTTCATATTATGATATGAGGGCAATATTCAGTAATAATATGCAAGCATAAGTGAAACTATAGTCAGGGGCTGTATTCTGTTACAGCAAAAAGTTATGAGATTGTGTCAGGAAAGGAGGAGAAGATAACAGTTTCAGTATTTATCAGCCTTCAAATGTGATAAGAAGGATGTTGGAAGTACTGAAAATTGCTGCATAATGTGTTGAGAAGGATTATCCTAATTAGGCAATAATTATGGATGCCACAAATTTAATTCATGAAAATTCTGTTTTATTAGGCTCTTTGAAATGTCATATTCTTCACCAAGTGTTGAAGCATTGGCAAAAACTAATACTTTCAGACAACATTCACGTAAAGGAGCTTATAATAATGATCAAAATTAATCAAATGAAATTAATAATTATAAATTAGTATAAATAAAATAATATAAATAAATAAATATAAATTAGTTTAGTTTTTTATATAAAAAATATTACTCTATTTTATATTGATTCTATGGAGAAAAAAATTCTTTTTCTTAACAAGTAAATAAACAACAAACAATAACATAACAAATAAAATTCTTACACAAATTATGCTTGCATGTTGATGGTTCCCCCCCCCCCAAATTAAACGCAGAATTGTAAAATACCACAATTGTTTTATGCATTCAAACAATGAACATTATACAGTGGAACAGAAAACAAGTTTCCACTGTAATACTCTCTGTATAAATTGCCAGTTTGTATTTTCATTATTATTGTCAGGATTATATACTGTAAATTTTGAATTTTTCTGTTTATAGGCAAATGATGCTTACCTTCAAATGGCAATTGGTAATGCACCATGGCCCATCGGTGTAACTATGGTTGGTATTCATGCAAGAACTGGAAGAGAGAAAATTTTTTCCAGAAATATTGCTCGTATCCTTTAAATATCATGATTTTACAAATTATATTATTAGAATTTTTAAAGCTTTTTCCATTTATGTTGTTTAATTTATTGAAATCCTAAGTAGTTTCACAATGAAAAATTAATTTAAATGAGTTGAGTTCTAATTTTTTCTTTTTCTGCAGAATTTCTTTGAAAAAAAATTTTAGTGCTGGAAAGGAAGGGTTTAGGAAAGAATTTTAGTAGTACTATAAACTATTTTACATTTCTTGTTATTGAGCTCTGAAATAAAATCTTTATGAAAATAGAATTGCTATATTTTTCCTTAAGCATAATGAGAAAGTATTTTTGCTCTGGTATATTAAATTAATTTAGTCTATAGATTATACAAATTAGTCATTATATGTATTGTATCTTATGTATTTCATAAACTGTTCAATAGGTGTTATGCCTCTGATTAATCAAAATCATGCTTATAAGAAAGTAGAAAAATTAATCTTTTTGTGTAAGAACACCTAATTAAAAAAAGGTTGATATTCTAGCAAAGAAATATTATAAAAAGTTAAGGAAAAAATCTATTAAATTTATTTTATCTATTTGAGAATAACAATACATACTAATTTTGTTATGGTATGATTATACATTACTTTTCAACTAGTATTCTATATTATGTCTCATAAGATTCTTTCAAACTTATACATATTAAAATCATAATCATGTAATATTTGTTTGCAAAATGGTACATGTTATAAAATTGCATGTACTTAACCAATAAGCCTATTTGTAAATAAAAGTAGCAAAGCTATTTTGAAAGCTTGAAACATTATTAATTATTAAAGGGACAACAAATAATTAAAAGAAATGAATAATAATTCAATCTTAATATTAATTTTTTTATTGTAATGATTGTTTTTAGTTTTGTTTAGATAGATTTTATCTGTATTATAATAAACATTTTTAGCTTCCTTAACATTTTCTCTTATAGATGTTCTTAATGATGAGACACAAAGGAAATTTATTCAGGTAATTATGAATTTCATTTAAAAAATCAATAAATTTATCTGAACTTTATGATTTGCTGTTTCAAAATTTTATTTATTCTTCATATTATATATAATGTAGGTTATTTTTTAAAATTATACTGAAATGAAAATGCTTTTTATACTGATATCAAATTATTGAAATATTGCTAGAAAACTAAAGGTTATTAAAACCTTGAGGTATTAAGATTTTTTATTGTTCATTTAATCAGATGTATAATATTCTCAAACTTTGTATTTTCATATTATGTATTTTATTTCCGTTTTTTCAAAACTTTGAAAAATCAAAATTCTAGAGATCTGATTATATCAATTAACAGTTCATGAGAGGAAAAAATTTCATTCATGAGAGGAATTTTTAGGACTTGCCAATAAAATTTGACTATCTGGAGATGGTTTATAAATTTGTGAGTTGGCTAATTTAGATAAAATAAAGCTATATTATTAGATTCTTAATAACATATTGAGATGATGATTTTACTAGAAATCAATGACATTTTTAATATAGGCCATAATATTTAATATCAAAATATTTGGATCATTCATTATTTGAGGTGTGTGTTGTGCTTTGATAAAGAAACAGATGAAATAAGAAATAGATGATTGCATTATCTATAAAAAAGCTACCTATGTTAAAAAATTATATAAGAAGTGGAATAAAATGTGTTGTCACAATAGTTTTATTGAAATTTTAATTATATCACTGATATAACTGTGCATTATTGCTTTTAGATTATTTTTATTTATCGACTATGAAGAATTATTCATATTCCTCATATATTTAACAGATGTTAATTATAAAAAATAGTGTTTGAAGTGTTATATATGTGTTCAGATATAATCTAAATTGTCCCAATCAAATATTATCTATTTTAAGATTGCTATTCATTTAATTTATCATGTCTGAATGATGTTTAAAAATACTGTTTTAATCACACACTACTATTTTCATAATATGGCATTTTTTTGTCAGTATTCACAGAAACAGTAATTCCAACAGCAAGCATTTGATGTCAATTAAAGATGAAAATTAATATTTTTTATCTTTTAATTTAGAGAATTAAAAAGTTCTTTTTTGGGGTGTTAAAGGGGAGGATTTGCATCAAAATTTATCAAAATGCTAAAACAAAATACAATTTATGAAGAATAAAATAAAAAAATGAAACTGTAAATAAAATAAAACTGTTACTAAATTAATTCAAGATATAAAGATTTAAATGGAATATTAATTTTTTTTTGCTTTATTAAGATATATAAATTTTAAAATATGAAATGTTGTATTTAAATAAATATTTCCACTAATAAAGTAACTGGTGGATCCAGTTAAATTTTAAAATTTCAAACTGTGATGAATTTAATTTAATACAGTAAATTTTAAACAGTGAGGGCTATTTTCTATAATTTATATTTTTACTGAATTTTTTTTCACTTATTTATCCTTTCTCTTTTAGGCTTTAAAAAGACTGATGACTCAGTGTCAAAGATTCTTTCCTACTGACCCTTCAAGATCTGTGGAATACAATGCCTAAACACTGAGAAAATTAGTCGTTGAACCTTATACCCATTTATTTTACAATGACAGTCTTTGGGGTGCATCTTTCATTTGGGTTTTCTCAGGATATATTTGTATTATATGTAAATAAAAAAATTATATATTTATTTAACCTGTATACCTATTATTTTTTAAGATTCTTTTATCACCTCTTTGTTTATTAAAAATTTGTAAGAGATGAAATTATGAAATATTGTTTCAAAAAATTCATTCAGTGAGTGTGCTAGTCTCAATAACTGATAATGCTATTTTATCCTACATAAAACACAGGCAAGCAACATAAAATCAAAGTATACAAAGAAAAAAGCACTTGCAGAAATCAACAATTTATGCATTTATTTATTACTTAATATACTGTTAACACACTTTTAACTGTAAAAGTTGACATTTCAGCAGCCCAGGTAATTTCGAATTTTTCCTCCATAATGAGGCCATTCTTGTATCTTTTTCTGTAAACTAGGCGCAGGATTTGTTGTACACTCAATATCTTCATGCATATGAAGTGTGTAATTTTTCATCAGATAATCCTGTATAAAGTATGTTTTAAAAAAATTATTGGCTGTATTAAGAAATTAGCAATTTAAATTCTCATTTTTCATGTTTTTATGATGCTACATCTGTGAATTCAACTTCTAAGAGATTTTTTTTCTTCGTCTTTTCAACTTGGGTTTTCAACAGCCAACAAGATAAAGTTTTATTGATATTTGAAGTCATTTTTTTTGCTTGAACTTATATATGATTTCTTAAATTATCTATAATAAAAAAATTAAATTAAAAAGATATTTTTAAAATTTTACACAATATTTAATTTTAAGAGGAAGGTTTTGAAATAAGTAAAATGAAAATGTTGATTTTTCTTTTTATTATTTTATCACCAAAGTATATGATTATATTCAAATAAAGCAGCATTTTAAAATATATTGTTATTGTTTAGTATATCTGAAATGCCCAGAGAAAAAAAAAAAGATTTTAATGAGTTTTTACAAAATTATATTCTAATTTGATTTAAAAATCTTTGATATGATGAAGGTATCTTGATTTTGAAAAAGAAATTAAATTAAACCGATAATAGAGATTTTGGATAAATGTTTAAAAAAATAGGTATGCATTTTATATTTAGAGTTTTTTTAGACAATTCGATTTTAGTCAGTTTTAGTTCAGAAAGCATACATATTTTTTTGAAAATTCAGTGCATGTGCAGCAAAATATATATATATTTTTAAAATGACATTTGATTAGAATTACAAAATCATACACAGTTTTGTTTCCAATATATTTATATAAGGAAAAAATTAATTAATTCATCTGGAGTATTTTGAAAGTCTTAACAATTATATATCTTTTAATTAAAAAAAAATATGTATTTCATTTTAAATAATTTGGAAAAGTTATTTGATATATATTTTTTATTTTGACACATGTTCATAAAAATTTGGTAACCTTTAAGTGAATAGTCCGCAAAAAGGCCTAATAAAGTCACCATTCCCTTAAAGACATACAAAAATTAAGATTCATGTAGATATTATTTCTATATGACGAATTAAAAAAAAAAATACATCATGAAAATTTCAGATTTTTTTGTCGAGTGGGTTATATGAGAAACAGTAGAAAACGCCGGTTTATTATTATCATTTATATCAAAACACTGACTTTTATTTTATTTTTCCTTATAATTATTTTTTCCTTTTTGACTTTTACGTTGACTTTTATTTAATTTGTCCTTTAATAAACAGTTATAACTTTTTTCAGTTATTTTACTTCAATTGTTGTGGATGTTATATTTTTTACATAGTTTAATTAGCTTAATATCCCATTTTTAAATTATATAAAAACATTTTTGGAATAAAACTTCCATTCTGGTGACGGCTTTTTAGTAAAATATCACGCCGGTCACAAATGAATAATTTTTTTAAGGCTGTAAATAAACATCCATGCAAAACATATTGAATAATTAAATTAAATGCAAACCTAAGCTGTTGCATTTTAATGAATATTTTAAACTGCTTACTTTGAGAACTGCGCACTGGATGAGATTCTTGGCTGCACTGAGGGCCATGGGTCCAGGAGGAATGTTGAAAAAATTGCCGACGAAAGCAATGGACAGTGAATTCTCATTGAACTCGTGGGAAAACTGACCGACTTTGTTCCAGCCCCTTCCCACGTACACTCTGCCGTCATCGCCGACCAGGAAATTGTATCCGATGTCCGGCCAATCTAAAATATTGCAATAAAAAGTTTATTGCTTTGTCTTTTCATTGCACCATTTATTCTCTTTTTATTTTCTCTGTAAATTAGAATGGGTTTAGAATATTCAAGATGAAACTACTAATTTTATAACATCTGTTCATTTATCTATTTGCATGTAGTATAATGGCCCTGTTGATGAAACTGAATGAATGAACTGGTTGAATCTATTTTCTATTGTTATCGGTTTTCTGTTTAGGATAATTTAAAAAAAGGTATATAAAACGTAAATCTACGTGGCTGATCCTATGAAAGCTGCAATGGATATAAATGCACGCGACTCGTACATTAAATAGTAATGTATTTAACAATGACCCGAAATTAAGAAAGCGATAACAAGTATATAAATCTGATTTTCTGATCTGATTCAAAGGTCTGATTTTGCATACATATCAATTTGACTGAAGCTATTCTAATTTTTGTAAATTCAAATTTACACAATTCTTTAGGGGCCGTAGTGTCCTGGTGGTAAAGTCTCGGCTTCGGAACCGGAGAGTTGCAGGTGTGAGATCTGATTCCACCGAAAAACCGCCTTGTAAGCGGGTCTTATTCACATTAAATCCGTCGGGGCCAAACGTCCTCCCGCTGGTGTGGTGTGGAAGTTTGGAGAAGGAAGTGAAAGCTCAGATATCGTCCTCGTTATCTGACCGCTGTCAAAGTTACGAGTAATAGCCCTAATGTTGCTTCAAAAACGGGACATTAATATAACTAAACTAAACTAAACCCAATACTTTATTTTCCCCCCTTTTAGAATTTTTTATTATTTCAGAATACGATGGACTTGCTCCAGAGTAGACGGCTCGCGATTATCCGGCTTCTGCATTATCCGTCCTAGTTTTCTTTCGTCGCAATTAAAAGAAGAAGGCCGGACTTTGCACTGGCAATACTACTGTAATGATTCAGCTTCTCCCCGGCCTGACCATTATGGTTTCTTTTTCACACTTCCCATAATTGCAATTTCCAGACTGGTCTCCTCAATGGCGACGTTTTATGTCAGTGTAATTGCTTACAGGTGGATAGGTCGAGAACCCTCCTTCTACGAATGGACATCTGGCCCTTTAGAGTGAGTCCAGATAAAGGACCACCCGTGCACTTATCGTGTCTGCGACACAGATGTGTCTCCTGCATTGTTGCCCATTGTGGACCACGAACATTCCTGCGGTCAACTGTAGACCAGTGAAGTTTTTGCTGAACGACGATTGGGGAATCGGCTCTAAATGCTCCAATGTGGATGAGAGGTGGAGAGAAAAGGCGAGGATTTCGGAGAGAGAGAAGAGAAGAGATCAGGAGTTGTTTTTGGTGAAGATGTCGGGAGGAGATCGGTGAAAGCCGAGCGTTCGAAAGAAGATTCCACCCGAGGAATTCAATGGATTCCTGGAGCTAACCCCGGTACCAGCGTGAGACTTTGACGGCCGGATAGTTGTTCTCGTGAGTTTCTCCGAAATATCTCGAGGAACTATTCTTGTGGTGTTCCACACAGAACTTTTCACTTAACCTAGATGATAAATAATATTTTTTTCTGTAAATTAAAGCTGTAAATAAAGTGATTTGATTAAAACGCTACCCTTTATTTGATCGGACCAGATCGAGACGTTACACTACCAAGGATATATTGGCCTGCTACGATGGCCCTACATTTCGTCGGCAAAATACAAGTAGTGACAAGAAAAGAATAACGTTCTGCTCGCTGTTTGTTGTGCAGCGAAGTAGCGTGTTTCCGATTTTTCTCGAAAATGGAGAAAAACGAAGAAAGGGGACGGGATCTTTGATGATATATCTAGAGCTTTCATATTAAACGAAGGGCCAAGGTGGCCTGGTAAGGTTTCGGTTTCGGAACTGGAGGATTTCGAGTTCGAGACTCGATTCCACCGAAGAACCGTCGTGTAAGGGGGGCTCTAGCACGTGAAATCCATCAGGACCTAATGTCCTCCCTCTGGTGTGGTGCGGCGTGGAGAGGAGGGTGTCAGCTCAGGTGTCGTCCTCGTCATCTGACTGTGGTTCAAAATGACGACACTAGGACATCCCAGAATAGTCCTAGTGTTGCTTTACAATCCTGTTGATACTTCTACGTTCAGTGGTAGTGGGGTGGTCGGTTGTATACAAGAAGAAAAGTAGCTTTACAACGGGACGTTAATGTATCTAAACTAAACTTCATATCAAACTAACTGGTACCCGATGCGTTGCTGCCGCCAAAAACAATTATTATTAAGAGCAATCAAACAATAATTTAGCAATGTTTCGTTGAAATAGGATGAATGGTACGACAGTATATAAAATACGAACAAACAAATATTCAATTTTTAGCTTCAATCCTCACTCTATCAAGAGCTCTCCCTGCATTTTCCGTTCATTAAGGGGACAGTCCTATTGCAAGGACTGGTGCCCCCATAATCCTATCATTGAACTTAAACTATTCAATTTTATATATTAGATTTGTGTATTCTTTTAGAATTATAAAACTTGGTGCTCTTTCAGATTCTCGTGATTCGTTTAATATTCTTTCGGAATTCTCAAATTTAATTTAAGAAAATCTAATTAAATTATTTTCTTTTAAAATTGATTAAACGTATCAAATTTATTTGTACCATAAAATCGTTAATATAGTTGAAAAGATAATTTTTGAAAATTAAGATGGGCCAAAATTATTTGTACTGCAATATTTTTTGGTTGTTACTGCGAAAAAAACTAAAATGTATTTAAAATTACCCCCCCCCACAGGTTTAGTCTCTCCAAAACTTTCTCGCACAATACGTAATAAAGTAGCTACCACTGAGATTGACTTGCATGATATTTGCGTACTATAGCAACAAAATATTAAACTTTAACTTGGATTTAGCATTTCTATAGAATCTATTGTCTCATCGGCGAGGAGAGTAATTCTTGGTAAATAGATCCCTATAACCATCCCATAGGTGTAAAAAATAAGCTGACCAGGTTTCATCGCAATTGGATGAGCTGCACCTCAGCGTATAAGAGCTGTGCAGACAAACATTCATTTTTATTTATATAGATAAAACATTTTGAAATCGGACCAGTGACTGTGGTTGGAGAACTCTGCCCAAGATGTCTACATAAAGACTGTATTATGATGCTGGTTTTTTCGATTTCTCTTGAAAATAAAAAAAGAAAAAAGTAGTAATCTTTGATTACATATGTTGATGTAGCAAATTTTCATATAAAATCAAACTAGTTGAAATCGCTTTAGTCGCTTTGGCTGGGGAATTCTGTTGCAAGATTTCCCATAGAGTATGTGTTATGAAGTTATGTGTGCGTGTTCTTTTCGATTTCTTTAGAAAATGGAGGGTTAAGGGCTCAGACAGAACTCGGGGGCATATTTAGAAATCATAAACATTCATATAAACAAAAACTAGTGAAATAGGACCAATGATTGAAACTGGGCAACAAACTCATTATTTTTTCTTATTGTTTTTGTTTATAAAAATAATAAAATTATCATTGAACTTGAATAATTACATATTAGTAGAATATAATTTTGCAATCGTTTTTTTAAATATATATTTTGCTGATTTTATTTTGTATTAGAGATATGAATTTTTTTTTTATATTTTTGCAATAATTATTTTAATACTTTCAGATTTTATCATTAATTAATCGATTAATTTAAATTAAATTTCCATTTCGTACCACAATAGCCTACGAGAAAAAGGTTCCATATTATTTATAATGAAGAATTATAAATCAAAGGCTAAATATATTCTTTAAACATTTTAGAACACTTAAAATTTTAAGAATGTTTGCTTTATCATAAATAATAGAATATGAATTTAAATAATTTACTGAGTTCCTTCATATGATACTGTTGTAATTGTTGCACAATTTTACAACAATCGTGTAATGTGTTGCAAGTCTTTTCAAGCGTATGAGATAAAATAACGTGGTCTGGCTTCGAATGAAATTCAAGACCTTCGGCGATAGTCTTGGCTCTACAGACGAGAGGTAAGATTACATCAAAAGAACTGCAACCTAACAAAAAAGTAATAAAAACAAATGAACATCCAAAATAATTATGGTACCATTAATGTTGTTGTCATGGGTCATATAATCAATACCGTATCAATTGAGAATTATTTTATCGCTTACTTCAACAATCAGCCGTGTAATTCAGGACATTGCAAGTTTTTAAAAAATTTGATCGTCACTAACAATTATTAATACTCTTAATAGTTTAAGGATATTCGAGGGAAACGATTTCTTCAGGGGGGGGGATTAATTTTTCATGTCTTTTTTGTATATTTGAAATATTCTCAATCTAATTTGCAATATTTTTAGTGAATATATAAATTTTTCCCAAATTTTAATTTCTGAAACACGATAAATGTAGCTCATTCGGTAGTTTTTTTAAATCTTCCAATAAAAAAAAAGTATAAAGGGCGTTCCAAAAAAAATTGAACTAGAATTTATCCCCTTAGCTATTGCAACCAGACATATATAACCAGTTACAAAGTTTTATCAAAAGGAGTACTGAAATGTCTTTAAAAGCTTTGACTTTAGATAGATCGATTATAAGAAGTTACAAAAAATGAATTTTTGTACTAGCAATTAATAGTGAAAAACACTAGTATTAGTGGTATCTTAGTTATCCAGTAACAGCCACTAAACATTGGTGTGACCACTTTTGTCTAGCAGATATGTTACGCGCCTGCAAATCGTAAAGTTGCGAGTTCAATCCTTGGCGAAATCCAATCTCCAGCTTGGCGCGACATCACAACATAACCCGCCACAGACATATGAAAGAGAGAGATGGCATATGAGACGATAATTTGACTTTCAAAATTTGCTCTATAAAAAATTAAAGTACCTTAGCCTAAGTGATAGCAAACATTATTACCAATCAAGCCATTCGAAATTATTTGAATAGGCATCGACAAGAAAATTGTACTCGTCAGACAGATTTCAAATAAATCAAATGAAGTATCCAGTTTTGTCATAAATTATTTAAAAAGTGTTAGTAAGCAAAGGATCTAAAACAGGTCATTTCAATTGAAAGAGAAACTTATTATTTTCCATTAAACTAAATTATAAACTGAAAATTACCAAGTAAAGTTTTCATATTAAATAATAATAATTGCATGATTTTTAGACATTAAATCTGCTTTCAACAGTTACGTTATAAAAGATTCAGCATTTTATTTGGTGGAAATTGAAACGATCATAACTATAAATATAAGCGCATATTGTTGAATTGTTCTGGATGAAGGTATTTCGTTTTATTTGTGATTAAGTGATTGATTAAACAAATGAACAAAATTCCAGCAAGCTCTAAAAATTATATATTTTAACTAAGAGCACAAACACAAACAGTTACAATTTAATATTAATTATACAAAACTATGACACGATAAAATAGACTAAAAATTATTACATGTTACATTGTTGACTGCTGGAAGCTGATTGCCAGAGTTTTAGTTGGTGCCGCTAGAGGACACACCAAACTAAATAAATAAAGGAAAAACGTTATTACAAGTTTGTAATAACGTTTTTCCTTTATATAATTCAGTGCAGCAGGTTTATTTCTATCTCTGCTTAATTGAGAAAATCAGGAAAATGAAGCTATGCATAAAAAAGTTTATTGAAACCAAACCAATATTCGTGGCGGACCAACTTGTCACCTAAAACGTTAATGAATAATTAATAAAGCATTTTAATAGCTCTCGAGTTACCAAACAAAAATAAACTTTGATTTTTCTAGTTTATTACTCCCTAGTTGTCTTTGGCCACCAGCTCGTTTGCACAAATTATTGACTTTTAGGCAGTTAAAATAATTATTACGGAATCAATTATTTTTTAAATTAACTTTTGTATTTAAAACAAAAAAAACAACAACAGGAAATCAATTGAAATAAAACATTGAAATTAAAAAAATGTACGTATTAAGAAATAATGGGGGAAGTGAAGAAAAAAATCCTGCTTAGAGTTAATAATTGGCAAAAGCGAGTATTTAAATGCTTTAATGACTGAAGTTGAATTCCATCATGGCGCTGAAAAGCATTGTTAATAATAATAAAAAATATTAAAATTAAAAAAATTACATGGGAATGCAACTTCTAAAATTAAAATGGTTATTTTTAAAAGCTTCATATAATATAGAGAACACTTTTTTGAACATACTTGTTTTGGAATACATGGTCATCAGTCTTGACTATTAGCGGTTACTCAAGTGGTGATAGTTAATTAAATGGATTTTCGTGCTCAATTAAACATTTGGTTGAGGTCTATTTCTTAACTACTTTTACATTGTTTTTCTTCTACCGAATAAACGTTTTGGTAAAGCAGCGAATACTTTCCAAAGCATTTCTAAAAATATTTTGTATCTTTTCGTGAATTAACTAAGCAAGCATTGCATTCACCGCAGCTGTTGAAAAGATCAATGAAGCAGCTGACTGATTGATTGAAACGGGATTTTAGGCAACAAGGGCCGTTATAACCTAATGACAAAAGAGGCCATTCAATAATAGATGTTAAAAAAACTTAAGAGATTGGAGAAGGACTCGAAGATTCTGCTTATTAGAAACAGATTTTTTTGAATAACTGTTTTGAATGAAGAACAAAAATGACGATCAATTTTAAGTTTTCCAAAACAATTTGACCTTGAGTAGCGTATTTGGAACAAGGTGATAATTACGAAGACCTTAGAGAGAGGATAATTGTGAAGACCAAATTTATTCAATAGTGCTGGAGTTGTAATCATCCAGGTTAAGAGACGTGCCGTTATGATATGTGTGTTGCTTACCAGCACGATTAATTCTTTCACGGGAAAGATCGATTTACTATAATCTGTATTGGATGTTACTCGGGTGCTGAACCAGTGATCTTAGAGCTTGATCACAAACTTGTCAACCAGTTGATGACAAAATACATAATGTTGGAAGCTTCGAGAATTTTAATAATCCTTCCAATAGGAACTGAGTTATGTCTAGAACCTTCTCTCTCAGTCTCTCGGGAACTATAAAAGGCCGGCTGTCTCAAGTTGCAGGCTGAATCGGAGTCACCAACAAACCAGATCGGAAGCGTAGTTGGAGTCGTAGTAGTCTTCGAGATGATAGAGAAGCAACGGCAGAGTACCAGCGCTGTGTGGAGATCAAGCTATTGCTGAACAGCGTGCCCTGTTGTCTATTGTGGAAGCAGCATCAAGTTGTATGTGGAGTAGCCAGTCATGTGGCAGTGATATAGCTAAAGCGAGGGACGGTGAGAATTTCAGCCATTTGGAGCCCCCAAAGAGCGAAGCTCCGAGGATCCTTTTTCCTTCTGAATTGATCGATTACTACTTCTGGGCAACTGTTTACTGCTGTGTGCTGTCTTGTGTTCGTCTTGATTGTGTATATTTGTCGTCTGTGTATTCGTCGTCTTTTTGTCAGTGACTTTGTGTTTAAATAAACGTCATCGTTGTTTTCAACTGAGGCCTGTTGATTGTGTTCTCACACCATGCGCCCACTACAACCAAATCCGGGGATTTATAACAATATTTGCTCTTCTATTTTTTGAGCCCTATTGTGTGTGTGTGTACTGATTAAGCAAGTGTTACTTCAGAGGGTATAGGACTTTGAACAGCTAAAATCGATATCGGAATTTGTTCAAATGCGATTTCTCTAAAGTAAGAAAAATCATTAAACTTAACAGTTTTTTTACTGGTTTTATAAGATACCTTGTAAATGTGAATTTTTAGTCCGTAAAATAATTTTCATTAATTAAAAATTATGTGCAAAAAAAAAAAAAAAAACCAACAACAACCTAAATCGAATAAACTGTTGAATGTAGAATTTGCTTGCGTGCAAAGTTTTTCAGAAAAAAAAAGCAACTTATATTAACAAATACTATACCAATTTAATCCCAAAAGCATAACTCGATAATGTTAGAACGTGAAAAATACTAGAGTTATTTTATTTTTTGTTTTTTAAAAACATAATACAGCTTAAAAATTTTTTTAGCATATTTGAAAGCACTGAAAAAAATATACACAATAATGCTTTGATTCTACATGATTTTCTTTATTATGCGTATATAAGCATATGTGGGAAATTTCCTACTGATACAAGGATACCCTTTTTGTTTAATCTTGCTCACAAGCTTTGAAGACCTACTATTGAGAAAAATTACTTTAAAGTAAAGAAAAATATCCTTTATAAACTTTTGTTTTCACAAATACCACAGTTAAATACCACTGATCTTCACATTTCAGAGAGAAAAGGTCAACAGTGACTTTCACGCTTTTGTACATTTTTTTAACTAATTAACTTACACGCATTTGTAATACCTTAAAATATTCAGAAGGGTTTTGGTTATCAAAGGCAATCATAAAAAATTCCAAAGTTTTAAATTTAAAGGCCGTATAGTCACTTAAATCTGTCCCATTTGAGATTACAAAAGTACCCTCTGTCAGTTAAAAATAAATTCGAGACCACAAAAAAATATATATATATCCGCATGATTTAGTAAAATTGGGAAGTAAAGTATTTATTAATGCATAACAAAAAATAAAATAAAATAAAAACCCTCATCAGAAAATTATATATGTTTTTTATAATATTTGAACGATTCTTTTTAAATGCGAAGGTTTTCAGAATTATTTCTTCTTACTTGCATTGAAGAAATTGAAATTAATACTTGTTGCTAATGCTTTACCGGACTAAGGTGGAACAATCTTTCATAAATAAAAAAAAATCAATATAATACATTTAAGAAAATAATTTTTTTAAATAAGAAAAACTAGTTAATTTTGCCATGAAATCCAAATGCGGTAAAAGAAAAAATAATAACCCACCTTTGTTTTAAATTTAAAAATAAAATTAAATATTTTCTGGTTATATATTTATAATTCAAACACAATTCACTTAGTTCTAGGAAAATAGTTAAGATTGATTTCCTCAATTGAAACCAAATCTGCGATATTGTTGTAGAAGACTCTGTAGCGTCTGGATCTGGACACTTCTGACCAACGCAGAAATCTAGCCCTAACTTATATGAAATGGAAAATATAAATATTTTTAGTATCAGCAACCAAAACAAAAGAATTATTTATGTGTTTTCGGATATTTCAAGAAAATAGGAACCTTCGCTGCTTTAACTGTTATAGAAGCGAAACAAATGAATAACCAGCACTGCTGTGGAATAATAAAGAAGTCTGATCTGCAGTCAAGCTGTCCATTACCATTCCAATAACAAAAAGAGGCGAGCCCTGTGCAATCCATTATACTAAATAACATATGGCCCGATTCCGTTCAACGCCACGTAATGCAGAATTACGAATATGTATATTTGATACCTTAATTCAGGATTATGGAGCGGAAAATTGCTTTGGTTGCGCAAATTCGAGCACTCCATTAAATTAAGACTGCGCCACCAACGAAGCAACCAAGTGAATGGTCTTTCAACCCCCTCCCTTCTCCAACCCTCCATATTTTGGAAATGGCTGTTCAAAATTAGCGTAACGACAACAAAACAAAATCAGCAGTGCCATTTCTAAGCTTTCACGTGGTCACTAAGTGCTTCGAACTTCGTGATGGAAATGACAATGAAGCACAAAGAATAAACTTCTGGGGGAGTGGCTTCAGGTTTGTGGCTGGGCATTGGTGGCGATAGTATCCAATTATAGATCCCGAAAAAACTTGCTATAGAGGTTAAATCCACAATTTGTATATGACTGTTTGTTAAAAGTTCGTAAAATATTTTACAAACATTGGAATTTGAAAAATTTTATCCCAGAATTGATAAATTCTTATTGATTTATCGTTAAATATTGAAGGAATAAAAGATATTTGGAGACAAATATTTTACTTCTAAAAATTCGATTCCTTAATAGTGATAAGTGCTACAGATTTATTTGTCTAAGTGGTTCCAAAATGTTGATTGAAATCTTCTTCTTATGTTTGTCGATGCTTTATGGTTTGGAAGCAATGACGACGCCAATGACAACACTTCCGCCCACAACACCTCCACCTTTAAATTCTTTTTATTTAAAATATGCGGCCTCACAGCATCGACAAGACAAGAAGTTGGATGTTAAACCAATAGCTGTCTACAAAGGTAATAAATAACATTTGCTTTTCTAACTGCTGCGCGTCAATATAAGATTTCGGCAGTTTCTTATTTTTGAAACTTATAGGAAACTTCTTTTAAACTCTATCAAAGCAGTATTTGTAACGTTTTCAACAATTCAAAATAATCGTAAAGGTAATAAAAACATTTCGAATAGGTATAAACATTAGAATTGTAGAAGAACAGGTGAATAAAACATTTTATGAGAGATGTAAGAAACTAAAAGGGATGCTCACAAATTAACTCTGAGAGAAGAATAAGATTCTAATGGGTTAACTTTTCCTTAGAAGCAGTGATTTTAGGCTTCATCTGAGGCGTATCTATTTCTGAAATCCTATGCTCATTTTTTCACAAAAATTTTAATACTTTATTTTCATGATCAACTATTTAAAATGTAATTATGTACTCAATTAAGGCAACATAGTACTAGAAAAATCATCCAAACACCGATTTTTTTATTAACTCGTATAATAAATTGAGTCATTCTAAATGTATCTTCAAAATTTTAGAGCCGTGACTTTATTTTTCTATTGTTTTTGAAGAATTATTGATACATGACAGGAGAGTAAACAATGTTGCCACGCTCACTTTTCAGTTTGAAACATCTATAAAAGAAGCTCATTTGGCAAAAATATTGACAATTTACCAAAAGCTTGCTTCAAATGAGCTAATAGAGTTGGTTCAAGACACAAAACTTCAATGGGACTCTCCATAGTGTCATATGGAGCAAATGCTCAAAAGTTACAACTGCATCGATCAAACAGAGCAGCAGAAATAGTAAGGAGAATTATAGAAATTGCAAACAGAATAATAGAAATAGCCAACAGAGTAGCAGAAATATACACTTAATCAATTTTGATATGCGTATTAATTTTTTTAAAAAGGTATTATGATAAGATTTGTGAAATTTTGATCTTTCGTTAGTTTTTCTTTATACATCTTCAATTTACAAATATAATATTTTATTTCCATAAGTTTTTGCATTTTTTAAACTTTAAACAATTTAGAATAGCTTGAATCACATCTCGTAAAAGTTACATACAAATTGGATAAATTTTATATTATGACTTAGATGAATAAGAACTTTAAATGCAATTTTCCCCATGTTCGTTTTTTTGCTTACATACTACATTTCGGAAACCTGAGGCTTTCTTAAAAATGGAGGTAAAGGTGTGAAATTTTTTATGAATATTCAGAAATGTATGTTTTATAAAACTTGGCATAGACTTAGTTTTAAGACGAGTTGTGATTTTTTTTAAAAAAATGTCCAAAATCAGATTTCCTGTATTTTTCAGATTTTTTTGTGTTTCTTATAATAAAAAATTATAAAAAAAATTAAACATTGGTGGCAGGAGAAAATCCATACTTAGTTTTATGTAGTATATTAATAGCTACCTAGAAAAAAAATTTCGGGAAAAAATATTCACATTTAAAATTGCCGTGGAGTTTTAAAAAAATCTCAATTTTTTAATAAAAATATTGAATTATTAAAAAAAATATTTTTACGGAAGAGTTATAAAGTGTTGTTTTATTTAAAATAATGGTAAAATATAATTTTAAACATTAAAATATAAAGAATTTTTTTTGACATACTGTGTTGCCTTAGTCTTTATTTATACACATTTTTATTTCCAAAATGATGTTTGCCAAATTTAATCATGGAAATTTTTATTGGAATTTCTCGTGTATATTTTTATTACAGTTTTAATGTTTTCTGAACAATGTGATTTTCTTTTTTAGTGTTTTTAAGATTGAATGGTTACAGTTATAAATTCTTTGCCTTTCCCATGTTTTTATTTAGAGTGCCTTCGTCTTTTAATCTTTTAAGATTTTCGAAGCTTTTAGATTCAGTGTTTACAGTTCTTGAATTTTCAAAGTTTTTAAATAGTTTAATTTTGATTATATATATCACTTGAATTTCTAATAAGTTTCTAATGTTTTTTAAAATTTCGGTATTTTTAGCTTTATTTTTTTTCTTGCTCTTTCTTTTCGCATCATGCTTTATGAAACAGGTATGGTTTCTTTTTTGTAGTCTGCATCTTCTTAATAAATAAATTCTTTTTCGATGCACCATTAAGATCAGAAAAAAGTCCTATAAAAAGGTAAATAAAACAAGCGAAGAAAAAAACTTGTAATTGTAAGCATATTCTGATCGATTTCAATCTTGGCAATGTTGACTGAGGCAGGCACTTTGTTAATCCTCCTCCCGTGAAAATTTAAATCGGTTCAGGGCAATTAATTGGCCGTTCAGATGGTTGTTGATCACACTGATTGGATAACTGACCAAAGTACCCAATATAAAGGATACCCTTTATTTTCCAATGTTACCATTCTATTTCAAATTTTATTTTAAAAACTTTAAGTATAGAGTTTAACCAAAGCAGAAATAAATGGTGAGAAGTAGAATGTCCTTTTCGCTTAAAGATTCAAATAAAATATTAATTATACTATATATATATATGTATACATATAATGATATTTTAAAATCTAATTTCAATTCTAATTAATTTCCAAAGTTTGTCTTAATTTAGAACATATTAACTTCATTCTAAAATATTCTCTTATTTCCTGATCCCATTCCACTTTTTTATTTAATTAATGCAACAGAATTCTCTGTAAAAATGCTTTAGTCTGCGGTTCCCACGCTCCGAGTGAAGGGATAAAATTCTTCTAAAAGATCCTTGTGTTCCCCTTGTCTAATGCGACATGTGCAGAGAAATCCCTATCAGAATTTAATAGTATATAAGCATTGAAAAAAATATTATCCCTCTCTTTTACCCTTTTTTATGCTCTTGTATCGCCGAGAGACGGAAGCCAGTCCATTATCTCATTTATTATTATTTTTTATCTTAAATTATTCTACCTTGCAGTAGTATAGCTAGATATGGCTTTTGTGCCTAAATCTCCAAACAAACAACCAACTAACTTAAATTATTCTATTTGAGTGTATTCTATAATGTTTTTATACTTCTTGTTCCAAATTCCACTTTTTTATTTAGATATTTCTAATATGCGCTCTAAAAAAAATTGATGATTATTGCACTACTTTCACTCAGAGAGAAGGGATAAAAATCTTTAATGCGTACTGCATTCCTTTCAAAGATACCGAAGATTCCCTTTCTTGACTCGACACGTGGCAAAGAAATCCCTAAAAGAATATCTTAGTAAAGGGAATCGCTTAGTAGCATTAAGGAAACATTTTTTTCTCTTTTCTCTTGTGTTCTGGTGCTGACAGACGCTTTTTCATTCTTGAAAAAACAATGCATTTTCATGGAAAAATAATTTTAATTTAACAATTATGAAATATATTTAAATGAACATATTGATCGAATTACCTGAAAAAATTTGAGCTTCAAACGAAGGATTAATATTATGAATTAATTAGTTCTTGTCATCCTGGTTCGAGAAATTCTTCTGAAAACAATACGCGATCGTTAAAGAAAGATTAAAACATATATCCTGGAAGCAGTATATTTTATTAGACCTTGTATTCTGTAATCAAAATGCCGTTTCTTTTATTGAAATAATAAGATACAATTGAAAAACGCTTGTTGATAGAAATCGTGACAGTTGACTCCATTTTTCTTCATTTACATTGTTTTATACGCCCATTCTATTTGAAAAAGTAGCAAAATACACTGGTTTAACCTAATATTAATCTTTGATCTTTCACTAGAACTAGCTCAAGTCTTTCAAGGTCTTGCTTCTAAGTATTCATTCAAATCGGTGTTTAGTTTCCTTTTTATTTAAAAGAGTGGTAAAGGGCGTTGTTAATATATTTTTATTAGAGTCGAAATAATGTATTATACTATGATATGCAAAATAACGTTTTTTTAAATGACTGCTCGTTAGAGGAAATTTTGAGTTATCATTTTAAAATATCTTTGTAATTCTAATAAACTTTTTCGAAGTAAGAATAGAGTATCGAGTTTTCTCTGTCAGAGTTGAGAAATCACTTTCTGACAAGGTTATTTCGAAATAAAAGATTTCTGTTTAATAAAAATTATGTAGATTTTTACAATAAGAAAAAAAAAACATTGGAAAGCACTTGTGTGACGTAAATTTTTGTATTTTAATTGACCTATTCAAATTGATAATTTTAACTTCAATAGTTTTCAGTTTACGTTTTAGTAATTAATTAAAAAAATTACATTACATATTACGGATGGTCAGACTTCCATTATATGGGCTACTTCTAATATCTTCAAGGTGTTACGGCCCGCCCAATGACGTAGGTGTGGTGAACTAAGAAAATGACGATGGAACGAAGTCTTATTTTCAAGAGGCAAATAGCTAATGCGACTGCTGACTATCAGTATGAATGGAAGGAGCTTTAAAAATTGCCAAGCAAGAGAAAATGACAAAATTCTTTAAACCATTGCCTAATCTTTAAGATAATTAATCAAAATATACAAAAACAATTAAATTTATTTTTTATATATTTATTTCTTTTTATTTTGTCACCTAGGAACGTATCCCCTATAACCCCATATAAATTACCATTCCATATTGACGGTTTCTGTATTCGCGGCATATTTATGGAACGTATACCCCGCGAATAAAGAGCTTTTACTGTACTAAAAAACAAGTCCCTCACTTAACTGAAATTTTAATGTTTTAATTCTTTGAATAGGAAAAATTATTTCATATTAAATAAATTGTTGATAGCTTTATTTCAAATTATACTGAAAATAATATGTCTTCAAGTGGTTTGTACCAAGTAGTCTGCCTTCAGTTTCACATGCTGACTTCTTTTGTAAATTAAGGAATAAGGACGGATTTATTTTTAAAAAGTAAATTACTCCGATTTCGTAGAATTTTTAGTCTCAAACAGCATAAAATGTCTAACAATATTATTACAATATTAATACATTATTGCAAGTCTTTCAGAATATTCATCAATTTCAATGAGATATCACAGTATTTTTTGTACTGATGTGGATAGATCAGGCATCCTTTGTGGTGTTAATAAAATTATGTAATATATCAGAAAGAACAATAATTGTTGATAAGTAGTAAAAGTGAATAATAATTTAAACTTTAAGAATGTTTTAATACGAGATGTATACATTTCTTGAAGGCTGTGCAAACTCCATATCGAATAGAAACATAATGTAAGGCACAAATATGTAAGGCATATTTACAAGATGTCAATATAGCTCCAGACAAGGAAACGACATTGCAATAGCAATCTTGAAAAAACACATTAGATCAACTTAATACATTAAAAATCTCTTGCTTTCACACTAAATGCCTTACATATTTACAATAGCAATTAATTTGAGTTATAAAAATAGATATTCGGCAATTCTTCTGCCACTGTCACGATAGCTGTGGATATGCGAACGGCAGTATTTTTTATTATGTCTACAGAAATGCTTATAATAAAGAATTCCCAATACAGAATAGCTTCGACTTCATACTGACTATTGAATGAAGCCTAAAAGTCAGTTATCCTATATCGAAATGCCTCTTTTCTATATTCATGAACGTCATAGCTGGAAACTTTTTTCATTCTATTGTTTGTAAATCTTTCTTGGGAAGTATTCGATAAATCGATATATTTTCTCAAGATGTTCATATATGTTGCAATGTCTCTAGTGTCATCGATCGTGTGAAGAGGACTTATCCAATTTTACATATCTATATGATTTCAATCTGGGTACTTTTCCGCTATACGGCAGCAACGAAAAAATCGGCCAGAAGTCACCAAATAATCGTTTGTGGAAAAAGTGAAAAATTGCCAAAAAGTCGCCAAAAATGCAAAATTAAGTCAAATTTAATGTTCAAATACGTCAATTCACATTATCCACTTGCCGACTTTGTTCACATTGACAACATTTATTTTGCCATTCGCTTCACTTGTCGACTTGACTCGCGTTTGGCTCACATTGGATACATCTCACGTCCATATAACGGAAAAGTACCCAAATTTGTCTTTCAGTACTATCTGGAGCTGTTTAGAAGAAAGAAATGTCTTTTTTGCAATTTTTAAAATTTCTAAATTTATGCCTCCTGCTATAACCTCTCTTCCGATTTATCTTCCGAATTTTTATTAAAAATAAATGCATAAATAGAAACCAGAAAAATTTATAAAATAATAATTGCCAGAATCAAACAGCCATTCCAGAATGTAAAGTATTCCAAATAATATTTATGTCAGTAAGAGTGACTATATCAGGACGTAACTCTGTTGATATCATAGATTTATTGAGATTATATTAATAAGCAAATATTTCAGTTTTACTACTGGCTGACTTCTTACTATTATAAGTAATTAAATATTCATATATAAATTTAAATTTCAAGCAAAATTTTGAATTTGGTGAAACTATTAAAAATTTTATTTATCTAGTGTTTTTTTCCCAAGGCACATATCTAATGTTTTATTTCAGATTACGGCAATCCTTGCTCTTCAGCAATTCCGTGAGTTGTTTGAGGCTTGGAAATAACTTTGCCCAATAAACTTAAATTGCCCTGAAAAGCGATTGTTAAACGGTTTCGTTAAACATCGTTTTAAGACTAATGATTATAGGCTAATACCGTTCCCGTTGGTTGCACTACATTAATTTCATGGAACTTTTATGAATTAATATCAACCAAGCAGAAGAACATTATTACCGTAAATCTCCAGGAAATTCTAATCGAACTAAACGTTTTTTTAAGTATAAAAAAATAAAGAATTATGTTAAATTTCGGAAATTAAAGAGGGAAAAAAGAGAACGTGTTTTGAAATGATTGAATGTATTATCTATACTAATATTATAAATGTGAAATTTGGATGAATGGATGGATGTTTGTGACTCAATCACGTCAGAACTGCTGAACGGAATTGAATGAAATATAGCAGAAATATAGATTATAGTCAGGAATAGAGGGTCGGCTACTTTTCATTCCGGTTTATTGAGTGGTTAAATTTTTTAGAAATTAAAAACTAACTTTCGCTCCAAAAATCTGAGGTCAAAGATGAGTACGGCTCCATTTCCCCCCCCAACAGTAATCAGTTTGGGCTTAGCATGACTTTGACCGATTTTTGAAACGATTATGTTTATTTTTTTTAGTGTTTGATGTATTTAAAACCAAATGTCGTTAATTAATCGATCTTTCGGATTCATTCTGAAGTAATTTTAAATTAAATTAAAACAGAATAAGGGAAATAACAAAAATCTTATCTGCATTGCATTACCCGAACTGACGTAGGAAATCCAAGTATTTGCTTGACGCCAACTGATTGTTGACAACTGTGTTTTCATTGAAATTAAAAGTTTAAAAATTAAGTGTATAATACTGTTATTGCTTTCTTAATCAAAATAAATAAATAAAATTGATTTGACTTGATCTGAAAGAAATACGGACTTGGTTTGCAGTTTTGTTTTATTTCAGTTGCACATTGTAAATAAATTGTTTTTAGGTTAGTTGTGTTCTTTAAAATTGGTTAATTGTATTTTTACGCTATAAATTTTTTGTATATGCTTATAATTGTAAGTACATTGTTTTTAGGATAGTTTTAATCTCTTTGATTTATTATTATTTGATAGTTTTTCGAAATGCCCAGAAAATGTAAATCTAATCTTTTGAAAAGGAGTAATCAAGCTCGGGGTATGAGAGTAACTAGAAGTAGAGAGTCGAATCCTCAAGCAGAATTTAGAAGAATTAAGGAATTGGAGAGACAAGCTACATTTCGATAACCTGTAACGCCATAAACGGTATTGAAATAACGGAATTGTTCAAACCGTCTTATACATACACATTAAAATTTCCATGTGTACGAAGTTGCAAGATAAAAGCTAGTAATAAAATAATTCTGAAATAGAAAAGCATATCGCATTCTATTTAAATGCTAAAACCTAAGTGAAAATGATTATCACATGCAGCCACCACAGTAGTTAACGATCGTTGCTTCCAGATAATTCCCATTTTATACCCATCTTGTTTAGTACAACCGAAAGTAACTCTTGGGCTTGAAATTTCTATTACTAATATTCGGAGGAAATAATATCAAAATACTAATATTTGTTATTTTAAAAACTTTCCCAATCTTTCCTAAGATGTTTCTCGAGTGCATTGTTTGGGGCTGTGTCTTCAGAGGCAGACTGGCGGCAAATCGAAGATCTGCCGTTCCTTCAACTGGTCCGGTCGCACTTGCTACATGCTCAACACATACGTTTGTGACGGAGAAAGAGAACTCATTGATGCACCCGGCTTCAGCTACTTTGATCTGGTGGACGATTTCTCAAAAGAAGTAAGACAACTCATCTGTCATAACTTAGAATAAAAGTCTAAACTTAATGTTATCGAAAGTTATAAACAAGTCATAGTATTTCACAAATGCTTTGTTATAATTTAGAAAGTGACTGTATGGATTGATTTGAAATCTTACAAATGTATTGGTTTTGTGGGGCAATGCTATGAACACCTTAACACCACACCTCCGTTTCTAGAACTCATGTGGTCCCTTTCAGGTTTGGTATAGATGTAGGTGGACTTTATTAAACAAAACAACAAAAGTACACAACAAATTAATAGGAAATATACAGACAAATGACAAAATATACATAAATACAACAAGAAATGATAAACGCTAGAATGAAAAATATCTTGAGTACAATAAAACTGGATGAATGAACATAGTAATGTACAGTATGAATGCAAAAATAAAGGGTTATAAATATTAGTTACTTGCGGGCAGGTGGGTGAAAAATAAATTATAAATAAAGTGGGAGTTGTATTAAATAGTATCATAAGGAAATAATAAAGTTAATCTAACTGAAGCAGTTCTTCTGGATCAGTTAGAAATCTAATCATGTTTATGATTCTACTTTTGGAAGATGGATTATTAAGGATTCTTTTGGGGCAATGATATTACAAACACATTGTCGCCACTTATAATTACTGTTAATATCGCTTGTCCCTCTTTTTAGAGAAATATATCGCTAGCATTTATGTATACATTGTAGTGAAATAAGAAGGACTCACATGGTAGTTTAAAGTGTTAGAGTAATTTTTAAAAAAATTAATGCCGAGATCATTGGGGTGGATTTTTAAATAAATAAAAAGTTTCGATATGCTATATAAATTTAAACGAATGGAATTGAGGAAAAGAGATAATATCGAATTTCTCTGATATTATCTTTTTAATAAATTCGTTTTTGCTAATACATAAGAATTCTTTACGTCGGTATCTGGCATTATTTGATTGAAAGAGTTTGCTGATAACGTGACAATTTTGTTTTCTGTGTAAACAGAAAAAAAATGGAATTTAATTGAAACAATCTACCTTAATTATTACTTATTATCTTACCATGATAGGATTGGGCTAGTGTAGAAATGACTTAATTACAGGATAAATGATATTCAGGTCACTTGATTATTTTACTTTTAGTTTTCAGTCCTTAGCAAGATAAATGGTATCAGACGAATAGTAATTTTTTTCCGTTCCTTTTCATATTTTAAAAACCAGTGGGCGTGGCCTCCCCAAAACATGTTCGCATATTCTCTAATAAAGGTGTTACCCCTCCACTTGCAAATAAATTGAGGACTTTGGGTAAGACAGAGAACGCCATGTATAGCATTGGCTTATAAGTACAAATATTAACCTTTGGCTGGAATTCAGCATTTTTATTGCGGATTATTGTATGATCATTGGCAATTGATTTCTGGCATGCGGTTAATAGAATACGAAAATAGTATTTATGTTTAAACGTATTTCTCCCACGGCTGAATGAAAACGAAATTTGACATAGATCACAATCCTAGTAATGTTAGTCATAAAATCCCTTAAAAGATTTTGAACATTTAAAATCACTGCGTTTTCAAATGATCGCATTTATATTTCGAAGTTACTGACCAACAGACGTTCAACAACTTGTTGAATTCAGCAAAATTTGGTAGGTGTCTACACTTTAGATATTAAATCTATGTATTTGGTTCGTCTCTTCGCTTTGTAGCTATGATATTAACGTATATTCGAATAGTCAGACAGGCAAGCCCCCTTGAAATGTGTTTTGCTCAAAATTTGATAGAAATCTACAAATTTGGTGTAAGACCATATACCAAATTTCATTCATCTAATTCAAAGAGGTTTTGAGTTATTTTTGTCGTAAGCAGACAACTTGACAAACAACTTGATGTCTATCTATTTGCGAAAATGTGGTTTTCGAACTCAGGAGAGCCTAAAACATGGAGATATACCAAGTTTTAAGTTTTGCCGATAACAATATTTTCTTTATACTTCATATGCAATAAAGTGAAAAATAGGGCAGGCGATATTATGTTTTGACCCTATGGCACTTCTTAAGATATGTTTCTCAAGAAGTTTATACTCCCCCCCCCCTTTCAATGCAATTTACGAAGGAGTGAAAGAATGACGCAATGATTGAAATCTAAAGCCGGGGTCCCACGGTGGGCAGTTTTCCAGATTTGGTCATAAATCAGACCTCCGACCCACTGGAGGACCACACTTCTCCATAGCCCCGTGGATGCGTTTCCCCTTCGACCCCTCGTGGTCTCTTTGATGTCGGGACA
This sequence comes from Argiope trifasciata, assembly GCA_026543055.1. Classification (NCBI taxonomy): domain Eukaryota; kingdom Metazoa; phylum Arthropoda; class Arachnida; order Araneae; family Araneidae; genus Argiope; species Argiope trifasciata. Next base: position 4,663,003 of record JAPMOQ010059770.1, read on the forward strand.
GTTTTACCGACAAATTGTCAGTAAGTCTACGGGTCATCAAAGATACCAGAAAACCGCAAGATCTGTCAAAGGGCTGCACGTGACTCGTCTGCAGACGGGGTATAGGCCGTGGGACCCCGGCTTAATAACGATTAAAGAAGGGATTGAGAAATTCCAACAGATGTATTAATGCCAGAAAGTGCTTTTAAAAGTTAAAGAATATTTCAATATTTTTCCCAAAATATTATTGCAAGATAATGTTTGAATCTTCCGTGTTTGTTGTCTTCACCTAACTTCATATCGTTTTAAAAAATTGCCCTTAATTAAGTAACAGCCATTATGTAAACTCAAAAGAAGTTTTCAATATCGTCCTAAGGTGCCTGAATATAAATCTGATTAATAAAAGGATAAAAAATGTTGCAAATATGCTTATAAATATCTTTGAAAATCTATTAAAATTAAAAGAAAAATATTCAAACAAAAGATCGGTGTTAATGAAATGCTTACACTTTGAATTTTAAATAATGTAAGAAATGTATTTTTGCACGTTACGGTGTTATTAAGGAAAAGGTAAACATTTCAAACAACATTCAAAATTAAAAACAACAACTGGTTTTTGATTAAAAAAATATAACTTAAAATTTCAAAATACATATTTTTGTCAGGACTTGCTACTGAAGAAGCAAGTATACATGCCGAATTTGATAGTTCTGGATTCAATAGTGAGAACTTGTGAAACATTTTTAGTGATTTGATATAATTCCCATGCGAGAGGCTTACTAATAATAAACCAGTCTATGACCATTATCATGTTATAAAAATTCTGTACACTAAGAACATGCAAATAAAGGATGCATAGTGTCATCTACTATGAATTTTAAATCTGAAATCTTAAAAAAATTTCTCACAGTAAGTGCAAATTTAGCAGAGATTCTTGAAATGGAGTAATTAATATGGTAATAATATTTTTTGTTGTTAAATACCACATGTAAATGCATTGCATTAAAAATATTTATTTATTACAGAAAGAATTCATGATGTCAAACCAATGTGCAATTAAGGGAAAATGTTCTAACAAGTGCAGTAAGTACATGAATGAATTATTCAATGAATTTAATAGATTGATATTTGTATTTAATCTATCTATGCTTTAAAAATATCTAACCACTCTCTCCTCACATTCCAGTGAAATTCAAGCTCTTCAAGACTCCTCTTTCTTGGCAAGAAGCCCATGCTGCCTGTCAAGCTGAAAAAGCCTATTTGGCCATGCCAAAGAGTTGGAGCGACCATGATACTTTAATAGGTACTTGTGAATATTTTAAAACTTTAAATTTTGGATCATATTGCCATTCAGTGGTAACCCATGCTAGATTTATTTATACAGGATTAACATAGTTTGCTTTTAACATTTTAGGTTGCTGTAACTTACTCTACATTGTTCAGCAGTCTATCAATGAAAATTTTTTGCTTTCTCTGGCAACGTTTGAATAATTTAATTATGTTTATAATGGCTGGGTAACCAGGATTTATAACTTGATTTAAATAGTTTTTTTTTATAGTTTTAACAAAGAAATCAATAACTTTTAATTAAATTTTATTACATTTACAGCTTCGGGATAAATGTTTCTGATTTGTATTCCTTTTTCATACTCTTGTTTGCGTATATCCGGGTGATTATTCTAAAAAAACAGAGAAACTTTAGTGTTAAAATGATGCATATGTCGAAATTTCTTTCATATTTATTTATGAAATATAATAATAAGTAGTAGTTAATTATAGTATTACTTATTTATTATTAATTAAAGGGTGTCCCAAAATTAACGCAAGATTTGAATTTGCCGCCTTTCGTGCAGTAAAGTGCTGTCAATCCTATTAAAAAAACCATCTGTCTGTTGGTAGTTTTGAATTAGTAAAAACGAAGTGATACATGATAGAACAACGTGTTTTCATTGTTGAACAATATTTTAAAAATAATGAGTTTAATAATAATGAAGTTTGGTGGCCATAATTCGAAAATTTAAGAGTTGGCTTCCAAATGCGTTTGATTTAATACAATTGAATATCGTTTCATCGGTTCCTTTGAAGTCAAGATTTATGCCAATAAGCAAACAAACGAGCATTGAAGTTTAATGATTCAACTCTGTATCAACGAAATTTAGCCGCATTTATGCAAAATGATCAGGGAAAATTTCGACAAAAGAATCTGGAATGCCAGCAAAGCAGTGGAGTTCATTTGTCCTTTGTGTTATTCCATACACAACCCTATCTTGTATACTTTACGATTCGATAAAAATGTAACAATTTTAAGAACGAAAAACTGTTTTTTAAATTTAATTCAAACCATGAGTTAATACGTTGTTTTATCGAGGAACGCTCCATTTTTACTAATCCTAAGCTATCAGCTGTCAAACGATTTTTTAATAAGATTGAACACTTTACTGAGCGAATGATGGCAAGTTCAAATCTTGCGTGAATTTTTGAACACTCCTTTGGTATTCGTGATTATTTTTTTTTATATTTTTCTTAAGTAATATTATATATTAATAATAATTTATTATTAATTATGATTTATCAATAATTATCTTTTTTATTTCTACTCACATATCAGGTTCACGGGAAAAAATTTACACCAGAAAAAGATTAAAACCCCACTTTTAGCTTACCTGGGAAAAAAAAAGGAAGAGCCGTTTTCAAGATGGTGCCTTACTCACTTAACAAACTATGGAAAGGGAAGAGTTTCTTTTTTCTTTTTTTGGTAGTGTGCGTGGCAGCAGAACGTTTTTGGAATGCTTCACCTCTAAGATGCTATTTTTTATTGCATTTTCCCTGATTTTTGAAATTATAAAAGTAATCTTTATAGTTTGTTGATGGAATCGTACATTGCATTCCATATTAAATAAATTACTTACTACACATAGACAAAAAAAATTAAAAATTAAAAACAATTATTGGGAAAATATGTTACAGATCCCGAATACCTACAGAAGTGCCAAAAATGCTACCGATTTTTAACTCTCTTGCCATTTTGGGAAAATACAGAATGTTTCAATTTTTTCAGACTTGCTGTTTTCTTTCTTGTCCTAATGTTTGACAGTCATTTTCTTCCAGCCTTGATGAAAAAAGGCAACATCCTCCAGTCTTGGATCGGCGTCCGGAAGCGAGAAGGTATCTTCTACTACGACAACGGAGCTCTGCTGGAACACAACAACACCATGTGGGGTCCAGACCAACCCAACGACAGCGGAGGCACCCAGCAATGTGTCCAGATGATGTCGGAGATGGAATATCTGTGGAACGATTTCGACTGTGCCAGACCCGTCGGCTTCATTTGTCAGTATGTCTGGTAGTTGCAATAAATGTAGATACAAAGAAAGGGAAGATGTCATTACGCATATGACATAATCAGATAGAATAATTCTTAATGGACTGATTCTTTAGAATAGATTATTTAGTGGTAGACATTCTTATAAGATTATTTTAAGATAGTTTGTAGTAATAAAGATCTTCTAAGATTAAAAGGAAAGTGTGATTTTTATTTTATTTTATGTATTACTAGCCGGTATTTTATGTTGCAGCCGCAGTAGAAATAATCTTGGAAACTTCCTTTGGAATTTTAAATATCTTGTTTAATTACGAATGATACTTATTTTCTTCTCGGCAATGAATACATTAATTGAAATTGAAGGATATATAAAGGAGAAGTACTTATTTTATTTTTATTCTTCTATTCTACAAACAATTCTTTTAGAATTGTAAAGCCTGGTGTCCTGTCAAAATGGTAAAGAAAGAAACTATTTATTGTACCTCATGATTCGCTTAATATTCGTTCGGAATTCTCAAGTTTAATGTTAGAAAACGTGATTAAAACATTTCCTTTTAAAATTAATCAAACATAAAAAAATGTATATTTATACCATAAATTCTTTAATATAGTTGAAAAGATAATATTTTGAAAACTAAGATAGTGCAAAATTATTTGTACTATAATATTTTCGGAAGTTACTGCAAACAACGCTAAACTTTCATTGAAGGTTTAGTTAAGATTTCAAACCTATAGGATTGGTTTTCCCTAAAACTTTCTCGCACACTCTTTAATAAAACTATTACCTCAGAGAAAGACTTAGATTGCATTTACATATAATAGCTACGAAATATTAACGTCTGTCTTGAATTTAGCATCTTTACTGAATCTGTTACGACTCCTTGGAGAATTATTTTGTGATTAATCCATGATTAAAAGATGCGGTAAATAGATCTGAAAATATTTTTTATACATTAAATGATTGTATTATGGCTATAACTTTCGTGTGAGTCGTGAAATTTAGCACACAGGTTTAACATCACTCATCAAATTATGTGCCAAATTCATTTACAGGTTGACTGTTTGTTGGTATGCATCTTTAAATAAATGCAACCTTGATAATTCAAAAATGCGATGATTTAATTACATTAAATATGGTATGAAGTTTTATTATGACTACAGATGTAGCTTTGTGTCAAATTTTTGTTACAGACGGCTCAGAAAAACGTGTCTAAAGCTCAAATTTGATTTTCTGATATTATCAGCGGTATACCGGTGACAAATCGCCAAAGATTGCATCACAGATTTTTAAAAAATACTGAATTCACGCCAAACGTCAATATTTCGTAACTGTTGAACTCGAATGCTGTGCAAACGTTCTCTAGCATAAATTTATTAGAGAGTAAAAGAGAAAGTTTTAGAGAGGCAATTCCCACTTGTTTTTTAATGCAATCACCATGGTAATTTTTATATAAAAAGATTATGTGATTCAACCACTTGCTTCGAATCGTAGAATGCGTCCTAGTTATCTAACAATAGATCACGTGTGAAAAAACTGTTCCCTTCTTGCATTTATTAAAACTTTTGCCTCAAGTTTGTTCACTTAGATTATTGAGTTTTTGGGCTGTTAAATAATTAACATAGAATGCACCTTTTTTTGTAAAATTTTAGTTTTTCATTTCATATGATTTAAAAACCTGAATACAATTTAAATAGTTTACTGCAAGTTAAAAAGTGTATATGCATGTGAAATAAAAGCGGAAATAGAAATCTAACTACAGGTTTAATTATTACCAAAAGCAAGAAATTGAATGTTTCGATGTATGATTTGGAATTCCTTCATAATATTTTTAAAAAATGTTTGATAAATTGAAATAAAAATATTATTACAATCAAGAGGGGAAATTATATGAAAAGGAAATTGATATTATTAAAACTGTTTTTTTCGTCTTAAGATAATAAAAAGACTACTGTTATCTTACAAGATAATTATTTTGAAAGTAATAAACATCGGCTTGCAAAGGGAAGTCGCACTGATCCCATTTACCGACGGTTAATGTTATTTGTATGCTCTATTAAACTTTTTGTTCTTCTTGATTTCCTTTACATCTTCTTTCCTCTGATTGAATGGTCTCTCTAGTGACAGAGCGAACTCTCTCTAGAGCGTTCCTAATAATATGGTTACTCTTTTAATTATCTAAACCAAGCAGAGAATCCAAAAACATTCAGTGAAGCGGTCTGAAACTCGTACGACGGTTTGTTTACATTTTATTGTTGCCATTTGATGGTGATTTGATTTGGGAATATTGAGAATCATTATCTTTTTTCAATTCCTACTATTAGCACACACACACCACATTATTATTATTATTATTATTATTTTGATTCAATGTTTCTGATCACATGAGGAAATTCATATTTCCAGTTACGGGTTAGTTTTTAAATAATTGAAATTTCAACAGATATGCACATAACCACACTCCAAAGTATTTCTATGCGAAATTTCGTGATTGTAAGTCAAACGGTTTGGCTTACAGACTGCTAAAACACACTCAAAGAGACACACCCATATTTATCTATATTATTAATAGAGATTGCAGGTAGTCATTATGAAAAGTCCAACTACTATCTTGGCAATCTTTTTTGCGATTTGGCATTCATCTGCTCATATATACGGTTTCGTTTCCTACATTCCACGTGGTCATGAAATATTGTTTAAAAGTATCTATCTGGTGGTCATTTAACATTTTCATGGATTTAAAAATTACATTTCCCATATACATCGGACATAAAGATCCTTAAGGCAAAGAATTCGATGCATGGAATTTTAGATACCTAGAAATCTCAAGATATAAAAATAGATATTGCGGATGCAGAACTTTTCACCATTTTCTTACTTAAAAAAATTACGAATAGTCAATTTTTCAAGGTTAAGAAACCAAAAAAACAGAACAAAACTTCAGAGAAATTCGTTAAAAAAGCATAAAAAGAACTGATTTTTCAAAGTGTTCATAGTGTTTTAACTATGACTCACACATTCAGCTTTATTATGAGTATAGATATATAAATATAGATAGAGAAATACAACAATACGTTTAGTGTTTAAAATAATACATGATTGGGAATTTCTCCTTAGAGACAACGTACCGTGTGGCTGAGTTTTATCTATTTCTATCGAAACTAGAAGTTATTGGTGAAGGGCTGGTCATTGATAACATACATAGAGATTATGAACTTTCATACGAATTAAAAATTTTAAAAATCTGTTCTGTGATTTTGGCTGTTCTATTAGTTCAATGGCTTTCCATATTACTTTACATATGTAAATTATAAGACATACCTAGATTTAGATACTTTTATATTTTATGTAACATTTAAAAATTTATTTATTGAATTTATACAAAAATGTGTGTGCCAATTTTTAATAGAAGGAAATTATTAATTATTTAAACACACACACACAATTTTGTTCAAATTTTCGATCATTAATAAAATGCTTTTTATTCATCCACTCAAGTTCAAATATATTTTTAAAACTCGTTGTGGAGGACACTTGAAGTTAATACAGTTTTCTTTTTCAAAAAAATATTAATGCCTTAATTAAATTTAATTAAATTTTAATGCTTTAAATAGAGTTTTAGTTGTTTGTAAGAAAAATTGAAATCAACAGGCAGTGGTTCAATCGGTAAAATGCAAGGATCTCAGTGTTTTTCACGTGAAGGTGAAGAATGCGAGTTCAATTCTTGATAAAATAAATAATTTTTTGATACTTCATAATATTTTTGATAGTTATTTAATAAAAAATAACTGAAGTAAAATTTTTCTTTGTTGACCTAAGTAGGAGCTCTATTAAAATTTAAAAATATATTATTTGTTTGAATTGGTTTATTTAAGCGTTTGATAGTATAATATTCTAAATAACAGGAAATATAGTAAAAGTGATAAAAAATAATAAAAATAGATATATCATAGGAGGAAAGTAATAGTTTTTTTTGGAAGGTTTAATTAACCGTGATGTTTTAATTTAAACTTCTTTTTTTACTTTTCAAACAAGTACCGCATCATTTAAGAATTTTTATTTTTTAAGAACTATATTATTTTTCAATCTTTTTTTTTTGCATTGTTTGAAATATAATAACTTGTAGAACCAAATTTGCAGAGTAACTTGTAGAAACAAATTTTTAGAATAACTTGTAGAAACAAATTTTTAGAATAACTTGTAGAAACAAATCTGTAGAATAACTTGTAGAAACCAATTTGTAGAATAACTAGTAGAAACCAATTTGTAAAATAACTTGTTTTTTGATAAGAAGCATTAAAAAATTATGGATATCATAATAGATCTCCAAGACTAAAAGATTGCTGCGCATAATATGATAGTCTGTTGCCTCTGGAAATTAAATGCCAACTGAAATTGATAATCTCTGATAATCTCTCGTATTTAAGTCTCAACTTTCTCCTTTTTTATAAAAACTCATTGTCTGATTGAAAATGATGGTAAAACTTTTAGTATAGAACAACATACAAACCCAGAAAGAGAACCAGAATCGATATTTAGTTATGAAATATTGTAATAAACTTTTAATATTTTGGTGATGTTTCGCTAAATTTGGAAACGGAAATTTTCCAACCTGAGTTATGGTAATACAGTTTTCTTCCTGAAGTTTCGAAAATCTAATTCTAATGATCGGTTCAGAATGTGAACTCGCATCTATAAAAACCAGGGTTATGATTACTCTAGGAAAATGGGGATTTTATGATCTGAAACTTCAGATTATTTTTATTTAATAGTGAGTGTCTATTTCTTTTGATATGTTTAAAATTATTTTCCCGGAGGAGGCTTGGTTTTAAGACGTCATGTGGATTGACAAACGAAAACACGTTTTGAATCCCGTGATTCTTTATAAAATGAGGTGATTTAATTTTAAGCACCTGTAATATGAAACTAACGGAAAAAATTGAAAGGATAGAAAATTTTGAATCTTTTTAAGATTAAAATAGTTTTTTTCACTATTATTGTAAGTGTGGTTCGGGAATTTGAGAAGACTACCAATAATTAGAAACATAAGTAGCAATAATTAGAAACAAAACTGGCAATGAACTAGAAAAAGAACTAACAATAACTAGAAACACAAGTAGTTATAACTAGAAACATAACTAGCAATAATTAGGAAACATGACTAACAATGAACTGGAAACAGAAATAACTGCAATGAACTAGGAACAAAACTAGCAATGAACTAGAAACAAAACTAGGAATGAACTGGAAACGCAACTACCAGTGAACTAGAAACAAAACTAGCAATAATAACTAACAATGAACTGGGAACATAACTAGCAATGAACTATAAAGATAAGTAACAATGAACTATAAACATAAGTAACAATGAACTAAAAACAAAACTAGCAATGAATTAGAAGTAATTAACAATGAACTAAAAACATAACAAGCATTAACTAAAAACATAACTAGCAATGAACTAGAAACATTACAAGCAGTAACTAAAAATAACTAGCTATGAACTAGAAGCATTACTAGCAATGAACTAGAAACACAACTAGGAACATGTCAACTAACGGGCGAGGAAGCTGATTCAAATCGCCCTCTAAATATCTAGAGATGCAAAAACTTTAGCTGAATTGAAACCTTTTGCTGAATCAAGATTACAATTTTCTTTTGGAGCTTGCATTCACCTTGCTGAAGGATTACTGAAATAAGGACAATCTATTCTCTTCATTACTTCGTCGTAAGTTCTTAAATAACGAGTTCGATCCACAATTTTTTTCTTTGAGAAAAACTCTATTTCAAATTTCGTTTCGTAGATGGCGCTGTTACTAGTTGAAACCGATATCCCGTTTCAATTGCTTGTGAAACTGAACCGAAACCATCCGAGCTACAGGTCAGCGACACCCTATCTCGAGAAGCGAAACGAACCGGAAGAGATCATATGCTCCACGCACATAGTTGAGAACTTTTCAAAACACCGACACGTCTGCTCGTTCGCCCTGGCCACCATTAGCGCCTCTGACATTAACGTACAAGCGCTGTCTTTGCAAAGGGTCGTGTTCTTGTAGAAATCGATTTCACTTATAGAAATACCACGATAACAGTTCACTTGTTCTATTAACAGCAGTTCAGTAGATTTCAATCTATTGCTGGTGTCGTTAGTACTAATGAAGAGGTTTGAATCGCAGAAAATATTCCTTATCGGGCGCCTTAGTAATGATGTTTTTAAAAATAGGGAGTTATTTCGGAGTATGCTGTCATGGAAATTATTATTCGTCACTTTGAAATAAATTATAGAAATAAAATATTTCAGATTCCTTCTTCTGTCCAAATAGTATTTCAGAAATAGTTCTTTAATTAAAAAAAACAACATACAATTGTTGTTAATTCAAATGAAATAGTGTCGTTTTTTTGTATGTTTCCTTACTCATGCCAAATGAGTTTATCATTTTTGCATTCATTTTAGAAGGCTGATTTACAAACTATTCTGGAAATTTCAGTTCTTACTTATTTAAAACATTGTGAGCACATTTTAATTCATATGTGACTTCTAGTTATTAAAATTTAGATAAAAGATGCAAATTAAAGATAACTGTAATAAATATTGAAATATCAGAGCTTCTATAAAAATAACGAAATCTTGATCAAAAATATAGAAACTAATCAAATGAGTTATCACACACGGTTTACCCCAAACCACCGGCAGATACACGGAAAAATTTGAATGGCTGACCACCGCGACAGCAACATTGGCGCGAATTGTGGTTGAGTACTAAGGGCCATCACCAATCACGGTACAACCCTTCCCATGGGAAGTACGTCCCGTCATCGATGGGAGGAACCAGATCCCCCCCTTTTCGTGTACCCACAGTGAATTAACCACCATGCCGGCAGCTTCTCATCCTTAATTACGAGGTGCCCGTGCCCCCTCTCCACGTGTGGGACCACCCAGTTGAATATAAAAATTCTGGAAAAAGAACTGAAATATAGACACCTTGACAGAAAAGAAAAAAACCTTTTCTACATCTTGTACACATAGTTTTAAATTTGTAGATAAAACAGTCTAAAAAGAATTATAACTATCATTCATATTCCATGATCGGTGATTAACGTGCTGACATTATTTCCTTTTTGAAAATGTTAAAAGAATGTATGAAATTAAAAATTAAAAATACTTTTATTAAATAACTAAAAGTTATATAAAAAACTTATCAAACTTATTTGTTCTTTAATTCTTCAATGACAACATTAAGAAATAAAAAAGTTGATTTGGTTCATTACAAATTTCTAAGAATAAAATAATACTAAGAATTATTGATAAAAATTATATAAATAATTGGAAAAGGAATTATCTATTTGAATTTCCAAAATATTTTTTGAAATGAAAGTTAATAATTTAATTAGATTTCGTTGGTTAGCTAATATAAAATTCTGCTTGTACTCCAAAATATCTAACATTCTTTCACTCACTTTCAGCTACTTTTATAAAATTCCATCATTCCCATAAATTCATGTGACATATAACGTTGATTTTTATTGCAATCTAGCTGGTACCGGGGGCGTTGCAGCCGCAGAAGAAATAATCTTGGAAATATTGTTTGAAATTTGAAATGACTGTCTTGTTTAATTAGAAACGATAGAAGGAATAATTCTTATTTCCTTGTTGAAAATGAATACACTTATTGAAATTGAATGACATACAAAGGAGAAGAATTAATAATATTTATTCTATTTTTTAAATTTTAGCTATGATAATTATATTATACCGATAATTTTCTCGCAAGAGCAAGCAATAAGTTGGTAATGTTTTATCGCAATCGGATGAGCGACACGGCAGTTTAGAAAATACGAACAAGCAAAAGTTTATTTTTTTATATTAATATATTAAAAATATATTATAATATCAATCTATTAAAATCTAAAATATATCTATATCAAAATATATCAATTATAATATCCATATATTAAAAAATATATACGAGGATCAAGACTTTTTTCAAATGAAATTATTTTAAAAGAATATTTATTTTAAGGATTGTTTTTCAATTTTTTAAAATTAAATCATTTTGGAAGAAAGCACCATAATTAAAAGAAATAGACTAGAAGAAAGGTTTTTTAGTTTTTTTTATTTACGGTAAAAATTAAAAACTAATAATTTTATAAGTTTTTTTGCATCATTGTTGAAAATGGACGCACTTAAATATTAATAAATTAATTGTAATTAATTAAAATATTTATTGGCCTTTTTGAATTTCAACTAACGGTCCTGATTGCTTCTTTTTTGTATTGTGACATTTATTAATAATTAATCAAATCATTTCAGAAAGAGGCGTAATCATTAAGATTACATTACATAAATGGTATATATCCTTGGAATTAACCTAATAGAAACGAAAAAGTTTATAATATCAAAACACATTGTTTTCAATTCTACAGTTCAGTAACCTACAACAAAATGTTGCAATTCTGCCGAAAACATACTAGGCACTATAACTATATATAAGCAACATCCACCGGTTTTTCAATTCACTAACTTACTACAAAATGGTACCATTCTGTGGAAAATATACCAGAAAGCAACATCCACCTATTTTTTAATTCACTAACCTACTACAAAATATTACA
>JAPMOQ010059770.1:4681303-4710270 GCA_026543055.1 Argiope trifasciata
ACACACACACACACACACACACACACACACACACACACACACACACAACAATGGAATTATTTTGATTCCATGTTCTCTGATCACATGAGGGAATTTATGTCTCCAATTATGGGTTAGTTTTTTAATAATTAATTTCAACAGATATGCACATTACCACCCACCAAAGTATTTCCATGCGAAATTTCGTGATTGTAAGTCAAATGGTTTGGTCTATAGACCTCCAAAACACACTCAAAGAGACACACTCATATTTATCTATATTATTAATAGAGATTGCAGGTAATAATTATGAAAAGTCCAACTATCTTGGCGATCTTTTTTGTGATTTGGAATTCATCTGCTTATATATACGGTTCCGTTTCCAACATGGTCATGAAATACTGTCTAAAAGTATATATCTGGTGGTCATTTAACATTTTCATGGATTTAAAAATTACATTTCCCATATACATCGGACTTAAAGATTCTTAAGGCAAAGAATACGATGCATGGAATTTTAGATACCAGAAATCTCAAGATATAAAAATAAATATTGCATATGCAGAACTTTTCATCATTTTCTTGCTTAAAAAAACTATGAATGCTCAATTTTTTAAGGTTTAAGAAACCAAAAATAGGGAGACAAAGCTACAGGGAGATTCGTTAAAAATGCATAAGAGGAACTGATTTTTCAAAGTGTTCATAATTTTTTAACTATGTTTTGCAGAAAATCTTTTTTATGTTGAAGGTTTCCATTTAGAAGCTAGTTTCATTACAAAAAATTTAAAGCTAAGCTGAATTTTATATGAAAATTTCGTTTCAAGTTAGGGCGAGAGATTCGTAAAATGGACGCTAAGCATATCGCATGATTCATGGCAATTGTGTTTTTAGCAGCAATATTTTATTGCTGCAAAAATCAACGAATTTTTTTTTCTAATTCAATGTATATTCTTTCTTATGATTGAAATCAGTGGTTGCTTTTGGATTGCAAGTTTAACATTTTTTTTGAATAATTTTTTTTAATATGAAAATTTTTATTTGATATAAAGGACGTTTTTAAATTAAAAATCTAACCCTCCCTCCAAAGAAAAGAATATAATATAGCTGTTTCTTTATAATGTGAGTTCGATATACAGGGGCACCACAGTATTTAAAAACAGCTTTTAAAAAGTACCTTTTAAAATGACAAGGGCTTAAAGAGGCCCTTTTAAATAGATTTTAAAAGGTTTCTTGAATGTCCTTTTTTCAATGACTGTAAAAAAAAGTTTAAAGGGGCCCTTTCAAATTGACTTTTAATGGACCCTTATATGCCCTAAATTCCATTTTACAATGACTACAACTCTCATACATGCTTCCCGTATAACTATGTTACATAAATATAAATATTAAAAAAAAACTGAAGACAGGAAGAAAGGAAAGGAAGAAGAAATATTTATAATTTCGTAAGTGTCTATGTGGCCTTTAAAAAATTTATTTAAACATCTACTCATCTAAGAATGCGTTTTTTATATAACAGCACCAATCAATCTTCTTCCACGGGTTTTTACAATGGATTAGCTGAACATCAGTACTGAAAAAAGCGGTGGAATAATTGTGTCAAGGCGAAAACGTGACAACGATAAAAGTCAACTGTAAACATCAGAATGAAAAATTTATTGTCAAAGTACTTAAATATTCACGTTACGTGGTCATGCGAGACTATTTTACGGGGTGCGCTCACTGGAAAACTCAAAAAGCCAGAATAATCCAAGCGGATAATTCTTGGGCTGTAGAGAATGGTTTGTGTGATACACAAAAGGCAGGATAAATTAACATATTTTTCAAAGGTTAAAAAAAAGCTATTATTATACAATGACACAAAGTGTACCGCTATTATTTCATGCTGATGCATCTATTAAAAAAGTCTTGTTTAAAACTTAGAACTCATCAAATTATCAAATATTTGAAAAGAAAATCTATGTAAAAAAACCAGCCATGCTCTGTCAATGATTCATTAGCAGATTGCTAATTTGCTGTTGTTTGGAACGAAAAAAGAAAAAAAAAATTAGAAAAAAAGTTATTTTATCAGTAATTAAAACCATCAAGTATTTAATATTAAGATTTATAGTTATTCTATAGGTTTAAATTTATTGAAAGTTTTTACAAAGCACTCTGTGATTGTTCAGTATGCTTTGAAATACTATCCCTGATTTCCATTTTACAACGAATTCGATATCATTTGAACATACATTTTCATATCAGGTAATCAACTAGTGCTTATAACAATAGAAGAGAAATCTGGTCATGTGTTACAGGATCTCATTTACCTTAATTCAAATCTGTGTACGATGACGTATAAAGAGAATGTAGCACCTGTTAAAAATAATAGGTGTGCAAGTAGAAACTCGGTTCTAAATTTGGTTGCGTTAAAAAGATAGACTTTAAGGCACTTCAACTATCCTTTTTGGATATTTATATTTATCAAATGTGGTTTTTTCAATTATTTGCAGTCCCTTATTCCTTTTGCACCAATTTTATAAGGGATGTCCATAAGTAACATTTGCACCAGTGCGTTTTCTCTGTTTTCAAATGAAAACAAAATGCTGCTTAAGCTATAGAATGATTAATTCGACTTTAAGTGAACATTTTGTGGGTAATTCAACAACAAAAAATGGATTTCAGGATTTCGTGATGGGAATTTTAACTCAAGGACAATCCAAGGGCTAGGTGCAGTTAAAAAAATTGAAAACCAAGCGATTCCAACTTTAATGGATGAAAGTTTATGTCAAACTTAAAAAGAGAGCTTGAAAAATAATAAGGAGTTATTCAACAAGCAATATCATCTCGATTGCATGAAATGGAAATGGTGCAAAAGGAAAGGAAATGGGTTCCTTATAAAATGACAGAAGAAAACAAAAATCGAAGGGTTGACATTTTACTTTGTGAGTGAAAAAGAAAGATTTTTCTTTTGTACAATATCATTAAGAGTGATAAAAAGTGGATTTTGTACTGCAATCGTAAACTCAGTAAAGCATGGGTGATTAAGACTAACCATTGCCATTAGTTTTTAAAATAAATATTCATGCTTAAAAGGGTTTTTGTGTGTCTGGTGGATTTGAAAAGGATTCATCTACTACGAGTTATTCGAACCGGGCCAAACTGCTACGAATACTTAGCTCAACTGATGAAATTAAATAATGATCTGAGGGAAAAAAAGACATTTATGGACCAAAAAAGGTAGAAAGGGATATTGCTGTATAACAACGTTTGTTTATGCATACCAAAACGAACCCAGGAATTCATCTTCTCTTTAGGTCAGTAAATTATCCACTGTGCTACGTATTCCCTAGACTTGAATTCTTCTGATTATCACTTAATTAGATCGATACTGTCATATTTGGAACACCAGCCAATCCCGAAATTTGAAGGCTCGTGAAAATGGATCAATCATTATTTTGCTTCAAAACCATCAAAATTCTATCTCGAAGGCCTTCACGATATATCTAATAAACTACAAAAGACATAGAAAGTAATGGCACATATGTCGATTGCTAATATTTGTAACATCTTTTTAATAAATTTGAATTTCATTAAACGACGCTAAATTTCTATTTCCACTCATGTTATGTTTTTATTGTCTTTAACTGTTATTATTAATATAGCAAAGTATCTGAAAAATTTCATTATTTTTTGGACTTGCCCTCATACTTGATTTTAAAAGGTATTATAAACGTGCTAAGGTTTTGTTTCAATGTTATACTACCATTCATTTCCGTTCCCTTCTGTATCCATTGGTGCATTTGTCATATAGTTAGCTCTAAATAAACTCTTTGTTTAAAATAAAATAATTTCTTACATTGGTAACGAAATTCTATATTTTTACAACTAAAACTAAGCGTCTTAAGGTCGGACATACTCTGCGCGGCGACAGAATACATCTTGAAGGCAGAATGAATGCATTACTTACCATCGTTACGCCACTGCTCGCGATCAAAAAGAATTTTTCGGGTCAAATAAAGAAATTTTGTGAAGGTATTTCTTTGTGAAAAGTTGTAAGGACAGTCCTTGATGTCATTAATCAAAAATTATTTCTTTTAAAGCAAATACTGTATCCGAATTCAATAGTTTTAACGACCTTTGTTTAATCACTGTCAGATCTCCTGCGGTAATCAAGGACACACAAAACAAAAGCTAACAGCCGAACTCAAACAAAATGAAGCATCAAATTCACAAGCGAAAAGCACATTCCAAAGTATTAAATTTTAAAGTATATCCTAGGAAATATTTTGATATTTGTAACTAATAATAACAGTTACATACAAAAATCTTTGATAAAAAAGGTGGTAATAGCAATAAAAATGAATCTCAATTTTATTGAATAATGATCAGTCATTTTCAACACGCAAGAGAGAAAAAGGGCCCTCTTCTTACTGATAGGAACTCAATAAAATTATATGCAATCTAAATGCATACTCTAATAATTATTTCTTTCCGTTTTTTTCTGTTAAAAACTTATGGGACAGGACAGATTTAGCCATCATGTATCGATAGTGATTTTGTCAATAATGATCCTATCTCCTTTATTTTTTGCACGTACAAATACATTACAAAATTGAATACTACTGACAATTCAATGTACAATTCCTTCCCGAATCTTGTTCATATTGTCAGATAAAGAAAAATGATAAATGAAAGGTATAAAGAAAGGTATATTTCTGTAAATAGAGCAATTTTTCCTATAGAAAAGATATATTTAAACAAACCTATATTAATATAATTTATTAGTTGTCACGTGATTTTTTTTATTTACAAGAAAACTCTTTAGTCTTTTCTATATTTCAAAATGGTACAAAAGTGAGATACAGTATTATTGAATTTATAATACCCATACCTACTGTCATATCAGGGTGATGTTTCTGAGAATTAGAAGCTATAATTCCCCATGCTTTCAGCATCGCCTATATTTAATTGGAATGTTGTTGTTCTTTTGATTCTATTATTTCCTCTTTTGTTGATCAAATCTTCTCAGCAGCTTTTTGCAGTGACACAAATTGCAACTATATAAGTTCTTCTATTTAAGTTTTGGCTATGCTCCTCCATTAACTCATCGATATCGTTACTATCCACCACCAGCTCCATAATCTTGGCTACAAACATAATCTCATCGATTAAAGCCCACCGAAGTTTTCCCAAACCTTTTGGACTCATAATCGATAACGATATCCGACCAAAACCTCTTCCATGTAGATATAAGTGTTCTTTAAAAGAACGCTCATTGCAGACTGATACAGGTCAAGCCAATATATTACGTCATAGAGTCTCCTCGCCATTCGTTCTACGAAACATTAGTCGTTAAACGAGTCACTTTTTTACATTTTGTTTTTCTCGTTATGTGTATTACATGTGCTCGTTAAAAACAAATAATACCATTAAAATAAATTAACAACAATTACCAAAGATACAGTTCAAGAATGCCAGTTTAAAATGTTAATGCAAAATAAAAAGATACTAGAACTCTCAAGTGCATAAATATCTTTAAAAAACACAAAATTTATTATTTGCGTTTATTGCTTATGAAAATAGCTTTAAAATATGGAAATTTAAAGATTTTAAAAAATTCTTCTTAGTGTGAATTCTTAAATTTCTTGAATGTCTTAGATAAGTGATTTCATCCATGAACACTTTTTTTCCAAAGAAAATTTTCTCAACACAGAAAAAAAACGACAAAAACCTGATAAACTTATTAGAAAATACAAGGATAATTCAAATAATTTTCTTATCATCTAGTAAACAAAATGTTTAAAAAAATTCTTATCATATTTGCAAAGAAAGATAAAATTCTTGAATTTTAATTAAGTAAATTAGTCTTAAGGAAAACCAGTCTCAAAGCAAAAAATAAAAGTTTTATATTTCTACAAAATTGAAAGCATTTTAATTATTTTGCTTGCAATTGTAAGTCTTTTCTCAATCCAAGAAAAATGTCAGACATGTTCTCCATCAGAGTTTGTAAGTAAATATATAAATTCATCCTTAAATATGTAGCAATATATTTATTATTTATAATGAAATTATATTTTAATAATGTATAAATACAATACATCTATTTTAATTGAGAAATAATATACTTAATAAGTTAACAATTTTTCCTTTTTTCATGTATCTTGTGCAGTTTCGAATTATGTGAAAGATCATTCAGTTGGTGAAATGATTTGCTGATGTTGGAACAAAATACATTTAATGAAATTTATTGAAAATTTCAACGATTTTTTTTGTGCCTTGTAATATAAATACTTCTTCAACTTTACTATTGAAGAAAAAGAGTATCTTCCAGAATGCATATAAATATTCATTTTATTATCAAAAAGATATTTAAAGGATTATATCTCTAAATAGCTTGAAGAAACAAGAGGAAATACATTTCAAAGAGACCTGAAGGAATAAACTAACAACAAAAGAATAACATTACCCAACGACTTTCGAATTTTACATGAAGAAGTAATTTAGTTGAGTTGAAATGCGAAACTAAAGTTATAGTCAACAAGGCAGAGAAAAAATATGCTTCTTTATGACAGCTTGGATAGAAAATGCATAATGCAATCATTCTAAAACGTGACTCTTGTGATAGCATTTTAATATGGCAATCGCCAAAGAACCAGATTCGTCAACTTTGTACCAGCCAAGCGAAGGGGATGGTATGCCTATTGCACAGTGTTGGTAATTTAGAATAAATGGACGCTCAGGGTGTGTCTGAAATTGAAATACTACGTCGTCCTTCATCCATTGTGTTGCCTTTTATAAAAATCACACGCCCGAGAAATTCTCTCGAATGGCCTACATCCAGAAGATTATAAAACCAGAGAAAGCGAACAATGCAGAGGCAACATTTGAAAGGGGGGAAATTGACCGTAAGAGAAATGCCTGTTTCCTCCTCTCAGAACGTGTAAAGATGCATATGATCCGATTTATATGCCGTAGACGCGTTGCCATTTTTGTTTAGGTAAATTAGCAACGAATAATTTGCTACCAGACATCAGAAAATATCGAATGCATTGTTGTTGAAGAATGTCTGGAATTTTAATTTGAGGTGGGGGAGTTTTTTTTTTGTATGTTTTATAAAGTGATCTGAAGACAATTTTATTTATTTGTTTCTTTATTTTTGATTGCAACAATGACTGATGATAACAGTGGATTCTTAATAAGCAATAACTTCTTTGGGTTTACAGCATCATTTATTTTACGAAATGCTTTCAGACAGTGTAGTGCCCTTAAGTTCATTCCCTTCTATTTCATACGAAAAATAGGCTTGAGGCTATATATCTAATTTGAATAATATTAAAATGCTGTTAATCTATTATAAATATCAGGTTAATGGAAGCTTTTAATCAATTATTTTGTTGCAAATGGTTTTTGGTCATATTTCGTAAAAAGGTTCTGCAATTCATACACTGAAAATTGTGATTTTCAATAAAATTCATTTTGATACGATATACTAAAGAAGTATATAATTTCATTGACTAAAATGTTTAATAATTGTTATAATAAGTAATCTAGTATATGTTCTACATTATTTAGGTTCTTGGAACGATACAATTTTTTGACATACAAATTAAAAAGTTTTGAAAAATATATAAAAATGTTGTATCACATATTTTGTACAGATGTAGATGTTACTCTATTTTTTTTAGCATTGATGCAAATTTGTAGTTTTTATCAAATTTTGAGTAAAATCCGTTCAGAAGAAGTCTGTCTGTCCGGTTGTACATATATGAGTCAATATAATAACTATAAAACAATAGAATAATAACTATGAACAGAGTTAGATAAATTCGGTATGCACATTTAGCATCTATAGAGTAGAATCTATCAAATTTTGGCCAAAACCAATGGGAGGGAGGTTGAATGTCTGTTGGTCTGTATTCTCAGAAACATGTAAATGAGATAGCTCAAAGACGCAGCGAATTGAATATTTTAAATTTCATGTGGTATTTTTTGTCTGTAAACGTAGTTTTTAAAAATTTTGTTTCAGTTGATTTGGAAAAATGCATTTCAAACATAGATTCGATTTTTGACTGCTATTAACAGCAGGTCAAAGCTTAGTCGCTAAGAATAACACAACAGATTTTGTAATAATACTTAATTCACGCCAAAAGTAAATAGTTCTTAATTTTTGAGCTCCAGTGCTATGCAAGGCGTTCTCTGGAATAACATTCTTAAAGAATATGCAATGGTGGCAAATATGTAATAGTATGTAATAATAGTTTATAGAGTACATAGTGAGTGTGGTGAGAAAGTTTTGGGGTGATCACTCCCATTAGTTCTATAGATTGGTGGATTTTTATTGACAAAAATTCTAAAGTTTCTAATTCTCAGTTCTAAAATTTTAATTTTAAGATCAGCATACCCAAATGCACGTTTTTATATTGTTACAAAGGGCCGCGGTGGCCTAGTGGTAAGGTCTTGGCTTCGGAACCGGAGGGTTTCAGGTTCGAGACTCGATTCCCCCGAAGATCCGTCGTGTGAGGGGGTCTCTTGCACGTTCTATCTGTCAGGACAAACGTCATCCCGCTGGTGTGGCGTGATGTGGAGAGGAGGGTACCAGTTCAGATGTCATCCTCATTATCTGACAGTGATTCAAAATGACGAGGTCCGTCCCAAAATAGCCCTCGTGTTGCTTTAAAAAGGGACATTAATATAACTAAACTAAACTATATTGTTACAAGTCTGTAAAGTTGCTTGCCATCACTGTATTGTATGCTGTCGGGAGTTGTATTAATGATGCCAGAGCTTGGCGACAAACTTGGCTACCATTTGGTGACTAATTCGATGACTTTGACGACAAAAGGGATAATTTTCGAAACTTCGAGTATTTTCACGATCCGTCCAGTAGAAACCGTGATACGACTAGATATGCCCTGATTGGTCGAGGATCTTCTAGTCCTGGGCACTATAAAAGGCCGGTACCCTCAAGCTGGAGGAGTCATGAATTGAATCGGCAGCTAAAGCGAAATGAGACAGAGGAGTGATTCAACCGTCTGGAGAGACCGTAGAGAGAAGGTCTGAGGATTCTTTCTCCTGCTGAATTTTGTTTGGTCACCTTGCGTTCAGTGGTCGCTATCTTTATCGGATTTCTAGTTGGGGGCTACTGTCTGCTGTAGGGAGCTGCTGTGTGCTGTCCTGTGTTCATATTGGCTATAAACGTTTGTCATCTTGGTACTATCCTGGCTTTTTGTAAATATTTGACGTCTTTGTGTTATCCTGTCCTCGTGTAAATGAAAGTCGTCGTTGTTTTTCTATTAGAAGACTTTATTGTTCATACACCCACTACACATAAATGAACCCGACGGATTGAAAATTTTCATAACAATATTATTGTGTGGTTGATTTATAACAATCGCATGCCCACGGGTAACCAGAGTGATAGACAATCAAAAACTAACGAATTCCATTTAAAATTTCACATAAATTTGCAGTTATGATCATAAAATCATATTCTATTTAAATGTTCATTGAGAGTTTGAGATATCTTGCTTATATTTTATCAAGAGGACAAAGTCAGACTTCGAGATGAAGAGTTCGTCAAAAATTTGATTGAAATCTATAATTATAACACACTAAATATTTCTAGATATTTCTAGACACTAAATATTTCTGCTTTTGAGTTGATTGAGAATTTTTAATTAGAATAATCACAGAAGTATATATTTTAAGCTAGAGAAGTCTTGCCTCTTTCGGGTATGAGAAACTAACGGGGAGGGGTGTGTGAGCTCCTCAAAGCTTCTTGAATTTGTATTTTGAATTTGTTTTTCCCAATCAATTGAAATCAAAATGACATAGAATTACAATTGCACTCGCAAAAATCATAGACGAAATTTGGTACATTTAAATAATTTTTTAGAGTATCATGTTTACATGCTTCTGAAGGAACATACCAACAGACGTTCAACCATTTGTTGGAATTGGCTTAAAATTTCTTATGCCTTCTCTAAAGATTTCAAATCTGTGTTTTGCATCTAGTTTGAATTGTATATAGTATTTGAAGAGCAGAATCTTCCTCTGAATTGATTTTGCACAAAATTTGGTAGAAATCTAAAAATTTGATATAAATATTCCAAATAATAATAAATAAGTAATAACCAAACACCAAATTTCATATGCCTATCTCAAATCATTTTTAAATGGTCTTAATCATCCGAAATGGCTTGTTTTCGTAGGGCATTGGATTCACATCCCTTAGATGGTGAATTTGAACCGTGAAATGGTGAAAAGAGCAGTCTACCGAAGATTCTCCATATACAAGGCGGTTGGTGCACGTATAAATTTGTAGTAACCATAAAGATCTCCATGTCGAGACAATACCACTAGAGGTATTAAATCGGAGGTTATGTTCTATGTTTCAAGTTTGCATTACAGTTTGCGAATGATATGCATGACTGAAGAACGCACCATGAAAAGGGCTGTGACGCATAAATATCTAAGACGTATTCTTGAACTAAAGGGCGCTACTGAAACAAGAGCAGCTTAGAGTCGCTGAATTCGTCAGCTGGCTTGCCTATGACAACTGCGGCAAGCAACAACAGACAGTCCAAGTAGATGTTTTCCAAAAAATGTTTTTCGACCTCAGAGATATTTAAAACTTGGAGTGTCATCAAAATATTTAGTTACTACTTTTTTGACAATTCAATATTTTACGTATCGAGTAGAAAACTATAATTTTTTTCCGAAGCATTTTTTAACATCACATTTTTTTTACATTAAAAAATGGAAACAGGAATCCTTAAAGAAAGTGCCTAAAAGTGGGAAGTTGTCTAGTAAATTGTAACTAACTCAACGAGTGCTGATTTTAACCAATTTACTTCATAAAGTCTTTGCAAAGTGGATTTGTGACTGTTTTAGACAGATAGTGATCCACTGATTATCAGAATCGAATGACGGTGTCTTGAAATTCGTATAAAGGGACTGTAAAAAACGATAAAAAATCTCAAAGCAATTAGGAGAAACTCGGTTACACATAGGCAGAGGAAAGAATTTTTCTCTAACCCCCCTCCATCAGCTCGACCAAAAGAGAGTGAATGGTCATAGCAATAACACTTTGATTCCCAACCAGAATCTGAGGTAGCAAATTACCTTCCTTTCCTGAGATATTCTCCAGTGCATTTTGCTGGTGTGTCATTGGGATCGGGGCTTCCTTCAAAACCTATCACAGATATATCGTATTTTAGAGACAGCAGCTTTGATATTAATTGAAAACTTTGTAGCCAAAAAATGAAAATGAAATCTGTAGGAAAAACGATATTTCTCTGTTGACTTCCTTTCACAAACAGAGAAAGATAGATACCGTCCATTATTTATAGATCACCACAGCTACTGTTTGGCAGAGTGGAATCGTCGCCAGCAGAGTTTGGCAACTTCACGCTTCTCCTGGCTCGGTTTCTCTGACCCGTGAACTGCGGCTGGAGATCCGTATCGCAGCACCGTTGTACGGCGCGGCTAATCTTTCACGGGTCTTTACAAAGGGCAGGGGGAGAAACAAAACAAGTGAATAATGCGATTAAACATTTCCGGTACTTTGTACGAGGATGAACAAAGCGTCTAATTTCCATTATTTGCTGTCGATGATGCTGATTCCATCGAATGCCCGCGCGCGTTTGAGGTCATTCGGGAAGGTTGGGCAGAGTGTGGCAGATCTGTTGCGCAATTATCCCTCCTGGATGAGATTACGGTTACAGTCACCGTTGGTAATACAGAAATGTAAATCCTATGAAAATTATGAACTCTGTGATAACTTCAACAATCAGTAAGAATGCTATTGAAAATAAACCCCATACCCAAGGTAGCACAGCGTTTCGCACAATATTGTGCGATATTATAGGATACTAAGCAATATTCCCCAATATTACAAATATTGGTTAATATTAAACAATATTTGTGTGCCACTAAGGATATAAAATTACATGATTTTTGTTGAATTTCTTGATGATTCTTTTGAAATATTTTTGAATGGGAGTCTTTTGTTCCAATAAGCTCTCAAAACAACTGGAAACTATAATAAAAATAACGAACATGTTCGAAACATTGAATGTCGTTAGCAGAATTTAATTGTTCTACGTTAAATCTATAGAAAGGAAACATACAGTTTACCCAAAAGAGATTTAAAGAAATAAATTGTTGTACCAAGGTAAATCTTCGCCAATTGTCATTAAGCAGCGTTTATAATAAATTATTATAAATAAGTCGAAATTTCTTAATAATAATAAGTAAGTCACTAATTCCTAAGATTAATAAGTGTTTACTAGTTAGATTTTTAAAATCTGGAAGGCAGTGTAAACGACTCCACGACCTAACCAGCGGCCATACGGGAAATTCGATAGGTCTAAGGCTTAAAAAGAAGCTCCGACTAACACGAAGGAACAAACGATATTTGTTGGCATTGGACACTTGCAAACAACAAAGAACCCTCTAGAGAAAACACATATTGGTACAAAAAAAAAAAAAAAAAAAAAAAAAACCGATACGTTTTATATTACATATTCAATTGTGAAACGTTAAAAATGTACAAAATACATTAAATGTACATTAACTTTTTTCATATATAACTTATTAAATATATAGGAGCGAACTAACGATAAGAACTTTGACGAAATTTCTTTGATAGAAAATTTATTGACTGGAATTTTTATGAGTTTTTCGATATCAAGAATCCAATCTAGCCCATCTGAGTCCGTGTTCTCGCCATAGTAACTTGGAAGGTGTAGTCCCAGATGGAAGTCTAAACTGAATTTGATGTTCGACAATTCAGAGGTATTGATGATGTCATTTTGGTGGACTTTAAACAATAGCTAATCATATAATGCAGTTAAAAATAATGTGCAATAAGTTATTTCTTACTAGTGAAATTATTAATTATTTCTGGGCAGTTAAAATAGTTAGTAAATAAAACATTTGAAACTGTTTTTCGAGCCTTTTTTTCATATAACGAAAGTTTAATTACCAGAAAAAATAAATATCAGAGTAAAATAAGATGGTATTTTATTAAATAAAAAAGTTTAGATGAGACAAAGTTTCTTAAATTGTTATCAACCCACCAATACAATTGGAGACTTGAAAATATTACTAGTCTTTTTCTCTTTCTATTTATTTAATAAAAAAAACTGCTACTATACGAACTGTGCAAACAAAAACTGTTATTAGGAATTTTTTGAATAAAGAGCCGTTTGTTAATCAGTAATCGAGAATGAAGTTTTACTCTAAAGTTTTCGATCGAATTTGTTGAAGTTTTTAGTTTAGTTTAGTTATATTAACTTCCCGTTTAAAGCAACACGAGGGTTATTTTGGGACGGACCTCGTAATTTTGAACCACGGTCAGATGACGAGGACGACACCTGAAGTGGCACCTCCCTCTCCACACCACACCACACCAGCGGGAGGACGTTTGGCCTGACAGATTTAACGTGCAAGAGACTCCCTCACACGACGGTTCTTCGGTGGAATCGAGTCTCGAACCTGAAACCCTCCGGTTCCGAAGCCAAGACCTTACCACCAGGCCACCGCGGCCCCTGTTTGTAGTATGACTTCGTTACAAATGCTTCAACTCTTGATTCAGCATATTAATTTACCATCAGTTTCTCAAATTTATTTTGAACCATTGGTTAAGTTATCGAACATAATAAACCCATGGAAGAAGAAAAAACTTTAAAAATTAATTGAAATGATTTAATTAATAATTAAAAAATTTCAATGTTTTTTTAGTTGAGATATACTGCATTCCATTGGAAATACTCTTTTCGGGCTCTTTTAAATATTGTTTGAAAACAATAATCATATTACGAAGATACCAACAGTATTTAAACGGTACTTTAAAGTACTATTGGGAAATAAACGGTTAAAAAGCGCATTTCTTTCCAAATAACTGGGAACTTCAGGTGAATTGAATCAAATCGATATAAGATGATGATTTTGAAATTTCTTAACTCCAAATTTATCTAAATACCTTTTCAAAATCAAATCTAGGTTGAAAACTGAGTTTTTACAATAATTTATATTCTGAATACAATGCATAGCATTCAGTTTTCTACATGTCATGCAAATCAGTTTTATGGAAAATTATATTTTTAACTTCAAAAATGAAATATTCCGATTAGTACAGTATCTTTCAGGAAAAAGTAGATAATTTTATTTATTAATTCCATATTAAAACAGTCGACAGTAAATTATATTTATTTGCACAATGAACTTACAAGAAGGAAACAGCTTTTCATTATAACTGTTTTTTAAAAACAATTTTAAAAAATCCTCCAAAAGCTTATAAGTAATCTTAAACTTCCGTTATACTGTGTATTAGAATAGTGTAGCTTTTTTAAAATTTCAATATAGAGTATAGTTTTGGAAAAAAAACACTTATATCTTTTTATTTAACATAACTTTTTTCTTGTTTGTAAAGAAAAAATATTTTACTGATCTTTTCTCACTTCCGGAAGTACTAGAATTTTGAAATTTAGTTCGTCTGTGAACTAAAGATAACAAATACCATTTTAATACTTTTAGAATTAATCGGATAACAAATTTTTTAATTAATTTCTTATTACATACAAATGGAAAATTGATTTTAAAATTCCTTATCTCTATCTATATAAATTCAAATGAATGTTTGTCGGTATGTCTCTTATGCCTTCTTAAACCATTCATCCGATTGTGATGAAATTTGATCAGCTTATTATTTGCACCAACGGGATAGTTATACAGATAATACAATTATCTAAAATTAAATAAAAAATCGGGTCTCAACTGCATCTATTTACCAATGATTCATCTCCAAATAACTCACCGAGGAGACAATAGATTATGTAGAAATGCTAAATCCATGTTAAAGGTTCATATTTTGTAACTATAGTAGTAAGTCATTCTCAGAGTTAATAACTTTATTACAGATTATACAAGAAAGTATCGGGGAGACCAATCCTGGGGTTTTTAAATTTTAATAAAATATTTGCGTTTTTCGCAGTAATCACCAAAAATATTGTAGTAAAAATAATTTTGCACCATCTTAATTTTTACAAATTATCTTTTCGACTATATTAACGATTTTATGGTTTAAATATATTTTCTATAGTTGATCAATTTTAAAAGAAAATAATCACATTTTTAAAATTAAATTTGAGAATTCTGAATGGATATTAAACGAGTCAGGAGATACAATAAATAGTTTCTTTCATTACTTTCTGAAAAACACCAAGTTTTACAATTCTAAAAGAATACACAAATCTAATATGTAAAAATGAATAGTTGTTCATTCGTATTTTATATATTGTCATACCGTACATCCTATTTCGATAAAACATTGCCAAATTATTGATTGACTGCACTTAATACTATTATTATTAATTATTTTATTAATATTATTAGTCGGGTACCACCAGCTAGTTAATAATAAAGATAAATGTTTGTGTGCGCGCTAGCACAAGCAAAATTTTTAATGTACCATATTCTACATACATGTACCTTGAAGATTAAAATTTTCTATCTCGGAACAATTTTTTAAACTTTAATTAATTAAAAATTAAGCTGAACTTTTGCAATTTTTCTGTTATAATTTCCCAAAATATAACTGTTCAAAACTGAATTTTTGCATCGTTTTAAAATTTGAAAAGTCTTTTATATAATAACATTTTAATAATCCTACATTAAGTCTGTTGAATTTTGACAGTTTTCAATTTTTTTAGCCTAATTCCCCAACAATCAATTACATTGTTACTCAGAAACTGTTTCCATTGCTTGATAAAATATTAAATCATGTGATTTTTCTCCATAGTTAAAAGTAAACTCTATTTAATATCATTGTAGTTTATAAAGAAAAGAAAATAAGTGTAGTTATGGCATCGTAAAATTTAGAAGACAGACGAACCAGATACTTTAGTTTGTAATAATGTTAAGATGCCATGGGACTGATTCCCTCAGAAAAGTTCATGTATACCATAAACAGAGTTTAAGTAAGACAATTAAATAATACAACTTAACGATTTGAGAGAATCATGAGCATGAACTTATATCTAAATGATTTATCGGAAGTATAACTTATATTATAAGCTAGCCTCGTTGCTTTAGGCGACTAATTATTGATAATAATAAAACAAATGGAAGATTAAAAAATAAAAGTGAAACCAAATAAAAAGTTCAACTTATTAAGTATAGACTAACATTTTCTTAAATGCTCTACTGATAAAAATACTTAAAAAAAATTCCATTTAATTTATTTCTATCATCCTAAACTTAACTTGCAATCTGGATTGTCTTATTTTTCTATTTTTTTAAATCTTAAAGAATCGCATGAAGACCTGTAATTAAATAAAAATATTGACTTTAAAAAGTAAATTGAAGACTTGATAAATTTATGAAATGTATTTTGGAAATTAAGATGTTAGTTATGTCTTAAATATTTAGATATTTTATATTTTAAAATCTGTTCACTAGTGAAGCAATTAATTCTTTCTGTTTGATTATTCAGTTTTAATGAATCTTTCCCGTTATATTTAATCCCTTGCAGTAAGATTTAATAATGAAAAGCTGTGCATGAAATAAGACTAATTAATTTTTATATAGAAAAACTTTGTTTACTTTATAATTCCTACATATTACTAATTAGAGTTATAATATCGATATGGATATAATTATAACTCATAAGTTCATATTCAACACTTTTTCAAAAAACAAAACAAAAAAACATGAGTATAGATTTGCACCTAGTTTTTTGCGAAATCAAAGAATTTGTGCAAAGCAGTCTCATAAATTCCTTTATTTCAGGCACACTAACAGTTTTTTTTTCAAAATTCTATCTTCTAATGATGTGTCTAAGCCTCTAGAGAATCAACTAGTCACCTAACATGTTTTCATGTTAGTATATTTCACTATCAGTTAAATGCAGGCTTATTTCATCTGATTCTTCAGAATCCCTCAAATAATTCTGAATTTCAAAGACTGCACTACTCTCATCCAATACATTGTTTATTTCAGAACATGTTTTTTTTGAAAATGTCAATTGACCGATCTGATGCTCACTCTGAATGTTTAGAAGAATGAAATGTTGACTCATTTTAAATCAAGATTAATTTGTTTTGACTTGCACCAAGAAATTCTAATGATGTGGTTAATCTATGGCATCACCTTAAGTAATAAAAGTTCTGCAGTATTGAGCCTGCTAGAAATTTTAAATCAAATTTATTATTTTATTACACGGTAGCTTTATTCGTATGACGAGTATTAATTTCATACAGAATATATAACGAGTATAGTTCATCATTGCCATACATTCTGTATGACATTAAGGTATTTTTCTGTTACACGGGCGCCGAGTCAAGTCGCCAAGCGAAGAGAAAGACAAAACAAATGTTACCAAGTGTAACTACTTAAAATCTAATGAACAAGAAAAAGTAATTTTGCATTTTTTCGCCTTTTTGGCGATTTTTCACTTTTTCCGACTACTTTTTGGTGATTTTATCATTGCTCCCGTATAACGGAAAAGTGCCGACATCAATAACCCATGACGAGCTATTGTCACTTTACTGGAAGGGGTTAGTAAAAATATTTTACCATGAAATATAACAAAAAATTTCGAATTTGTCATATTAATACAAAATAATACATTGTTTTCGAATAAAACTTTTAAATTTTAGGTCAGATGTATTTTTTAAATTCATTTTTTTCTCATTCACTAAATACTTATATAATTTAAAATGCATTTGAACCGATCAAATTAAAAAAAATTTCCTTGATATAAAAAAAATGAAAATCGATAAAAGAAATGTTAAACATAACCTTCACTTATTGTAAAGCTGTCAAATTTTCTGCTGAATTTTAAATTATTTGAACATTACAGTCAAATAAGTGATTAATCTCTTAAAAATTCAGAAATAAAAGCGACGACTTCCTTTAATATAGTAGATTTTGATAATTTTTTCAATGCCGAACACCAAATCTTGATTTGATCAAAAAATAAAATAAATCCCATTCATTTCAATATGCCATGCATAGAAGAAGAAGAAGGAAGGAAGGAAGACAATACCGGTTCCAGTCAAAACAAAGAATTCCTTTTTATTATTGAGAAAGTCTTTGAGATGAACTTCTTTTACTGTCAAAAATATGGGACGCATCTTTTCCACCAATTCTCGTAGTTTCCTATTCTTGTGAGAAAGAGTCTCGTAACTGTAGCCGTAACGCCATCAGGGAAGGATAAGATATCTGTACGCATAAAGTACTCCTACTCTCTAGTTGAGAAATACTAGATGACCCAAAAGATGGTCACAGCAAAAACAAAGAGATTCCTTTACGAATCATTGATCTTCTTGCACATGAAATCATCCCTCTAAGTATCACACCTTTCATGTCGCAATGTGAGAAATAAGCGCTAAATGAATGGTGAGATTTTGTGATTTGAAAGGAGCATATGGAACATGAACAAAAGAATTTTCTATTATCAAGAAGCTGATAATTGTCTCGAAATATAATCTGTTCCACTTGTCAGTTGCATATTTTACAAAAGTATGCATGGCAGCCGCTCACGGTTATTTATTTTTAATTTAAATTTGGGTTCTTTTCCATGTCTGTGGGCCATTGGCGCCACATTATTTTCACTAAATCGTCAATAAAAAATATTTGTTAAAAAACCGCCAAACTGTTAACGATTTTTCCCCCTTATGACTTGGTGAAAATATTTAATTTTCGCCAACGGCCCTCGGAATATTATGGTGCTTTTCCACTACAGAGGGCAGTTAAAAAATCTCGAAACTGCTGGCATTTTTTTGAAAGATTTTTTAATTAATGATTTTGTTTGCTGGTGATTTGGCAAAAATTGTTTAACTGTCGCCATCGGCCCAAAGAAATGTAAAAGTACCATTATATTCGGAGGGCAATTGATAACAGAAATTATTTTTTCCAAATCACCATTAAAAAAGAAAAAAAAAATGCAAAAAATCACCAACAGATTCTTTATTGCTTTTGCAAAAGGAAAAGTATCAAAATTTGTCTTGGGTTTCTTAATAGACCCTTTATTTCTATTATTCTGTACGTTGAGGTGATATAAAAGCAAAGCGCAGCAGATTCTCAGATGACACTGGTTAAAAACAGTTTGAAGTTTGTGTGGTATTGAAGTTTTGAAAGGCTGTGCCAGCTCATTTATGATCTTTGTCAACATACTGCAGTTAAAAAACACCGTACAAAACCATACAAAAAAAAAGAATTCATTGCGAAATTCTTATTTAAATAAACCAAGTTCAATAAGGAAATCAAACAAGAAAAATATATATAAAATGAAAAAAATACATTAAAATAAAATACATGTGTGTTTAATACTATTTTTACCTATCGTTTTTTCAGGCCCGGCAAAATATATATTAATCGCATATATACTGTCAAAAGTATTTAAAAAATTCCCTTCCAATTGTTAATCATGTTTTTATTGAAGTTACTACAAAACTCAGGCCTTTATGAATTTAATTCCCAGCCTTTACAAATTCCAAAATTGAATAAAAATTGGCATTAATCGCTGAAATATTCGCATTATAATAAAATAAGGAAAGCTGAAATTTTACTTTTCTGAAATGTAATATTAATAATTAAAATTTTAAATTTTGTTGTTATGCAAAGCATCAATGAGAAATTTAGTACCATTGTAATATAAAACAGTATCTCTTATTAACTTAGAGATCAAAATCAAATCAGAGACTTGTTTTTTTTAATCTCAAAACTACCGACTAAAACTGGCGTTTTGTAGTCTTGGAACCTACCATACTGTCGGTACCTCATTCATCTCATAATATCTGATTCACAAATGACAAAAAGGATGAATTCATCAAAACTATCAATTAATTCAACTGACAATGACAAAATATATTGCATTTTTCATCCACCACAAGTAATAAATTATTTACCCTGTAAAATGTGGCTTTATGTTAAAAAAAAATAATAAATTACTTGATCATTTGAATAAAAAGGAAGTTTCCATAAAGTCAGTTTTGTTTAAAATGATTATTAATGTCGGCGTGCGTGTGATTATTTTAATCGATACAATAATAGCTGCAGGAAATATCCGTGTGAATATTTATTAAATTTTGTGAAACGCGAAATCAGAAATCGAGCCTTTTTCCGCGCAACTTCTGATAAGGAAATCGATTTCTTATACGCAATCCAATGTTTCCTTAATATTTAAATAAGGAGTTAATGCCCGTGTTGTTTTATACACAGAGCTATTACTTGCACACATCTGTAACTATTCACTCTAAAGAAAAGTTTTTTTTCTTATCTTTTTTAAAGGATTTGTTAAATACTATGTCTTGCACAAGTATTTATAAATTCAGGTTGTGTTATGAAGTCAAGCTGGTTTATTTCACATGTCCATAACTATTAATTAAGAATAAAAATTTGTTTTCTTTCCTTTTTAAGTGACATATTAAAAGTTTAGAGCTAAACGCAAGTGCCAATAAAACATTATGTTTGTAATGCTAATTATTAAAGAGAAAACAAAAAAGAAAAACGATAATAAAATTTTGTATAAAATTAGCTGTTCTGTCGCCACTAATATACTAACTAATACCACTAATATTACCACTAATATTCTAACAACAAAGATTTTTATGCTACTAAATAGCAAAGCAGAAAAGGATCATTTTTCTTATGTTAAAACATGTTTTTGAAAAATATATTTGATTGGTTAGTTTGCTGAAATTTTAATCAAGGTGAAGAATAAACTTTTAGATTATTATACACTAGCCACCTTTGACGACCAGCCTTTACGCCAATCTTAATATTCTTTAAAATGATCAGTTAAATACTTTATGTAACTTGTCTTTTAATAGATATTTCATCAAAATATTTTTAAGGTTCAAGTTTTGATAGTCTTATAATTCACTCATACATTTATAAAGGTTCTAAGCCCGTAATGTATTATATGTCTCTCATTTTCTGTTAACTCCCACAGAATTTCGTTATTAAATTAAAGAGTAGATAATTAATCTGCAATTAATATAAAAACCTTTTTTTTCTGAAACTATTAATCTTTTTTTTTAATGTCAGTACTGAAAACAGAGTCGATCAGCATTTGAGTCTTATGTGTACTACAGAATAATTTTCATTATTTATATAATATCTCAAGAATTATTCAACAAAAATTTCTCAAATCCCTTTTTTTATTGAGTAGTGATATTTAAATATTCCTAAATCAGTCAATTTTAAAGACTGACTTAGTTGATTCAAGTTTATCTCTTTTTATTTAAAATATTAATGTCTGAAAAATATCTTGTTAAATATGATTCTCAGATCAGAGGATCTAGATAAAAGCTAAACTTTCACCATTTACTAAAACGTTTATAGACTCATGTTATATACTATGTTATTATTTATTTCAATTAGACCAACTTTATAGATGTATTTCTATTATTAAAGCTTTACAAATTAGCTGTTAGGACTTGAATCGAAAAGATACATATTAAACCATATTTGTCTTAAATAAATCTGATTTATTTAACTAATAATATTGCAAAAAAAAAAACCCACCTTTCTTTTTTCTCATAACAACACATTGATAAAAGATAATTTTTTTCCTTTCACTCGTAACGCGTGAGTGCAGCTTAAGTTTTATTTTTATTATTGAAACATATGATTTAATTACTTTTTAAATTCATAAAAACAAAAATTAAATTTGTTGATTAAAACATTAGTATCACTAAAGAGATAGTATTTTTATCTTTAATATCATGTAAAAAATTGTGCTTTAATATTGTCGAAGGTTATAGCGGAAAAACCTCAAAATTGCACTTAATTTTTAATTAATTCTAATTAAAAATTTGAAAAATAGCTTCTAGGTGCACATTTCCGCTCCCTAAGGTATTCATGCATCGAATTTGGTAGCTATGGGTCCAACGGTTCAGCCTGTAGATCGCCAACACACGCAGTAAGCTTTATTATAAGTATATATGCATATAAATTATTATATAATTATGTTAAAATTGTTTAAAAAATGTTCAAAACTTTTCTTGAATGCTAAAGGCATATATATATATATATATATATATTAAATTTTTAGTGATTTCCAATTTTGTAAAGAGAACTAAAAATGGGCGTACATTTTAAAACACTGTGTTTTACAATTTTAGGTAAAATATTTCTGTTTTTTTTATCAATTTAATTTAAAATTTGCTGCAGCGCTACTATTTTATTGTATCATATCCAGGCAATATTTTACAGGAGGTCTTATGTTTTATATATGGAGAGACAGAGAGATGTAATTCGAGAAATGCCTTACCCCAAGCTCCCTAATTCCTAACAAGAAACATTCAACGTAATATAGAGTTTGACTTTTTGGTATACAAAAGCAACATTTTCTCTTCTAATTCTTCGTAGACGAAGAAGATTGGAAATCTGAGAAAGATTTCTATTAACATCCTTTGAGTAACATCTTACAAATTTCGCAGCTGAGAAATAAAAAGAAGAGACACAAACTGTTATTCTCTTTTGCCTGACTTCATTTAAAACGGGATGTCTGGGTTAGATGTATCTGGGGTCGCACTCGCTTTTATTCATTCTGAAAGAACAGAAATCTCACGCCACACTTTGCTAATTACTTGGATGTTTTCTTTTCCTTCTTCTTGATCTCTATTGAAACCTCAATATCCACTGGCATTGATTCGCAGACATGTTATACTTAACACCACACCATACCTCCGTTTCTAGAGCTCATGTGACCCCTTTCTTGTTTGGTATAGATGTAGGTGGACTTTATTAAATAAAAAAAGTACACAACAATGAATGGAAAAGATACATATACATAAATACAGCATAGCAAGAAATGATAAATGCTAGAACGAAAATATCTTGAGTACAATAAAAGTGGATGAATGAACATTGTAATGTACAGTACGAAAGCAAAAATAAAGGATTATAAATATTAATTTCTTGCGGGAGAGGAGGAAAAATAAATTATGAATAAAGTGGGAGTCGTATTAAATGGTGTCCTAAGAAAATAATTGAGTTAATCTAATTGAAGCAGCTCTCCTTGATCAATTAGGAATCTAATCATGTTTATGATTCTACTTTTAGAAGCTGGATTATTAAGGACTCTTTTGTATCATAGAATTTTTAGCTATGATATGAGTTTACTGAAGTGCCATGAAAGAGCAAAAAGGCAGGATGCCGCAAAGTGAATGGGATCGCCGACTTCTACACAAGAGCAGTAGTAGTAATGATAAATGGATTCGGTGAAGAAAATAAGAGAATGGACCATGTCCTGTGACAAACATTATTTCTTCACGAGTCCAGGAAAGGGGTTACTATTTTACTGTTTTGATGATTTTATAAACAGAACGACCTACATTTGCATTATTCCAAAGATTTTGCCATTTTCTTATAAATATTTTCTGTAGATGCTGTTTAAGATGGCACCGGGATTTTGGAGCTTCTATTGGAGCAACTTTGATACTGCTGCTTTTGCAAGAATATCAGCTTCTTCATTACCCCGTAGTAGCATGAGCTTTGATCCATCTTAAGAGGATATTTGGATTTTGGAGAAGTAGGGACGGAATGTCACGGATAAGTTGATGCGGAGAATGGGGATCTTGTACTGCTAGCAAACTTGGAGACATGTTATACTTTTTCTTCTATGTACAAGGGATTGAAATAGACACTCGAAGCCTAAATTATCTTCCTGACAAGCAGCTAAAGGCCCTTGCCGGTGGCCAATGAACTGTTTAAACATCAAGCAATATGGATGTATATTAAATATCAAATGCAAATCAGAAAAAATATCTTTGTCCATAGCAAAGTTCAATAAAAAGTGAAGCATAAAATTTTTGATCTTGAAAAAAAAATGCTTTATATTTCATATATGAGTAATGATCAGAACGTTCGGAAGCTTAATTTATAAGAGAAAAAGACAAATAGAATCAGCTTATTTGGATTTTCTAATAGATAACTGCTAGTCTGTGCAATTATGGATTTTACAATCGTTCATTCAAAAATATAAAAGTGGATTATAAGTCTCATTTTGCTACCTTACCAGCAGTAATTGAACTACTTCGGAACTTGAGAAGAGTCCTCCCTTAAATCCTAGATTATCTGAAAAAAATTCACATAATTTGATGTGGGTTAGAAATATATTGATTGAAGAAGTGTCAAAATATAATTATTTTACATATAACTAGGGGGCTCCACCCACCGCTCGCTTATTTTCCCCAACCCCCAGGAACTGCTAATGTAATTCCTCTCAGATTGCTTCGCAATCCAAGCTCTTTTCGCTCGCTCGCCATCTACTAAACCACTTTAGTCCATTAAAAGATATATTCAAATATTTTATTGCAAAAGGTGAAAAAACAATGAAAGATGCGAGAAAATGTGAAGCAAAAAGTGCTGTCGAAAATTGTACCTTAGAAAAGTTTTTCGTAAACACAAATAACTTCTCACTTAGAAGTTATGTACATCTACCTCAGAAACAAATTTAAAAATTGTTCTTTGCTCACTATTTTTCAAATTTGGGTATTTTACCACAGAAAAAGAGTTGAAAAGAAATTGATATTTACAAAAAAAATTGTTTGAAAGCAGCTATATTCAAATTCAGTCCATTCCAAAATAGAATAAAAAACATGAAAGAAATAAAAAAAAATGTAAGGTAAAGGGTACACTCGAAAATTGAACCTTTGGAACGACTGGATCTTCTTATGTAGGATTCATGAGAATTTTCATTCGCTCTCTCTTCTCTTTTTCGACGATTTCGTTTTAAAATCGATACGGCATGACTTAAACTCATAGTAAAAAAATTGTCCATTATTTTTTTCAAACTCTCTCGCTTGAAATTTTATGAAACTGCTTGTTGATGTTACCGAGCAGTGTTGCCTAACTGCGAATAACAAATTCAGCCTGATCTTGCGTCCACATAAGCGTTTTATATATAGAGATTTTTCTCCAAATGACTCGGAATGGGTTCTATGTTATAAGTGCTCTTTTTTCTTTCGAAATTTTTGAATGCCTCTAACCACGTTCTATGTATATACTGCACTATTTTCCCTATATTGAGCCTGCGATATATCAAAATAACAACATGACTACATTCTTTTCTTAACATATTTGAAATTCGACAAAATGTATCCAAATAGAAAAAAATATCTTAGAGAATTCATGTCAATTCAAAAATATTGAAACAACATTTTTCAGATATAACTTTTATTCTATACTTAAATTGAGTTAAAATGTGGAAATATATTAACTGCAAAATTGCAAATATTTTTTTGAATTTTTGAATTATTCTCCTAATGCTCGTAATGACAATATCTTATATAGTCTGAAAAATATCAAATATTTGCAGTTTTATGCAAATTACCAGTGAAGCAATTACACCAAATGCTAACATAAGAATAGATTTTCTTCTTTGAAACTGAAACATCTTTATTGGAAATAAAATTTGGCTTGGATCCAGACTGTGACTTTTGCATTGGAAATGCCTTGATGCCTCTGTTGAATTTGAATTCTTCCTTGTTCATTGTACAACTGCTTGAAATACTTACATCATTGTTAAAGATAATTTTTTCAAAGAATTTTACTATTGACAGAATTTGCATTTACATGTAAATCTTTGAAGTTTGTCCCTTCCGGTGTGATAGTTGGTTCTCGTCACCATTGTGGATACATGAAAAGATGAGAGTCTGACTCTTGCCATCGATGACGGGACGTACTTCTCAAGGATAAGATTGTACCGTGGCCGGTGATGGCCTTTCGGACTCAACCACGGTTTCCACCAGTGATACTGTTGCAGCGATTGGGTCATTCAAGTTTTTCCATGTGTCTTTCAATCGGTCAAAGTAGTCAGTTTGTGATATCTTTGAAATTAATGAAATGAAAAGCCTTTTCTTACGTTTGAACATGAATATTCATATTTTCATATTTTATTCAATTGTTTAATAATAATAATCTTGATTTGTTTTGCTATTTTCAAGTATAAGTTATCTTGCACTGTTAAAACTGAATTCTTTTGAAGCAATTTAGTTCCGATTTCCGACGAAAAAATCTGCTCTACTTTCTATATCTTTTTTCCATTGAGTTTCCTTGATCTTTATTTGGGAAAATTTAATGTATCAGGTTATTTAATGGAACATATTTTTTTCACCATAAGCACTCCATAGGCCACCTAAATATTTGACATGTCTTTGTTTAAAAAAATCTGACATACATGGAGCAAAAGGAAATAAGTAAATCAAAAATGGCGTATTGAAAGATGTCACATAAGAGTATAAAAATAATCTTAAAGGAAAATCACTAATCACCGAAGATAAAATCGAAAAACATGCCGGAAAAGAGAAGGATGAGAGACTTTTAAATGGATACAGATTTACAGATTGCTCTCCAAATTCAAACTTTGTAGAAGCTTCCATCGGAAATTAAACAAACCGCAACACTACAAAAAACAGTGAAAGTAATAAAACGGCTGTTAACAATGGCATTAGAGCAAACAATACGAAGGAAGGGGGAAAAGAAGGTTTATCGAAACGAAAGTTGCGTCTTGAATACAAATAAACACCATCATATCGAAGAAGAAAGTCCTTTGTTAGATTCGGTGGCCGGTCAGCCAAGTAATGAGTCAAGGAATGATAATAAGTCAGGTTATTAAAAAAAAGATCTGATGGGAAAAAAAGATCTGCGTTAGTATCGGCTGGGAGTGCATTGCAGACGTTGCATTCTCGCATAATATACTAATCTCTTTTTTTCCCTTGAATGATAGGGAGAAGTAAACAGGTCAGCTGGGAAAAAAAGAGAAAATTCTTTGATGTAAATATCACCATTTTTTTGTGACTTTAATATTCCAAGTAGTAGTGAGATGAAGTAGTTCAATCAGTCCTGGGTTAAACATATTTATTAAATGAATAATCCGAAATCGGTGAAGGCTCGAACTTGTGGAAGAAAAAGCTTGATGGCAAGCTCAGAGGTTATAAAAACAAAAAGTAGCTGCTTATCAAACTGAAAAAGTAATAAAACGTAACTCTTAAAATATTTATGTCAGTACACTTCAGTAACACAAAGAAAGGGCGTTATTGATGTACTTGCACATGTACAGAATATCCCTGAATTCATGGGCTAAATTTTAACGGCAAATAAAGTTCATATAAAGAAGTCTCTTTACCTTCTCTTATACGTAGGATAGAGACATTATAGTAATCGTTAAAAAATAATCTAACAAGTATTGTCAAAGCATTCGAACACGAGATTTTAACCAATCTCCATGTTTTAGACTTCCCTGAGCTCGAAAAACACATTTTTAGAAAATATTCGTCTGGCCGTCTGCGATATGGATAATTCAAAAACGATTTGAGCTAGACTGAAAAAATTTGGAATATGGTAACAAAAAAATTCGCTGGTTTCTATCAATTTTAAATAAAATCTGTTCAGAGGAAATTCTTCTGTTCGGCTACTCGAACATAAGTTAAAACTATAATTACAAAATGAGAAGAGTTAGATAGATAAAATCTCCGTCATGTAGATTTAACATCTCCACTGTAGACAGATACCAATAATATTAGGAGCCAAATCCAATTACGGGTTGACTCAGAGGTTAATTTTTCGCAATATCAGTGTCATTGTAATTGTACTCTTTTACAATATAAGGAGTTCGTTAGTATGACAAGTTTATTAGCTGATGTACGAGAAAGTTTTGGGACACCACTTCTTCTTATTTGTCTTGCAATATGTGAAAATTTTGGCAAAAAAATTCTTATGAAATGAAGTAAAAAAGCTCGTTACTTGCATAATGTTACAGTAAGAGCAAAATATGCCACCACCAACGTCGGTATAGGCCTGATAGCGTCTTGTGAATAGCATGCTCTTTCTAAGATGCTAGCTGTTTTATTGGAGCCTTATAGATACTGTACATTTTATAGCCCTGTTTGTATATACTTACTTTTTATACCTACAGCTTTCATTTCAGATTCCACATTCTACAAAAACTTTTTCTTTGTATTATTTCACCTATACTTTTTTTTTTCATAAATTCAGAGACATCCTGAATGAATATAGTTAAAATCTCTTAGTTAGCTGAAACTGTCAGTGATGTTTGGGAAATTGGCGTCTTTATAGAGGAGATAAAAGTGAGAAATCCAACTTAAATATTTAGATAAAAGCGGATTATTAAATTAATATTGAACGATAGGGTCACAAACATTAAAAAGGTGATTATTCTTAAACTTAATACATGATATTAAATAATGAATTAAAAAATATATGATATTAAATGTTACCATGAAGTAATATGAATGATACGATAATTATTCAGCTTACTTCGTTTGCAGTTGCTTTCATTAATATACTTTACTAGAGTAAATTTCGATGAAATTCCCATACTTATTATTCTCTATAGGAATTTTTCTATCTCTAAATCTGCGTCTGTGTGAGATCTGCATGTATTTCAAAAGAGGTAACAGTTCCGTTCCACAATAGTAGTAAAGATTATCTATTTCTTGGCGATCTATAAAACAAATAATTGAAATTGAAGAAATCAAATTTGGCTCAAACATCCTTGGGAAGGTGAGAATGTGCACTTCGATTATCAATTTTTTAATTTTTTTTTATTTAAAATCAAAATGTGGTCTTTACTACCATTTCGAAGGATTAATTGGATTAAAATAATTTTTAAACAACTCTAAAGCACAAAATACTCTCTTTCTAAAACTTTCTATTATGTTATTTTGATTCCTGTAAATCAGTATTTTCCAACCTAAAAACATGTATAGAATAATCGAAGACCATGGAATGAACTTTTAAGATTTATTTTTAGGTATCATTCGGTCCCATTTAAAGTGTCCTTTAAGATGGAAAGAAGTGTCAGAAATCCTTTTGAATAAATCTACATAAAGAAAGGGAAAATATTATTAAATAAAGTAGGCCTCTTACTAAACTATCATGGGAACATGCACTAAAATCTCCAAAGGGTATCCAAATTTGAATTCAGGCAAATGCTGAACAGACACTAAGATCTCCAAAGAGTATCCAAA
>JAPMOQ010059770.1:4714159-4757309 GCA_026543055.1 Argiope trifasciata
ACACACACACACACACGGTATTGAGTATTGTTTTATAATATTACGAATATAACTCAAGGACGCGATAGCCTGGTTGGTAGTGCGTTGGTCTCGTATTCGTTAGGTTGCGAGTTCGAATCCACTAGCAGAAGATTCCTTGGATGTGGTGGTTACTGACGCACGTATAAATCTGTCGTGGTCACAAAGTCCTCTATGTTAAGAGTCATACTGCGGGTACGGTTCAGAATTGATCGTTCTCTGATTCAGGTCTAATTAGGATCTGTGGTTGAGTGAATGAAAATGAATCAATGAAAGTCTACCCCTTAAAAAGGTTTGTGACTTGTGAGTGGTAAAGTCGTACTCTCGGCCCTAGATAGCGCCACTGAAAAAATCAAGAGACGCACACTATAATTCAATGCCATAAAATATTGTATAATACTTTTCCACTAGGAAAAAATCCCATTATATCATATATAATAAAATATTTCAAGTTTGTTGTATAAATTTTGATAGAAATAAACGGGTTGACTCTTCAATACTTTGGAATTCCTAGAGTTGAAAAGTTCACCTAGTCTTAAGTGAATTCATATTGTTTATTCCTTCCAGCCAGAACTCTTGAATCTTGGGAAATATGTTATCTTAACGGAGGCCCCGGACACACAAGAATTACTTTCAGATTTCAAATCCAAATATATCTTTAAAATACTGTTCTACATAATCGTTATCTCAGAGATTTGAGTCACCTTGCGACATCTATGTCTACAAGGTTGTCCAGAAATGAAGCCACTGGGATTAGGGCTCTGAAAGGATACCACTGATCCGATTACATCCCACTTGTTTATCATCAGTCCGGACATAATTCGATTTTAAGATTCGATAGGATAAATTTAAGACGATTAAAAAAGACAAAATTCATGAATATGCTAAGCGTTTGTTAGAAAGCTGCATAAAATATAGGAACGTTGAAAGGGTTTTCGAAGATCATCATCTTG
This sequence comes from Argiope trifasciata, assembly GCA_026543055.1. Classification (NCBI taxonomy): domain Eukaryota; kingdom Metazoa; phylum Arthropoda; class Arachnida; order Araneae; family Araneidae; genus Argiope; species Argiope trifasciata. The sequence continues at coordinate 4,715,131 of JAPMOQ010059770.1, forward strand.
TTCTAAAACAAACAGATTTCATTTCTTTTCTTTTTTTCAGTTTAGAAATTGATCCGATTGCTCTTTCTGGTTGTTTTAAAAATCACATTATATTAATCGTATTGTAGTATTTCAAAGTAGAAAAATTTTGCAAATATCTGAATAAGAAATGCGTTATGAAATTTAGAAGATGCAGTAAGTATTTTTAATAAACCAAATATATCAACAAAATAAGCATAAATAAATGATAAAATATCAACAAAAGCCAATAATATGTTTCTTATTACTGACGTTAAACTAAATTTACCTTTGAAGTAAAAAAATAATATTTCTAAAAAAATTCGATTTTCTTAAAAAAAAAAAAAATCAGAAATTATTTGTTTTCCCATCTTAAATTATTAGGGTATCCCAAAAGTTTATTTCTCATTACGCTGTGAATGGTCTTACCTGACTCTGCCTGTGGAAACATGTAAGTTTATATATTAACTATGTCATCGGTTTCAGCAGTACCAGAGCTCTACTACACCCACAAAAAGCTCTTTTATTAAAATTTTTAATTTAAAATTATTAGTATTTTTAGATCTCCTTTTTCTTAGTTCGAATTTTTTGGTAATTTAAAATTTTGTTGAGTTGGTTTCCATTATATTGGATAAGCTGTCAAAAATATATCAATTTTGTTTAATAAATTTAACAAATTGTTGAATAAAAATAAAAAGAATTCAAGAACGCAAATATATTTAATTTTTATCCAAAAAATAGAAATAGAGCTTTTCTTATTAAAAATACAAAGGAAATTGATTAATTTGTAACTGAAAAATCAATAAAAATTCAACTTATCATGCGTATGTATTTTGTATTAAGTACTAGCTGGTGCTAGTCTCCTTACAACAGCAGAAGAAATAATTTTTTGAATATCATTTGAAATTTGAAATAGTTGTCTTGTTTAATTAAGAATGATATAAAGAATGATAGTTTTTTTCTTGTCGATATTTAATGCATTCATTGAAATTGAATGATATATGAAAGAAAAGTATAAAATTTTTTTATTATGTTTTCTGGCTTTATGTTTTAAGAATACTTTCTGGTAGATAATTTTTTTTTTGTTTTTCCTTCTGCAGAAAAACAAAACATCCTAGACTGTTCGGTTTGTGAGCATCTAGTATACTACGGGTCATATGACAAACATAGATTTTCTTGGTTCAAAACTATAAATTTACACAGTGTTATCGCCGTAGGATGAATGGTATGACAGCGCATAAAATACGAACAAAAAAAAATTCATTTTTATATATAATAATTTTATTATGTTGATAGCCTTCACTCAAACGCAAGCATTAAATTGACCAAGTTTAACCAAAATCGATAGAACAATACGTCAGTGCATAAGATAGGAACAAACAAAAATTCCTTTTTATGAATTCCATTACAATTGCATCGCATTTTCAACTAAAAGAACAGTTTTTTCGATATAATTTAACTGAATTTTTGAACTTAATGTTTGAAATCTTACGGCGGATTAAATTGTACCAATTAAAATCTATTTAGAATTATCTAACTCAAAATGAATTTGTTTTTAAGCTTATGTTTGTCACACTGCTCTTGAAATCGCCTATAGCAGATTCCTATTTGATGAAGCCTCTGTTAAAAGCTCGACCGTATTTAATTGCCGTTCCCTAGTCCCCTGCCTACATCCAGGTCAAGGATTTGCTCACACAGAAAATTATACTCAATTTAGTGAAAAGCGAGGGAAAAAACGAAACCGCACAGCGAGACGAATGTCACCCACAACTGAGGTTGTGAGGTTATCTTGCAGATAAACAGGTATGTGACTGATGGATCCGATTGTGCGGTGAATGGAGGTTTTTGAAATTAACAAGCCATGCAGCCAAGATTATCGTAAGATGATGAATCAGTTGTAGAAGAACAAGAATTGCCACAGAAAATGAGATTTTTCATAGAAATCTGTACTAGATAATATGCGTGTTACAATAAATACTTAAAATCCGCAATGCCAAGATCATGAAATAACGGATGAAGTTTGTTAAAAGAGTTCAGCAGATTTTTGAATATAATCTTTCTGAAATTTTAATCTGTTGCTTTCAAACTTTCACAAAAATATTATTATTTTGTAATCTCATACGCAAAAAATCCTATAAAATAAACCATTTTTTTGTGACAGTTGAATATAATGTAGTAAAATGTACATTACAATGTAATTTTACAATTTTACATGTACATTAAAATGTAATGAAAAGTATTTTTCAAATTTATTTAGATATACATTTTTTATGATTTAGATATTTCATATTGAAAATTTTTAAACCTCATTGAAATTACAATATTTTTGAGAGAGAAACATTTATCCCCAATAATTTTACGCTATGAGATTCTTATAAGGATTTTTCGATATGTATAAACTTAGGAAAAGGAAATAAAGGTATCTTTTAAAAAATTAGCTTAGCTTGACGGATTACTATCCCTTCACTTAGAGAATATGAAAATACTGATTAAAACAGTTTTACAGAGTTCGTATAGTATTAATTAAATTTTTAAATAATTGGAATTGGGTCAGAAAATAAGAGACCGTTTTATAATGAAGTTAATATGGGTTAAATTAAGATAAAAATTTGTATATTACTTAGGATTTAATTTAGGTTTAGAGCTGTCGTTATAAGAAAGATATCTGAAAAAGAACTTTTTTAAAAATTTCACTGGTAATTCGTTTGTAAATGAAAGATAAAAAAAAAAGTTATGACATTTTGATTATTCTGTATTTAAAATATTAAATTCACTTATATATTTACTTCTTTTTGAAGAACGTAATAACTCACTCATTTCTTGCGCTGAATTAATTGAGGTTTAGGTATATGTGTATGGAGTCAGTTAACTACCATAATTGAATCAAACTTGCACAGAAAGAAAGGAATTAAGTTATTTTTCAAGGTACAGAGAAACTCTCTGCTTTTCTATTTTTTAATTTTTCTTTAATAACTTTTAATGAGATTCTTTACATTTGTGGGAGTTTATTTAGTAAATTTTGTACCATTATAATAAGTGACAACAGATTTCTTATATTATGTCAGAATGGTACTTCTTGTTTGCTTTTTTCTACTAATGCTGTATCAATTTCGTTTCTTCCTTTCATATTTTATAATTACATTTCCTATATTATGTTTTTTAAAATTATAATTATCTTTCATTTAACACATAAGAGATATAGTTCAGAATCTCTACTTTAATATATTTTAACTATTATTGCCCGAAAGATTAAATGAATTATTTACTTTAATAGAACGTTTACAGAAACAAACATTTTAAAGTAGAACAACGTTGAAAAATATTAGTTGGTCAGATCCTATAAGAACAAACTCTCTTCAGATCTCTTCAATGCTTTCGATTAAATGAATTTTATGACATTTTTCAAGAGTATCTCATAGAAATATTTATAAAATTCATTTATACAATGCATACGTTCCGTATAAGGCATAACTATCCTCTTTAAATTAAAAAGATATTTATAATTACATCCCTTATTAGGGAATATCAATGATTAAAATATGAATTTTAAGATTTCGAAACATTTTTCTATTTTTTGATAGTGATAAAAATTAATAATTTTGAGGTCCATTTCTGTAATGTTGAATCATATGCTACTATTTATATAATAAATAATCACTTGTAAATGTAAGGAAATTTCAATAATTTTAGATAAGTATTTATTTAGATTATTTTCACATTTTGTGGAAATAAAATCTAGTAGCAAGTTCCTTTTTGTAATGAGTGAATTATACTATTTTGATAAGACTTTTTTGGTTTGCAGTAATAGGTCCTTAACCTAGAAGCCCGGAAGAAAGCGCAACGATCCTCCGAGCCCAAATATATATCACAAAAAATCTGGTTTAGTGTTAAAAAAAAACTTCAATTTCGTAACAGTTGTCACATCCAAGATCCTTTGGAAGTAGATTACTGGAATCTCGGTTGTTTCATTCACTTCTCTGTCATTAGAAACAAGTATTCATGTCTCTGAAGCTTTAAACGCAGACATTCCTATCAATATTGGATTGCTTGAAAAATAAATCACAAATAAGTTTTATATCGAATTCAGCAATGTTATATTTTTTGTTCTAAATAAGCAATCATTTTAATTTAAATCTCTTATAAATCTTGTATCTTTATGAATTTTTAAAGCTCAGTTATCTTTAAAATTCTTAAAAAAATAATTACTTACAATTTCTTTAAACCTTAAAAGTGATATTTAAAGAGAATTAAAAACTTTTTTGTTGAGTTTTATGTATTATGATTTTGGGCCACTAACATTTTAATACTATAAATGTAATATTTGTGGATATGGCAATATAATGCTATATAAGTCATTACTAGAATTGCTGTTTTCCTTTATGTTTTTTTATTGAAAAAAACATGCACCGGATCTGTTTTCTTGGTTAAAGAGAACAAATTTTCCTGAAGAAAATTTTAAATATTAACTTATAGCTGAAAAAAAGCATACATTTTTTAATTCAGATATCGAATATCAAATACTAACCGTAAAAGGAATGTCTTGTTTACCTTTTATTTCACAAAACTTTCTAATATCTTTGATATAAGGTTTGACTATTTTTTTACAGTTCATATTATTTTGAATACAAAGAATTTTATAAGGTTTGAAATGAATCTACTTCTATCTTTAAATTTTTGGCGTATGAATGGAATCCCAACATACTGGTTTCAGAATTAATTTTTAATTTCGGGAAAAAATGATTTTTTAAAATTTCATGTATTTTATTTAATTTTCTAGATTTTTAAGAAATTAGACAGCAAAATATATTTTAGGGCTAGTAAATATTTTTAGAAATTGTGGAAACCGACGAGTTACGACATTGAAATGAATATCATAACATTTCTCAGAAACGAAAATTAAGAAGAAAATTTTCGCTAGCTTTTACAATCATTATATGCATTTTTTTGAAACATTCGATCATCAGATGAAATTTAAGTTAAGAAAAGATATTGTCATATTTTTAATTAAGTTAAATTGAGAATATATAGCATGGCAGAAAATATTTTGCAGGTTGGATGTTTAATTTCTTACAGATGATTGTATTTAGTTTTATATTATTGCTACAAATAATTTTAAAAAATTTATGCCAAATAAAAAAATATGTTCAGACTTATAAAAAAATTGAGAAGTTTCGGAGCTAAAAAAAAACAAAAAAAAATCAAAATAAAGAAATCGATTGGGAAATTTTTTTTATCGATAGTTATTCTTATTTTTATATTAATGTTGCAAATAATATTTTTTCTACAAGGAATCAAAAAAATGTTGACTTATTTTTTAAAAATCAAAGAAAAATGTTCTTTTAAAAACTATCAAAATATAGAAATTGGTAGATAGAATTTCTTATCGATAATTATATTTGTTTTTTTTCAATGTGACAGATAATTAAAAAATTTCTATAACAAATAAAAACTGTTAATTTTTTTTCTGTTTCCACATTAATAATGAAAACATTTTTAAAAAATTACCATATCAAATTTTTTTAATGCTAAGATTTTTTTAAATCAAGAAGTTTCGGAAAAATTCTTTAAAAACAATCAAAATATTAAAAATAGTGAATAGAGTTAATTATTTCTGTATTAATGTTAAAAAATAATTAAAAAATTTTATAACAAATAAATAAAAAATGTTACGAATTTTTTAAGAAAAAAATCAAAAAGAAGTTTCGGAAAAGTTCTTTCAAAACTGAGATGATGGAAGAAAGTATGATGAACCATGTAACTCTTTCTTAGAGGCTTAAGCATTTTAACTATAATCCGATCAGCGCTCACCCAGATACATCTAAGCCAATCAAACTTTTCCTGTTTATAACTTGCACACATTTCTCGCCTTTCTCTTTAATTCCTTTTTAAACAATGATTACTTATAATTTCTTCCAAAGACGCGATAATAACAGGCGAAACTTGCAACATCTGAGCAGTGCATTAACTCTTTAAATCCAATCTTTTAATCCAAGAACGTTTATTTTTAATTTAATTATAAAGCATTGCCTTCGAGTCTTAGGGATTTTCCCGTGAAGGGAATTTTTTCTTTGTTTACTTTTTCCCCCTTCTCCTCACCTGCCCGAGAGCGCGGGAACCCAACTAGTTTCGGAAGCTGACTTCACCTGCAACAGGTTTCCCTTCAGTCCACAGCATGTTGTCTTGCTCTTCGTACGTTCGCATTCGTTGTGACAAAATGTGCATATTGATTTGGATATAATTCGGATACTGTGACCAACAGCTGCTTGAAATGTGAATCGGGAATACTGTTAGGAGAGATCATCCTTGCTTTGTAGATTTAGGTAAGTGAAGTTTGTGATTTTTTTTCCACGCACACAGAAAAAAAGCGTGGAAGCTTTCCGTATGGCTACTTCCTGAATTCTTGAGGTGGAAGTAGCGGATGACCCATAGCGACTACGTAAAGCCTGCATGAACTTAAACCGGTTAAAGTTAGAGATGTTGCGAGAATTCCTGGAAGAGGACCAACACTTTTCTTGGGTGTTCTTGAACTTAATAATAATAATAATAATTCTAAAATTGATAAATTGGAATTTTTGCCAGAAAAACATTATTTTTTTAAAGAAACTCTCTCTCTTTTTGTTTTCAACTTCCTTTTATTAGATCTGTAAATATATCCTATACTGGTTTCCTCTTTAATTAAAGGCACTAATAAATTTACCCAATTGGAAAACAAAAAGTCTATATTTATTTTAATCGTACCCATTTTAATTGTTTTGATGTAATGAAGGATTAATATATAAATGCAACTTACTTTTATTTACAAATATTTCATACGTTTTATGAAGGATGTATTTGCTTTTGTATTGACAGAAAGTTATTGTTAGAATTTGAATGCTTAGTAACTGATATTTAATTGATTTCTTAGTAACTGATATTCAGTTTTTTTTTCTTCGTAACTGTTGTTTGATTGACTTCTTAGTAACTAATATTTAGTTTTTTTCTTAATAACTGGTGTTTAATTGATTTCTTAGTAACTGATGTGGTGATTGATTTCTTAGAAACTGATGTTTGATAAGTGATTTCTTAGAGTTTCTTGTACGTATCGACGACTAATTCCCCTTGTCAGGGACGATTATCTAATAGGCAAGCAAAATATTGTTTAAAGGTCCCTCAACTTTAAGGAGATACATGATTGTTGCTGTTTATTAAATAACATTTTCAAAATATTCTACCTTTGTGTTTACATTTTATTTATATGGGATATGCTTTTGAACTGATTCAAAATAAAAACAGATCGCACTGAAATTTTATAACATTCTGACATTTTTATTTGACAGTTATCTTTTACATATTTTATAAAATGTGCTAAAAAATACTACTTTATAATTTAATAAAATTTTATTCCGTGATTAAAATAAGATTATGTTAATAAGTTCCTTTAAATGTTTTTAATTGTTCCGAAGGAAATTCTTCTGAATTTGAATCTTTTACACCCCCCCCCCATTTCCTTTCCTTTTTTTTGTTATTGTTGCTGTTGTACTGACTCTGAAACACATTTTCTTCAAAATGATCAGCAAATAATTACCGAAATTTTAAACTGTTTATATAGCAATTAAATTAAAATTATTAAAGGAGTTTGTTTTGAAAACTGGGGATGTGATAGTCCAGAACTTAAGAGTGCAGGGGACTTAATTTGGTTACTTCATCTCTCTTTCTAAATTTTAAATTTAAAAGGAAAAAGTCATTGATAAGATTATAAAACTTGATATTTTTTGCAAGACATAATTTTTTTATAAAATAAAAGCCATTTTTTCTTTTGAACTTTATAAAAGCTTCTCTCTTGTTTATTTCTTGAACCACTTCGTTTTCTAAAATCTTATCCCCAAAATTCATCAATACATTCTTTTTGCGCAGTAGATATGCCTTTTTTAAAAAATTAAGAGCTTCTATTAAATAGATATCTACTAAGATTAACAGTATGTTTAACATTAAGCTGCTTCATAAGTGAAGAGATTCGATTAAACTGAGTAGCTGTAATATTTCTGATGCCTTTTTATTAAACAGGATAGTAAAAGAATCATGATATTTCATTATATTTTATGAGTAATCATCAATTTATTTCATAAATTTGGAGATACTATACATTTTAAATTATTTTAGTACTACGATATATGTATAAAAGTTTAAAGGAATTCATGTAAACACATAGAGACATTTGTAAAATATATAATTATAAGCAAATTTGCTTATTTCGTAATACGACATATTTTATATAAAATTTATAAATGCACTGTACGTAAATGTGATTTACAATTTGTAAATATACTGCATATAAATGTATTTTAAAATCTTTAATTACACAACACATAAATGTGCTTTAAAAGCTGTAAATGCACTGTACATAAATGTGCTTTAAAATTTTTAAATGCAATATACTTAAATGTGCTTCAGGTAAATTTATTTTACATACATCTTTGCCTTTCCATCGCCAGGTGCTATAAAATATGAAAGAAAATTTATTGATAAAAATGAATATTGAGCTAAAAATAATTGTTTTCTACTAAATTAATAATAAATAAATGCAAAAAATGCCAAAAATTTATAAATATATATACATACTTTCTGCCTTCTGATTTTTAGCAAATGACTTCATTTACCACATTTTCCGCCTTATTATTATTTAAAATATTCCCATGAATATCCTCATAGAAATTCTTGCAAAACATAAAGGAAGCTGTAAATCTTTATTTCAGTGAAGTCTCACTGCTTAATTTGCCCTGAAGATATATCTGGGTCATAAAATATTCATGAGGAGGCTGATGACTCCATTCTAATTAATGAAATCAAGAGGTTGCGATTTCTTAATTAATGAGAATTAGGATGACAACCCTCATTTCGCAATTAACATTTAAAAAAATTATTCAGAATATTCCCATACTATCTTTACTTTTAAAATATATTATTCCGTGTAAAATATATTATTCCGAGTATAAAAAGAATATGTCCGCATTATTTTATTTAGTACTTTATTATGCTAATTTATCTTGATTTCTGAATGTTCTCTAGGTATTTTTGAATCTGGATTTTTCAGTTCTAATCGATTAAAAATCTAATTCTAATCTAAAAGAGCTTATTTATTTTATTTATATTATATCTATCTTGATTTCATCTTTATGTTTTGTTAATAAAATGTTAGGAAAAAATGTAAAGTTTAAGAGTTTTTATTATTAAAAGATTGCTGAAGTTATTTTATGCTTTTTGGAAATTTATACTGAAATTTTAAAGTGAGGTATTCTTTTGAAATCCTTTTTTTTTCTGAAAAAGTTTTGAAATTAAAAAAAAAAAAAAAACTTTTTTATCTGTTATTGTTTTTATGATGCATGTCTAATTATTCCTGTATGAGAATATTGAAAATTTTGAATGTTTAAATATTGTTACAAATTGACGCATATTTTTTACACCTTTTTTTAAGATCAGAATTAGATTTTTAATCGATTAGAACAGTAAATTCCAGATTCAAAAATACCTAGAGAGCTTTCAGAAAAAAGAAAACCCTTGGATATTAAAATTTGGTGATTCGATTGAAATTTCAAACGGTTTTTTACAGCAATTCAACAGATTTTTAAACTGCAAATTCTTCTAATTTTCATTTTTTTCTGAAAAAATTTACTTTTTAAAATTTTGTGTCGTTTCATAGTCGGAATTTTCATCCATTTTCTCTATAGTAAACAATTTTTCAGTTTTTATTCCTATTCATTTCAATTACAAGATCAAATGGAAATAGTTTGTGTTTCACTAAAATTTCTCTTGAACCATGACAAGATGTTCTTGATGACCAATAAATATCTAACATTTTTTTTTGTTTTGTTGATTATTTGAGTATGACTGATTACTCTGATTTATTTTATTACCTTGAGTATGATTTTACTATTTAATCAAAATTCGATAATTATTCATTTTTCACATACATTGAATATCGACACAAAAAATCCACTTTTAAGAAATATAACAGTTTCTTGCAGATGGGAAAGTTTTATTAGGTAAATTATAGGTATAATTTGAAAATGCCAGAATGTACTAAACTTCCTTTCAATTTTTAAATATGATGCTATTGTGGACGAATTTGCTTTCACATTCATTTCTACATTCATTTTTTAAAGTGTGCTTTTATGAACAATATTTACCATAAACGAGTTGTTTATATGCAATTCTTGTTAATTCTAAAGATTTTATTCTTCCAAAAAATATTAAATATTAATCAACATACGGATTTCTGATATTATATGTGAAATTCAAATCTAACGCCGCATCCCATAAATTTATTTAACCTATTCAAGTTTATCTGCTTATTTTTTCATTCCGACTAGAATGGAGACTTCGAAAAAAAAAACTCTTTTCTAAGAAAAAAGATTTAAAAATTTGGAAGCATGACAAGACATTGAAAAAGACTTTTCATTTTTAAAGTTCGCTTTATCCCATCTCCGGAAAAAAGCAGGAGTATTTACAAGCAGCGCGGCCAAGCAAAAGTGAAGAAAAATGGCCATAAATTAATATTCCTTCGTGTAATAGAGTATGTTTTGATAGGGAAAATAGTGTTTGTAGTGCCAATATATTATTAAGATTCTCATAGGGATTTCTGAACACGTGACTCTCAAAGCAGGGGAACACACAGGGATCTTTTTATAAAACTATTTGTTTAGATCAGCAACTTTTATCAGTCTCTCTCACCGTGGAATTGCTGACTAAAGAACTTAACAAAGCATTTCTTAAATTAATTAAGTAGATAACGTGGAATCGGATCAGGAAATAAGAGAATATATTAGAATGACTGATTGATAAGGGCAAAATTAAGATGAAACTTTAGAAATTAATTTAGCTTTAAATTAAATGTTAAAATATCCTTTCACACACACAAACACACACACATATATGTTTCCCATCTTATTCAACAGATAGTAACAATATTCAACAGATTTCTCTTGTAGTGGTGGGTATTTAGTTTCCTGGAAAACTGCACAACTTCAAAATTCATGGATGATAAGAGCAGCTGTGCATTTGTAGTAGGCCATTAGTTTCTATTGCTGTGATAAAAGTCAATTCAGAAAACAGCACCTGCAAACGCGGAAGTAGTTTAGCTTGGCGACTCATAATCAAAGCAGAAGGATACATTAAAATGTGGGAAAAGCTTAAAACTGAATATTATAGCCAAATAATAGTAAAATACATTTGATAATCCACTCATACAATAAAAGCTCATTTTAAAAATTTTCAAGTTTACACAAAATTTTTAATAGCAATAATGTTATCCTTTAAATGTATGCTAAAATCAGAATTGTTTTTCTTCAAATTAAAAATACAGTGTAATTAGTGATTTTTAGGCACGATTAATTTTTACAAATATTTCTGAATATGTGATCGTATACGTTATTGGTTTCCAATTAAAAAAAGTTTTAGTTCCGTTATTTAATTTTGTCTTTAATCATCGAAAATTTCAATATCAAGGTTTGGTGCTCTCGCCTGATTTGGAAACATTTCTCTTCTTTGTATAATTGTTGTATTTTACATAAAAATCTACACAAAGAGAACCAAATTCAAATTTAATTCAAATTGAACATAAAAAGTTTGTCTTAAAACTGAAATCTCTGTTCATTTCTCATTAATATGTTTATAACAAAGCATATTCAGAGGAGTGGTCTGCCCGAAAGTTCATATAGTCTCTAATAATAGCACTATCCCCTTTTCCTAACATAAAATTGTGAATCTTGGGAAAGCATAGAATGGTACTGCCAAACAATAAGAATTATTAATCTTTGGCACGATTTTAAATGTTTTACTAATTCTGCCTTTTGACCTTGGAGTTTTTTTATTATTAAATATTGGCATACTATTGTTGTTTTTAATGGCACTTGCCATAGACAAGCCCGCTGACAAATCCATCAATTTTAAGCCGAGGGTGCGTCTCTTGTTTTAGTAGCTCCAAGAATACTTCTTAGTTACTCAGACGTCACATACACTTGCACAGTTGCATTTTACAGAAGGGCACATTCATACATCTCATAGATAGAATAGATGAAGAACAACTATGCCCGAATCTGGACTCGAACCCAGGATCCCCAGATCACGAGACATCCTTATGCCAGAAAACTGTCATATTGGCATGTTAAATTACGTATCTGAAAATCGGATTTGTGTTTCAGAAGATTTATTTCCAATCGATTGAAGCTAAAATTTGACGCAGAACTACAGTTGTAGTCTTAATATTATAATATGTTTAAGTGTTTTTTTTATCATTGCACGTTTGTCATTTATGGTATACATTTTATATAATTTCATATGTTAGTGATATAATCAATATCATTCAACACGTAAAGTCAAATTTCATATATTTTCGTGTTTTTGTGTTATAATGTTTACAAGCTTGCGAGAGAAAAAACACTGATAAAAAATTAATCCCTTGACAAATTTGATTTTTAGTTTGAAAACTTTTATTCTTTAGATATTAAATTTGTATACCAAATTTTATTTTTCTAGCCCTCATTGTTTTGCAGCTATCATTTTAAATTAAATTCAGACAAACTTCCTTTGAGAGGATTTCTCTGATAATTTGATGGGAATTTACAAATTTGATGTTAAAACTATACACGAAATTTCATCCATATAGTTCAAAGTGTTTTTGAGTTATCTTTGTTACAAGAAACAAACATAATGCCAAAAATGTGTTTTTAGTATTAGTGGGATTCTAAAACAGAGTGGTCAAAATTTCAAGCTGGAATTTTTTATCGATTACAACAATTTCTCCATACATGGTATACGTATAAAAAAATGTATCATAACATGCAAAAAGGACAATCTACAATAAAGAAATTTCTCTTTTGATAGTAAAAAAATTCATCAATTAATTCTAATTGTAATTGTAATACATCACACATTTTTTACCATATCAGAAGAAACGGATGTTTCATATTCCAGAAACAAAATTAAAATGACTCTTCATTATTTGTTGTTTTGTGACACCAAATTGAAAACTTTTTTTTATATAAAACCAGCGGACATGTTCTGCTCAAAACTTTCTAACAAACTTTTAATGTGCATGTCATCCCAGAAAGCCTTGCATGGCACTGACATGATTGGAAGAATTTCCACGCTTTCTATCCTAAATTTGTATTCCAAATTTTATCTATCTATATCTCATCGTTTTGTGTTTGTCATAATAATTTGTATAGTACGATAATTATATTCGAATTGCAGGACAGACAGACGTACTTTGAACGGATTTTGCCAAAAATTTGACAGAAATCTATAAATTTGTTGTAAAAATTACAAAATTTCATCCTTCTAGTTCATGGTGATTTTGAGTAATTTTTGTCCCAGACTGATAGACATTTTTCCAAAAATGTGTTTTTCAAACTTAGTGAGATCTAAAATATGGAGATTCGGCAAAATCAAGATTTTGAGTTTTTCGATTATAATATTTTCTCTACACTGCGTATGCGAGAAAGTAAACATAAAAAAGATTCTGACTCTTGCAGCATTCAGCTAGAAATGCCATGAACTAACTACGTAATTTCCCACTCACAGTTTTAAATTTTTTTCGTTCCATTTAATATGCCTCTAACATCAATCAAAACATCACATAATTTACAAAGTAATGCCTCATGACGCTTCTAAGCTGACGAACTACTCAATAATGGAATGAACCTTGATCTAAATTTCCGAGTAAAAGATTCCACTTAGCATTAGTTGTCTCGTATTAGTATAATTACGATCGAAAACTAGAAGGCGAATTTCGTGCTGAGAAACAATCTTTCAAAATTAGAATACAATCGCCACTTCTCCCCACCATTAGTATTCGTTTCGTTGCCTTTGTATTGAAATCAGCTAATGTCTGCTAGATTTTTATCACTTATGCTTTAATTGATGCTTATTGTTGTTTTAAAGGCAGAAAACTTTCTTATGTGAAGTTTAATAACCTCGCGAAACCCGATTTGCTGATTGCGAGCTATGTTTTATTTGTGCAAGAAAGAGGAAAAAAATGTTCGCTGCTATTGTTTCTCGCGTGTGATCTTATTCATTCCAAAGATGTATTCCAGATTCCATGAATTGACAGATTCGGTATTGACGTTTCATGGATTACGAGGAAAAAATGAAAAGTTATTGTCGATTGTCTATCAGGATCAAGTTAGCAAATGTAATAAGGAACATTCGTCTTATCTGTAGCTCTTTTTTAAATAATAGCAGCTTATTTTCTATTTTTAGCTTTAAGTTTCGCATGCTTTGTAGAAAACGACTCATTTTCTTGAGCTTCAACTATAGCTTTCAGTGCATCTTAAATTCTTAAAAACTAAAATGATACTCCAAACATTTTAGAATTCCATCGGTTTGTTTCTTCTTTTCACTTCACAGCAAAAATTACAAATCATTGCCAGATTCCAAATGGTTTACAATTGCTCATCAGCTATAATACAAAAAATAAACGAAATAATATTAATAAAATGTGTTTATCAAAGACAAAATCCTTTACTTTTATCTTTTAGTAATATTTTAACTGAAATAAAAATGGCATTCATTAAATGTCTGAAAAGGAATCGTCTGCTAAATGTCGATTAACAAATTAACATTATGATATTTACAGAGCACTAAGGAGCTTATTGATCTTATTTTTAAATTCTGCCTCAAAGAATACTAAATTTTCATTAATTAAGTGATAGCCATCACTTAATTATGCCAAGTAACATTTAATTCCTTCTTTTGCATCAAATTTTAAAATTTGCATTACTAATTCCAATTTCTCTTTTCATTAAGCTTTTACAAAATAAGATTGTTTTCTCTCCGATTGATAAAATTGTTAATCAGTCCACGATGTTAGTGATATGTATGTAAAATAGTTTCTAGCTATTAAAAACTGAAAAATTTAATCTTGAATTAATTTCTTGTTAAAAGAAAAATTTCCTCTTCCATATATCTAGTTGATAAAGATTCAGATAATTAATTCTCATTAAAATAATTTTACAATTTAGTTTATAATTATTCTTTATCTCTGGCAATATTATAATAATTCTGCTCTTTTCGATATACTGGTTGACTATGAAGAATTTAGGAAAACTAACAAATAGGAATACGATTACGTGTTGGAAAGTTCAACTTTAGATATGCGTATGGATGGATTCTTGCCATTTGGTCTGCACAATTTTTTTCAAAATAACTTAATTTCGTTAAGTTCTTCAACTCAACTCTAATTTTTTTCAAGATAACTTTTTTTCAACACACAAAAGATGCAAAAATGCATTAATATTGGCGGCAGTAATGAACAATTATTGCATTCGTAAAATAAGTTTATTAATTATAAACTTATATAACTTATATAAGTTATAAGTTTATTAAACTTATATAAGTTTATAAGTTTATTTCATTAATTCGTAAAATAAGCATGGATATTTAAATTCCAGTGCTTTAATTTAACTTTCTAACATTTCAGAAGTTGTATTAATGAATAAAAATAAAATATATAAATAACACATAATTATAAAATAAATCAAAGGCAGTTGTCTTCCCCAAACGTGCTCGCATATTCTCAGAAAACGATCTTATTCTCTTTTTTCCAATAAAATTATGGACCTTGCATAAGTTCGCCAATGCCATACATGTTATTGGTGAACGATAATTATAAAATATGGATCTTTGGCATGAATCTGACATTTTACAGAGTCTACTGCAAGTTATTCTATGTATTTTGATATTTAGAATCAATTGATTCTAAAATTTGATACGAAACTGTACTTATAATGACTTCATATCGAATACCCTCGTTTTGAGCCATTTTGTTTATGAGTCATTGCATTTTACACGCATGCAAAAATACAGATAAATAGAAAGGCAAACGTTAAACAAAACTCAAATCATGTATCAAAATTTAAGTATTAATATTTTAGATGATAAACCTAAGCACAAGATTTTACTTACCAATTTATAAAATTTTATTTCATTTTGTAGGAATCGAGCTCACTTATCTTAAGGATGGAGTTTTTCAAAATTTGATAGTAATCTACATATTCTCTATATTCGATTTCGTCCACCTAACTCAAAGTGGTTTTGATCTGTCGTATTCATAGACTGACAGATAGATATAATAGCAAAAAATGTATTTTTCAGATGCAGACAGTTCTAAAACGACGAGATTCGCTAAAATCTTAAGTTTGAATTCTTTGATGATTATAATATTTCTTCCATATTTCATATATAAGAAAATAAAACAAAGCAATATAGAAGTCGTGAATTCTGAGCACAAATTATGAAGTTAAAATTTTTTCGTAATTTTTCTACTCCAATAGTAATAGTCGAATGTCCAAATACAAGTTGTTGTTTCAAGAAATTGAATTTTTACTAGTTTGTAGATTTTTAGATTTCATCATTTCATTTATTGATTGATTTTTAATTTATATAAATTTTAACTACACTTTATTTTTATCATTTGATTGATGCAGTTGGGCCGAACTTGGCTTTTGCGCCATTAAATTTCACAAAAGCAAATCAACCAAGCAATTGAATTTTTTTTTTGTTTGCCTTTGTTAAGTTAAGAAGAATCATTAAATTGTCAGTAAGAAATCAAAAATAAACATCAATATTTATTACATAACACAACAGTTATTCAACAGAGCTTAACTTAATAAATATAAATTTTTAAAAATCCTAATTTTAAAACTTTTCTATATGAATGTTTCTCGAAGATAAGTAAGAAATATATGGAATAAGCTATTGAAATTGTCCAAAAATTGCAGAAAATTAAACACATGTAATGTTCTAATAAGATTTAAAAGTTTTTCTTTTTCAAATTTATTTTATTCTTTCGTGGGCAACTTGACTGAGTGTTTGTTTAAACTGTAATACAGGATTTCCCACGCTAGTTGAATGTCCTTGAAAAGTGCAGAAAGCTTATTTCATACAGCGGAAAGTTAATATATTCCGCTATTTAAGCATTTCCTAACATTTGTTGCACGTAAAAGTCAAAATCGTATTTGTTCTTATTTCGATGTATTAACCACAGAATATAACTCTAAGTGTTAGTATTGATATTTAGCCGTACAAATAATAGATTGATATGTAAACAGAATTATTGTACCCATGAAAACTGAACAAAACTGAAATTAAGAATTACACTAAGATCTAAATTCAAATTACTAAAAGGGGGATATGGCTGTTTTTATACAACATTGTAGAAGAAGCCACAGTACTGCATTTTTAAAAACCAGTTGGCGCATTTTTATAATTTTCTCTGATGCAAAACGTTGAGAAAATATTGGAATCCTCAAAAAAATTCGAATTCGAGATTTTGACACATCTACACGTCTTGGACGTCCACAAAGGGCTTTTGAGGGACTTCATACATTTTTGCTTGTCTGTCTATGACAAAAATAACTCAAAACCTCTTTGATCATTCGGTCTCACGCCAAATTTCTATTAAATTTTAAGCTTAATCCATTCAAAGGAACTATATTTATCTAGCTGTTCGAATATGAGTGAACACAATAACTATAAAATGAAGGGAGCTAGATTGATAAAATTAGGTGCAGGGATTTAATATCTATAGTGTAGACACTAAATTTTGAGCCGAACTGAAATTATTTTACCAAAGTGTAATAAATCGAAGTTTTAATTTATTACATATTTTATCAAATTTATAATAAACCGAAATTAAATTCTCTGTTCAGCCTGTCTGAATGTCATTCAGTAAATATGAAAAAAAAAAAAGTTTCATCGAATAAACACAAAATGAAGGATGTGAGGATATTTCCTTTTACTATACAATTTATTTAAGATCTCATCGTTCATAATTTAAGAAAACAAGTTTGTTTTGAAGAAATCACAATTTCAAGCTTTTGGAAGCTAGAATTTGATTTGAAAACTTTTACACTTTACCAAGCTTAGTAATTTCTACACTTTATCATAGCTCAATTATTAAAATATATTTGATTACACAAATTTACATTGATTCAGCTCTTACTTAGACCTCTTTTTTCTTAATATTATTTTGTCAAGCCTTTAAGTTATTTTAAAAGTTTTACAAGTTATTTTCTTTAAAAAAAATTCCACATTTGTGTATTAAATGATGCATAAATTGGCAAGTACATGTAGCACTAACAATAACAGTTATTTTCAGAACATAGAATGCTTTCAAATGATAAATATTATTATAGCTCTTTCAAATACCTATTTTTAAAATTTTTTTAAATATCTTGATGTTGTACCGAAAAATAGCATATTTTACAGAAAAAAAAAGACACATGCAGACACAAGTTCTTGAACTCTACTACATCAATAAAGATTTTTTTCCCCTTCTCCACTCTCACATTCTATAAATGATATTCCCAAAATCACACAAAAGATCTCTCACCTCCAGACGAGAGCATATTTTTGGCGGATGTTGGATAACAATACGTCTCGCAAAAAGACAGGAAAATGTAACACATCATTTGATGTGAGATTTTTGTGATCTCTAGAGTAGAAGCGTGAAGAAAGCATTTCTTAAACGCCCATATGTCAATCATATCTCGATTAAACCTCAACACAACCAAATGACGCGTTAAACGTGAAATAATAGCCATTTAGAAGATGAATTGTGAATCTACTTCATTCCGTTGACTGTTGTGTCCATCTCCATTTGACCTGGGCTATTCATATACCAAGCAGTAAATTGCAATAGCTTTTGATATTTTTTTACCACTTACATTGCCATTAGCGAAGAATCTTCTCATGCGAATCCTGTGTCTTGTTCCACAGCACCAAACGATTTTTTTTCTTTATTTTATTGTTGCCAACGAACAGCGAAAAATTGAAATTGGTGATGGAAAAAAAAAATAAAGTTGTTAATGGATGTTTCGGTCACTGGGTCTGTAATGATTGAAACTGAACCGCAAAGCTTTCTGAACCGGTGATAACTGATTATACTATTTTTTTGCCGTTATCGTAAATACAAATGCATAAAAGTCTGATTTGTTTGGAACTAATAAACGAAAAATGATGGTTTTTAATGATGTGATGATAGGTATTAAAAATTTTATTCCCAAAAAGTTCAAAATAATTTTGAATCCAGGTTCGTGCTTATTAGAGTGATAAAGTCTCTAAATAAGGACAATTGAAAGTTTTAATTTTTTTAAAAAGATCTTTTACCGATTAAGAGAAATAATTATGATTTTTAAACTATGATCAATTGAAGTAATTAAGAACGCTTTCTAATATAGCAATTAAAATATCAATACTTTCTATATTTTGTATAGTTAACTAATATTTTAATCTATATTTTTTTATTTAACAAATTTTAATTTATCTACAATGTATTTTTATGAATTATTCGTGAATTTGACTCTTAAAAGGAATAAATGTGATATATAATTGAAATTGAATTTATAACGGTCATTAAAGATGATGTGATTTAATATCTGTACCTTGCTGTTGAAAATATGTCAAGGCATTTGTATAATTGCTTCTTAGAAAAATTTAATTTCCTTTCTTAATTTATATACGATGGAATATATAACCAATATGTACATTGAATATTTTAACCATATTTACTCCATAATGTTTTTTTAAGTATTGAAATTTAACATAATACTTATTGACAAACGACATGAAATATTTTATTGTTCTTTACTTTCTTAACTTATATATTGTCTTGTTTTATAAAAAGAGATTTGATGCCCAAGACGTCAAATAAATCATCTGAAGCAAAAACATAGTTAAATATCTGAGAAAAAATCCAAGCCATAAAGTTTATTAAAAAACTAATGTTTAATTTTCGTTTATATTTATCTTATACGCATTCATTAATTAATCGTGATAAATAACGATATTACCAATAAAAAGACAGGAAACAATTGCTGAATGCTGTATAGACTTTCTTAAAGGAAATATGATTCTTTTAACAGCAGATTCACGTAATTCTGTATCATCTGTTAGAATGTAATAATAAAGATGATATATCCTAATAAATCATGGAAGCTAATATTTTAAAGATTTTGGCCAATAGATTAGGTGAAAATAATGGACCAAGTAATTGTAGGAATTGTTCATGAAAGTTTTAAAATTCTTCTGTAATTATTATTATATGATAAAGGAATTTTTTTGTACAAAATTAAGGATATTCTTTTTTTAATGAAATGCAGTCCATTAAGGATTATGCTAATTATTTTTTTAATAATTAATCCTTTCTGTTTTGTTACTTTAGAGGCCTTTTACTCATTTTAAATTTTTAAGTTCTTCAAATCTTTGTGAATTTTTAGAAATTTTATTATTTTTTAAATTAGACTACTTTTATTATGAAACTTTATTATCTGATTAAAAGAAATTCGTAGATATACAAAAATTTATTATTTTAGTGAGAAACCTCTTCATTGTAGAGGCTGATATATTCGATCGTTTTTATATTACAGGTTCATTTTCCATTGTTATATTATTTTGAGTTCTTCGTTTTTTAACATAATCCTTTCATATCCTTATATATATACAGTAGTATACAGACGAACACCTGATCTAATGTGGCGAGAGAGTAAGCCGGATAACAAAAACGCCGGATAGGTCGGAGCTCTATGAACTCATTTAATTGCCCATAAATATCGGAAGACAAAATTTCCGTACCAGAACACTCTTATAATACATATTTTTTCACTTAATACGCAAACTTATTGAGCATTAAGCCCTCCATTTATCTCTAGCCACACAGAATATGAACGCGACCAATTGTATCTTGAAGCCTTTGTTGGTAATTTGTCCAGTTAAAATAGAGGACTCTGTACTAGTACTTTATATATGTTTATAGACTGCACTGCACATGTCAAGAATTTGTTAGAGAAAATGTAAGTTAAAGGATATAAATTATTCACATATTTTATTTTTCACTGATAAATGATACGCAGATATGAAAAGGTAACCCTAAGATAGGAGTCAAAAGTCATAGCTTTCAGTTTTTGAAAAACTCGACCGGTAATATAGAAGTCGGATAGCCGTGAATCGGATACTCGGGAATGTACTGTACATATGTAATTAATTAAAAATATCATTCGAAAGACATTAAGGAGAAGAATACCTTACTACATTATAGATGATTTGGATTTAAAAAGATGTACAACCGTTTTTGTAATAATTTTAACTGTGCATGGTTTCTAAATGAATGTGCATGGATTTTTATTACATAATGAAGATATTGATTGCAATTTTCTACCAAATAATCCAGTAAAATATAAGGGAATTTTCAAATTTTCAATAGAGTTTTTTTTATTAAAAACGGAGTTTAATAATCCAAAATCTTATAAGGTTAGATAAATTAAACATTCTGGAAAATGAAATAATTTTTGAAATTATTTAATCTTAGATTTCATGAAAAACCCAAATTTTTCTTAAGCCTTTCAGGCTTGATATTTCTGCTCTCTCACGTTATCTTAGTTTTGCGATAAAAAAAATTTTGAGAAGAGTAGATGTTTTTCTATATTATACTTTCCAAAGTTTCCATGGTGTACGATAGATTTGAATTAATAATTCACATCGGTGAAATTTTATAAACTGGGAAATTTGTTATTGTTTTTCTATTCCTCTAGTTAATATCTGTTTAGATTATCTTGAAAGAAATTATGCATCAGAAGAATGCTCAGATGAATCGAACTCGCCATCTGTTTTACTGAGGAAACTGATAGATCTGAAACAAAAATTGTAGATTTTCATGAGAATTGAATAAATTTATATGCGATTTTATGAAGTTACCAATATCAAATTGTCTTCTGAGCTCACTTATAGTTAAAATCAACATATTTTAAAATGTTGAGCTAAAATTTATGTTTTTGAATTCAAATTTTATGCTTCTGTGTAAGAGAACGTATCGCATGATAAGAAAAAGTGCTTTATTTCGCGCATCGTTACATTACATTTTCATAATCTCTATAAATAAAAATGAATGTTTGTCTGCATGTCTCTTATGCGGTGCCGTACCGCTCATCCGATTGCGATGAAACTTTGAATGCTTATTACTTGCACTTATTTGTTTCTACTGGAGATAGAAAAAAAATATTGCCAACTCTAAAGTCTTGAAAAATAAAGTTTTTTTTAAAAAAAGAGAATTAATATTAATAACGCTTTTCCTTTATATATAACAATTTCAATGAAGGTTTTCATTTCCTATACGAAAATAAATATATACTTTTTATCATTCCTAATTAAACATGACAGTTATTTTAAATTTCAAACGATATTTCCAAAATTATTTCTTCTGTGGCAATAGTATCCCATAATCATTTACTACCTTAATTGGAACAAAAGTTATAATGATAAAATTATCGCTGTCTACTTTGTGTGTTAAATTTTTTTTAAATATATTACTTTTTAACGGTAATTAAACAAGTTTTAATTTATTTTAAGTGTTTAATTTCTTAATTAAACAAGAATTAATAACCTTTTCGAAAAAGAAAAAAAAGGACTCTACTGAACTTAAAATGAATTTAATCACTATTTCTCCATTCAATTTCACCTTCAAATTAGCTCTGTGATTACCGAATGAAAATGTGATAAATGAATTATATAAACACATGAATAGATAATGAAAAAAAACAATAAGAAGAAAAACAAGAATGCAAGAGACGCGTTACTTATTACAATTTATACACATGCAAAGTAACAATTCAATTGCTCAAAATTCGTGATCGAATCTTAGTGTCTCAAGGTCTTGATTTCAATACAGAAAACCGAAATCAATCAACGAAGAGACGTTCGTCATTATTTTCTCACGCGTATTTTACAAAATTATTCTGCCATAGAAACTTGTAAGGTCGCGACCCGATCCTTTTCCCCTTTCTTCCTGCTTTGGGAAGATGGCAACAACAAAAGGCCATAAAAACCCACCAAGGCCTTGCCTTCCTGAGCTTGCCCCTGTCTCGCAGTTCCGACAACGCGAGGAATGAGGTCGACCCATAACTCCTTTTTTTAAATATTATTTATTCCCCTCAGTCATCTGTATTTATTTACTTTTTCTTCTTCCTCAACTGGGTACTGATGACCGGCCAGAAGAAAGGAAATACACACACCCTAATCCTTATTAGTTTCCTTTGGAGCTTTCGCTATTGTTTCGTGTGCGATAACTTGGTGAGAGGATCGTGACTTTTTTTTAAAGTTTGGCAGGATCTACTTACGGTTTCACCTATTATACTTGAATTGTGGATCATATAATACCTAATTTAATGAATCTATTGAAAGTCAGAGAAAAGATAAGATGCAATCATATCAAAAAATCCAATAGAACTCATCTCTGAAGCGGCATTCCTACGACCTGTCCGTTTTCAGATAATGTACGCTTTTCCCTGTTGTTCCCCCTTTGCAGTTTCCTGGGGTTCTTTGATGCATGTCTAGTTTACCGACAATTTGGTGGTAAACTGGAAAATATAAAAGCACCCCAGAAAATCGTAAGACGGGATCAAAGGAGAAGAGCATGTTTCTTCTACAGGAGGACAGGTAGTAGGAACGCCGCTAGAAAATGTATAAATATTGATCAGATCGTTTAAATGCTGGTACTGATCAGATCATCAGATCGTTTTTCAAAATTAAAGGAAAGCCATTGCTTTTTCAGTTCATGTGCTTTAATAGTTACTTGGTTAATAAAAGAACTAATTTCAATGAATTTAACAACATTCCGAAATGATAGCATATTCTAGAATAATTTAATATTTACACATTAAAGGCAGGGGATCTTGACGAAAGTATGCTAGGTAACGAGGATCAAATCGTAGTACTACGACTTCCGCATTTAATGTATTAAGAATTAGCCTTGACTTTTATTTTTGCGGCTTTTAACAATTTTGGCAATTGAAATGTAAGTCTTCTAAAGGCTACATGAGTTCAAAAATTTTTGTAAGTCATATCACTTCCTCTCCGAGCCTCCCAAAGGTACATAGATAATAAATACTGAAAGACCCGAAAGGAACTGTGGTTGATTCCTAGGGGCCATCACCCATCACGCTACAACCCATCCCTTTGGAAATACGTTCCGTCAGCAATGGGAAGAGCCAGACCCCCACTTTTTCGTGTATTCGCCAGATTGGCGAAATCCCTTCACCATGCCGGAAGCATCTCATCCTTATTTCGAGGTGCCCCAACGGGTGGTACAACCTATGTTATAAATTTTTTGATGATATAGCATATTAACAGCGTAAATTAAATCCTTTTTAAACTCGCCATCTCTGTATCTGTGATAGCACATTCACAATCCAATAAACTTGAGAAAAACGAAAATAAAAACAGTAAGCATAAAAGTATTACGATCAAAAATACAGATGAAATACTGATTTAATATAGAGTAGAAAATGTACCATTGATTGAATTTTTTAAATATAATTCTTAAATGTCTATCATTTGTATTTATATAATATTTGCTAAATATTATTTGATAGCTTCAATAATTATTGTTTGAGCAATAATAGGAGAGTTTGAAAGTAATAAACGTTTCTCAGTTTACAGTTCTTTATTACAGCTTTTAAAAATTCCTCTTTTCATATAATATTTACTCAACAGGTAATAAATAGCTCGAGGAAGTTGCAAAGGAAATTAAGAATACTTTAATGTAATATTGCTTTTTTTCCCCCTTTTTCATTCGTAGTCATAATTATTTGCCTGTAATTCAGAAAGCATGATTAAGTCGAATGATTATTTTAAAATCTGCAATTTTCAATTTAGATTTTCAGCAGAATAAAAGGATTCTCAGAAAATGAAATTTAATTCAGAAGTTTTCTTCAAAGTTATTAATTACTGAGCAATTTTTTTCAGCCAGGAAGTTATTAGATAAATTAAAAATGGTTTCCATCAAGTAAAATATCCTAAATTATATTCTAAATGATTTTCAATTTATATTTCATAGTATAAAATTTGTTATAAGCAAAAATTAAGAAGTGCTACTGGTCTGGTTAAGAAATCTTACAATCTTGAATCTCTAATCTACTGGTACGTACCTGGATAATCAAATCATTAACCTAGAACATTTTATATTGAGCTCGATGCGAACCAACGAATCTGTTTTTAGTTATTTCGTCAAAACTAACTCATCTCAAAGTAAGGAAAAACAAGCTGATAAACTGCTTGGAATCAGTATCTTCCATTTGCTTTTGCGCCAGCGAAGCATGATAACTTTTTTTTTTCTTTTTTCTTTTTGGAACTTTTTTAAAACTTTATTTTTGACATCTCAATAAGACTGAAATAAGAAATACAACGTAAGTTACTAATCGATTTGCTCTAATTTTATAATAACATAAAACTAATACTACTACTATTTTCACTAAGAAATGCATAATTTATATTTTTATTTTTGAATGCTTCGTACGTTTTTGAAAATAATTATTTGGGAAGAAAACTACTTAATTTTAAAAGTCGTAAAAGCTTGGCTATTAGAAAGTTCTTAGAAAAGCAAAATATTGCTACAAAAAACAAACATTATAACGCATGTAAAAGTACCTAACAAAGCATGATTTTAAAACGGAAAAAAATTGCTACATCTGAAGTTGATTATTAAGGGATATAATTATTATAAAACCAGCTTAAAACTGACTGTAAATCCTTCTTAATCTATTTGATTCGACAATGTGCATAATTGATATTTCAAAAATCATTGTAATGATTTAACACAAAACTAAAGAGTCGGCTCTAATATAACAGAGAAAGCAAAATAAAGTTACATGGTAAGATCAGATTTTGTTTCGTGTTGTAGAACACTATTTGAAGGAAGGACTGCAGGTTGGAGACTATTAATCAAAATATGCATGGGATTGATTTTATATGATTAAAATGTTTGGTTCTATAAAAAGAAAATATTATTTCCCTTATATTATAGTGAGGAATTCTTATTATTTAAAAGGAGGGTCTTTTACATGAAAAAAAAATGTTACGGCTATTGCTTTCTTTATATTCTTTAAAATATAAATATATATGAAATTTAAAATAAGTATATGAAAGAATGGGAGCAATGGTTGTAAGCAAAATACTTTTTATTATATGGCACGAAGTTTGAAAGAAGTTCTTAATTTCATCATGTGACCATTGTTTAAAATCCTCTTAACCACAGCCGTTCTCATGCATGAATATGAAGCATGCATTACAAATCATTATATGTTTAATGACATTTCCTGTAGAGAAATTCCATTCCACCACATTATTTGCTTAATTTTCGCCGTTGCTAGATTTTCTCTTTATGAGAACGTGACGGAAATCCTAAAGTATAAGTAAGCTTAGAATATATCTTCATTGTACTTCTTTCAAGATACTGGCATCATGAAATGTTAGATAGAAAAAAATACACTTCTAAGAGTATACAATATTTGTGTAGAGTTTTTACATCAAATTCAGTAAACAGTATAATTATGATAAATGAATTATCAATGCATTTGTAAGATAATAACAGAATCAATTTATCATGTATACATCATTGTAAGAATACATCCACCAAATCAGAAATCTTCAAAGGAAAAAAATTCAAAAGTACGTATCAAATTTTCGTCAAATGATATTGTAAACTATTCCTAAAAGTTTGCAATATATTTGTATGAAGTAAAGCTGTTTCTCAATATGATCTATTAAATTTACAAATTTTAAAGTGTTTCTTGGAGAATGAAAAAAGATTTTTACCTATTACATAAAAAATGACGAATAAATAATTTCTTTCACATTCGTTTTATCATGCAAACAAAAGATTTGGATTCATGCTTATATATAATCAAATTTATAGTTGAGATTTTTTAACATTAAAAAGATGAAAAAAAAATCATAAAAATTTTCATCTACTGAATAATTGTTTGGAAAGGCAAACCATGCTGGGTTGAGATGTTTATGATGAACTGATTTATAATTAAAATCATATTAGTCCGGTTGACAAATTTTATACTATATATGTAAAATGGTTTAAGACACGTTAATTCCAAAAATTAATTTAAACTTATACGAAATTAAACTAAGTTAATTGTTAGATTTTATCGAATGATGAAAAATATATATATATATAATGTTTTAAAATTTTCCTAATCATTTTTCTTCTAGAAATTTAAAAATAACTGAACTTTGAGGCTACTTGTGAACTAACTCATGTCTAAATGAATCTTTATTCAGAAATTACATTGAAATTTTCGAGGTGAGTTGCTTTAAAAAAAAAGGAAATTTTTGATCTTGCACTCCTAACTTAGGTCCTTGCTGGACATTGCTTAAGTTACATTTACATGAAAATCATATCTCCGAATATTGTTTACGAAATATTACATATTTTATCACTTGTATCAATATTTTTATTGAATCCTACATAATATTTTCTATTTCTAAGCTCAATTTCTTAGACATCTATTGGAAATAATAAAAATGGAAATAATTTCAGTGTAAAATCTTTCGCGGAAATTGAAGACAGTTTTTCTTATTTCTCAAAAAGCGATTTCTGGTTTTAATTTATGAAAAAAATGGATCTTAAATTTTTTATAAAAAGGAGTTATTTTTCTGAGCAGGCCAAATCAAATACCGAACAATTTTGGGAACATACGAGTTGGAAGCTCGAATGGCATTTCCTTTCACGTCTGAAGATATTGCCACAAGCCCTTTTGCTTCTCACAGGCCATTAAGTTGTCGCCGCTGATTAATGTCTTTCGTATAATCGTTTCATTAAGGCATGATTACCATGACATTACCAGATGACGATACTGAAATTATCATTCTTGGAATATTTCAGGTTATTCTCTGTCCTAGGAAACAGGAATGCACCATGGAATTATAGTCTTTGATTAAATTTGAATTTTAAAAATACAGTAAAGATATTATATTTACATTTATTTTAAACCAGCTGGTACCCGGCGCATTTCCGCTGAAGAAATAATCCTGGAAATTTTGCTTGGAATTTGAAAAATATATCTTGTTTAATAAGGATTGATTGTGAAAATGGCACTTATTTTCTTGTCGGCAATGAATAAATTAATTGAAATTGAAGAATATATAAAGGAGAAGCATAAATAGTATTTATTTCCTTTTTGTTATTCCATTTTACAAAAAAATATTCATTTTCATGTATTAAATTTGTGTATTCTTTTAGAATTGTTCAGCTTGGTGTTCTTTCAGAATTGCAATGAAAGAAACTATTTATTGTATCTCGTATTCGTTTAATATTTGTTGGTGTTCGTTTAATATCTTGGTGTTCTTTCAGAACGGCAATGAAAGAAACTATTTATTGTATCTCGTGATTCGTTTAATATTCGTTCAGAATTCTCAAGTTTAATATTAAGAAATGTGATTAAAATATTTTCTTTTAAAAATATAAATAATATATTCTCTTAAAAAATATATGTATACCATAAAATCTTTAATATAGTTGAAAAGATAATATTTTGAAAACTAGGATGGTGCAAAATTATTTATACAAAAATATTTTTGGAAGTTACTGCCAAAAACACTAAAATTTTATTAAATGTTTAATTAAAATTTTAAACCTAGAGGATGGTTAATCTAAAACTTTCTTGCATACCCTCTAATAAAACTATTGCATTAGGGAAAGACTTAGATTGCATTTACGAGCAATATCTGTGAAATATTAATATCTAGCTTGAATTTAGCTAGTGTCTTTACTGAGTCTGTTGTGTCTCCTTGGCGAGTTATTTGGTGGTTAATCCATGGTTAATAGATGCGGTAAATAGATCTGAAAATAATTTTTATACTTTAGACGATTCTACTATGCCTATAACTTTCGAGTAAGTGCAAGCAATATGTCGTCGAAGTTTTATCGGAATCGGATGAGCAGTATGGCAGCACATAAGAGACATAAAGACACACACTCATTTTTATTTATATAGATATGATAAGAATTGTAGTTTGAAATATTTATTTAATCTTTATAATATAATAAAAATAAGCTTTGAAGTTTAAGTTGTAGAACTTTTCAATTAATAACTTAAATATCACATTTTTCTTAATAATAAACCGTGAAAAAACACTTCTTTGGGGGCCAAATCATGAATATTTCAAATAGTCGTGAAATTACAAGTTGAATACTTAAGAAGGTGTTTCCTTTTCTGTTTTAAACATTCTTTGAATGAAAGGCTTTATTAATGTAACACGTTTAACAATCATTAATATGCCGAAAAGAGATTTTTTTAAATCCTCTAACAACCAAGTAATTGCAAAAGATATTAAAATATCATTCATCATTTGCAATGCAAATACATATGTTTATATATTTTTCCCTTTTCAGCATATTAATGTTTATCAAACATTGATTTGAAGTCAGGCAAAACATTTCTACCAGTATTCGAACATGAAAAATAAGTGCATATATATCTGTGCAAAGCAGTTTTAAAAATAATTTTCTTTAGGCATGTATGCTTCTGAATGCTTCACATTTAAAAGCATCAAATCGTAATGAATACCGGACACTTCGTTTTTATCATTTTCAACTATTTTTGCATATTATTTGAATTGCAAATTTAGTAAAACTCTCAATAATTTTTGGTCTTATGAATCCATTAAGTATATATTTTAAACTTAAGTATCTACTTACAGAATGTAAGTTTTGACAAATTAATGTATATAAAATATTTAAAAATGGAAACCATGTTTAATAGTTCCTTATTTAAAATGGACCATAAATGATGTAAGGCTACAAAATCATCATCAGAATACCAAAACATTATGCATATTTTATTTATTTATTTTGAAGTTGCACGATATTAAGTTCAACCTTTTTATAAATGCAGTTAGAATTCCCAATAAAAACGTTACCTTTCCGCAAAGCCATGGATAAAGACATAGCAGATAACAGAAAATTATACGTTTTAAAATTACACGTTAATGCTTCGGTGGTAAACTACGGCAAAGATTTCTTTTTTTTAGTAGCTGCAATTCCGTTACTTCGCACGACAACCTCTTCACTTGAACTTCATTCCGTATAAAAACCCAAAATAAAAAGCGAGGGCTAGAAAAGAAACTAACAAGCATCAAAAAGGGAAGCAGTCCACGAACATACAAATGGCGAGTTTTAGAGTCCACCAAAGCAGAGGAATGAAACCGGTCGCTGCAACGCCTCCAGTGGCCAGTCTGTCGCATGCTGGAAGGTCAGGGCCAAAGAAATAAGGGCGCACCTGACTCATCAAAACCTCTTTATTTTAGGTGTCAGACGAGATGCCTTTTCCTGCTGGGTTTATGATTTAATTTCCACATTTTCCGGATTAGTGTTTAAGGCAAGGAATGTTGTTTCTTTAAGAGAAAATGGCACTCTGTTGCATGCTCTTCGTAATTTGTTTTGAAAATTTCTCAAAGGCAAAATTGCTTAATTGAAAAAATAACAAGCTAAATGGAATTTTACACATCCAAAAAAAGTCTTTGAGAGGTAGTCTATCCTCCAAAAAGCCAATTACTTTGTTCTGAGCAGATATTGGTTAAACTCATGGAATAGATTGAGTATTACCTTTTCATGTCCAGATTTTGTTTTAACATGTTGACTACCAATTACGAGATAACTGGTAGGTTGCTTTCTTTTCTTGGACCAAACCATCTATGTTATTAGATGACACCTTCTCTACTACAGTTAAAAACAATAAAAAGACAACAAAGAAGGGGTCATCTAATTAGATAGAGGGTCCTGATATCAGGCGATGGTGGTGGCAGTGAACATTTTAATCCAATCATAATTAAAATTAAAGTTAAAATGCTTTTTTTATAACGAAAAGGGTTCATTTTAGGACATACGCTTCGTATCTCGTTTGAGATTTATCCAAATTCAAAATTTACTGTATTGCAAAATTAATTTAATCATTTTTTTGGCTTATCCAAGAAAATTTCAGTCTGTTTTGTCAGCCTTGAAGCTTTGCTATTTAGCCTTGGTCAATTACTTCTATTTTCTCTTTCTTTATGTGTTGGGGCGGAGCGATAGATAAATTTTAAAAAAGGATCTCAAACTTGTGTTTAAACATTTCGGGTTGTATACCATTGCATTTTTACATCAATTAGTATTATTATTCATTTCATTTATATTATATATCAATTATTGTATCTACACAATTGTGCTTTTGTATTTGTACATATATTATTATAATTGTGCTCTATAGATGTTTTGTTAATTTTTATCGATTAATTCACTTTTATTGATAATTAAACTGCTTTGAATTCAGTAATTTTAAATTTATACTTGAATATTTATATTAAATATTACAAGAATAATCCCAAAACAATGCCTATATGTAGTTTATAAATGATCATCAAAGAGTCTGCTCAAATACAGACAATCGAATTTATAGATCAATCATATATTTTACAGTTCAAGATCTGGATTTAAAATAATAACATGAAACAATTCTGGGCAGGGCTCTAAAGTGATATCGTACAAAGTTTCGTCAAGCATGTCAAAGGAAACAATTGAATTTCAGTAGCAAAACAAAATAAACTGAGATTTATTTGCCATTTCCAACAAGCGATTTTCAAAAATAACTAACTAAATGTAAGCAGCAATCTAGAAATACTGTTTTACCTGCAGAACTGATCCCTTATGTATAAAAACAATTTATGTATTGGTTATAAATGAAATACAAGCCCATTATTCATAATCTAAGTATTACATTGTCACTTTGTGATAGTTTAAAGATTTATTCCTAAAGCTCGAAAGATTGAATAGCTAGAATTGATTAAATACGTGTCCGCACTATTATATTTAATTAAACGGAAATGAAATTTAGTTAAATAAAATTAGTCGTGATATAAAAAAACTTTTTACTGTAGAGCCTTTTCCACTGAAGATCACCAGCGCATACTTAATACAGGGTGTCCCAAATTAAAGTTACCCTATTCAGAGCCACATACCGCCGTAACTATTCACCCGAAAATTCTGAAATTTCGGGTGCGCCTTAATAAAGGGATGGGAAAAAAATTTTACTGAAAAAAAATTAATTCCAAATGTCGCCACTACAGAGCGTATTATCAACTATTTTATTATAAGAATTACACATTAGCTTGGAATTAATCCCAGTCATGTTTGATATGATAGCCTCCATTGTCAGCTACCCTCTGGAATCTAAAAATGGCATGTTCATCAGTAGACCGCAGTGTCTGCATTGAAATATGGAACATTAAGTAGCAAATCCTGGCTTGAAGATCAGGCAACGTTCTCAGGTTGTCAAGGCCAACTAGATCTTTCAAATACCCCCACAGCCAAGAATTAAGGTCTGGGGATCGGGGAGGCCAAGCATTATTGAAGTGGCGGCTTATTACTCTTTCTTTTGTAAAATGTGTTTTCAGAATATTTTTTATACAATTTGCAGTGTGTGGAGTCGCACCATCCTCCATAAAAAGCGTTCGGTCAAGACACTAGCGTGATTGTAGAGTCGAAACAACTGCATTTTCCAACATAGATACATATCGCTATTTCGTGATACTGCATGTCACTGCGCCTGATGGAGTTTGTCCTCGGAGAAGTACGGCTCAGAGGATGGCTGACAATGGTGGTCATCATATAGAACATGACTTGGATTAATTCCAAGCTAATGTGTAATTCTTATAATAAAATAGTTGATAATACGCCCTCTAGCGGTGATATTTGGAACTAAAATTTTTTTAGTGAAATGCCTTTCCCATACTTTTATTAAGGCGTACCCAAAATTTCAGAATTTTCGGATGAATAGTTACGACGGTATGTAGCTCTGAATAGAATAACTTTAATTTGGGACACGCTGTATTTCTAACTATTAATCGAATCTGGCTATAGATGCAAGATTTTAAAGTAAATAAACAGGTTTTTTTCATATAAAAGTAAATTTTTGTAATCTGAAAAGTTATTTGATGTGAATTAAGTTAATAAGAATTAAGAATGTGGTTAATATTAAATAAGAATTAAATTCAATTTCGTTTATATATTTATATTTAAATATCTTTGAAATTTAACTGAATCTACCATGGGGATTCTAATCTGTAACTACAATCAATATTATTTCGATTTGTGACTTGAAATAAATTTATAAGCTCTGTAGATTTTGGAAATGGAAGGATACATAAACGCATAGTCTCGTATAACGCTTTTGTTAAGGAGGAAAAAATCCCCTCAATTATATTTACAACAGTATTCAATCTAATGGTGCCAAAAATATTGAAAATCACAGCCTCTAGGCACTAGCATGATAATATCTTTGTCTTGATTTTCCATGCAAAAGGAAAAAGAAATTTAAAATAAAAAAAATATTTGTCAATATCATGAATTTTAGTCTCTATATTGGCATTATATCTAACAAATTATCTTAAAAATCTGATTATTTTCGTTTAAAATCACGCGTTTCAGCAAATTCTATTCTTTGTTATGGGGAAGCAAGAAATAATTCAAATTTTATAACGAATAGGTGTAAATATTTTTAAATCGAAAGACATGTATTTGAAATTTCATTCAGATTAATTAACCAATAAATCGTTTTATTCTATGCAAAACAATTTTTACGCAATACCGCTTTCAATAAGAATCTTGGCTTAAAAATAGTATTATAAAAAATGTTCTTTCACACTACATGGAAAAAAAGTTTTGAAAAAATATTAATTAAACGCACATTTTGCTGTAAAATTCGCAAATGACATAACACATTTTAGTTAAGAGCATGTTTGAATTAAAACCGTCTATGCCGTCTTCTCATAGAAATGAATTCATAATAAGGTAAATTAACCAGTTGTACTCTGAAGTGTTTACCTGTTTCTTAATCAGCGGTATTTAGTGGTAAACATGCGACGTTTCTGTATAAATGACAATACATAGGGTTTTACCAATTTACTTTTAATTTATTATTATTTTGGATGTTTTCCGTTTAGTATTATTAAGTTATTCAGGGTCTGAAGAATCCGATTATGGAACTCTCCAAATTGCATTTTCGACATTCATTGCTTTTGTTGTTGTTTGATTTGAAGAAATTTGCTGCCGAAGCCAATCAGAAGCTCTTAGAAACTTATAGTGATGCTGCTCCGTCATATCCCAATTGTTGGTTTTGGTTTGAAAGATTCAAGAATGGGGATTTCAATACCAATAACAAAGAACAAAGGACCAAAGAAAAAAAAACCAAGGACAATCAGTTGCAAGACTTGTTGGACGAAAATTAAAAAGTTGTATATAATGATGGAAAATATTTCGATTGATATATATTGTACCAATTTCATTCTCAACGAATGTCTTTTACAAATGAAAAAGAAATTCTCAAAATATATGCAGTCGCCTAATACTACATTTACTAAACCGTACTCAAAATTCCAGATAAAAATGCAAAGCTCATTATTCAGATGGCGTAGCGTAAAAACTATTTTTATTTAATAAATGAAACTTCCGTCCAGTTAATGATTTCGATTAAAGAAGCTCCATGATGCAGAAAACGTCTAGAATTTTTTTAAGAAGTATTTTTAAGAATTTGACGAGACTCAATTTTTCTCGCTCTATCGAAGCATGTAAATTGATCCTCTTTTCCTTAAACCGTTGCTCAGTATCAGGGAAAGGAATGCTGTAATCAGGTGATTAACTTGTTCTGTTACGAAATTCGAACCAGAATAAAGGTTCTGGTGGAGTAACCGCAAAAAGAAGGTTTGAATAAGCTTTCATTCTTTTGTTTTCTTTCCTTCCATCTTTCATTGCTAATGATCGTTAAAAGTGGACAACCGATTCTGCAGACGGTATTGATGGAAATGGATATGAATAAAAAAAGATTTTCTGTCAGATGTTAATCTATATCTATATTCTTAATAAAGCTGAACATGTGCGTGTGTCTTGGCTCTCAGCAGGCCAGACCATTGAACCACAGCTACCAAATTTGGTACATGTATACCTTGGAGGTTGGGAATGTGCCTTTTTTCAAATTTTTAATTATAATTTGAATTAATTAAAAATTAAGCGAAATTTCGACGTTTTCCCGCTATAACTTCCGAAAATATTATCATACAAAGATTTTTACATCAAATTAAAGATAAAAAATTAGCTTTCGAATGGTATCAGTATTTTAACATATAACGAAAGCTTCCATTTGTAACGAATTTTTAAAGAAATACTTTAACTATATTTTTCAACAATATATTTCTGACAAAACAATAAAATTTAATCTGCACGAGTAAGTTTCAAGTGAAAGGGAAAGAATTATTTTTTATCAATATGTTGCCATCAGATTGACAAAAACTCAAATAAATAAATATTGCAAATTAAATATATAAAAATGCAATTTTGCTTGCATAATGCATAAGTAATGCCCGCATAAAATGAAATAAATATAAAATATGATTTTTATAAAAATAAATAATTTTGTGACTTTTACAATATTATTAATTAAAAAAATCAGCTTTATTAAATAAAAAGAGATAAACTTCAATCGACCCAGTTTCTAAAACTAAATGATTAATGAATATTTGAAGATAACTATTCAATAAAAATGGGCAGTTTTAAAACACTTCATCA
This sequence comes from Argiope trifasciata, assembly GCA_026543055.1. Taxonomy (NCBI): domain Eukaryota; kingdom Metazoa; phylum Arthropoda; class Arachnida; order Araneae; family Araneidae; genus Argiope; species Argiope trifasciata. The sequence continues at coordinate 4,750,538 of JAPMOQ010059770.1, forward strand.
ATTCCAGAGATGATACCCCAATTAATGTCCAGGATTTCTCAAGACTGACAGGCATAAGAAAGCAAATGTTGAATAATCCAAACATTTTTATTCAAAACTTCATAAGTCACATAATTCAAGTCAACATAAAATATTTTATTGACAACGACGTTACATAAAGTATTTAACAGATAATTTTAAACAGCAGTAAGATTGGCGAAACAGTTGCTAGTCAAAGGCGGTTAGTTTAATATAAATAAAACAATGGTACTCTATTGTTGACAGATGAAGCAGATATTAAAATCTGTTGGATTTAACAATCATTACTTAATATATACACATTCATTGCTCAAGTTTTACAAAAAATATATTGTCTAAGTTGCTTTTATTATAATTGTTAATTATAATAAAATAAATTATACATTAAAATTATATATTATTGCATATGTAAATTATATATTATAATATTTCCTTAATAAATCATTAAAATTGTTTTTCATTTCACTCTCTTATTTAATGGCGTTTTCAAAGTACTAGGAAATTTGAAAACGAAAACTAAAATTTAATTTAAAAAAGATATTATACTAGTTTATTTGAGGAAGCATTTATACAAAACATCTTTTATCATAGGAAATCCTATTTACATTACTTAATTTTTTTTTAAATGCTTGACCTAAAAAACATTTAACATTTTTGTATCAACCAAAGTTAAGAAATCCAGGCAAATTTTTTCGAACCTAATACACATCATTGTGAATGGTCAGGCACGAGAGTTTTTTTTTCTTTCTCAAATACACATATTTCTATTCGGACCATTTTGTAATTTTAATACTTTGCTTTATTCCACTCCAGGAAGCACATTTCATGTAAAAGCAAGAAGCGACAAAACACGTCTATATCGTAACACAAGAGTGAAAAGAGAAAAGAGCAAACAACATATTTATCCCCATGATTTTATGCTATGAGATTCTGATAGGGATATCTTTACATGTCGATTCTGGTAAGGGCATAATAGGGATCTTTTAAAAGAATTTGTTTAAATCGACAGATTTTCATATCTTCCCTCGGAGTGTGGGAAGTTGTCGATTTTAGCCATTTTACAGAGTTTCTGTTGCATTAATTACACAAAAAAGTGGAATTTGGAGCAGGAAATACGAAAACGTATTAGAAGGAAGCTAATATGATTTAGTTAAAATAAAGTCTAGGATATAAATTAAATTAGATTTAAAAATATAATTTTAGAATGAAGTCAATATGGGCTAAATTAAGACAAAAGGATTTAATTTAGATTTTAAAAAATCATTGCACACACACACACACACACACACACATATAGTCTTTGCTGAGCTTTATTTAATGCAAAAAATAATTGTATTGGAACTTTAATTTGGTCATCATGGTGATTATTTACTAAAATTAGGTCTGGAAGATGACTTATTGTCATTTAACTATTTACTAATAAAGTCATCATGTGATTCTAATTAATATCTTATGATGTAAAAAATTACAAAGCACTATTTCCACAGTGGATTATTCACTTAAAAGGAGAAATTGGAAGAAATTATTGCAGTTGTAATCAATAATATTGCTTAAGTATTTAGCATTCCATTATTTTTAATAAAGCTTATTTAATTTCACCTTGAGGTTAATATTTTCAAAAGAGGATTAAATGTTTCTGCTGAAGGGAGAATTGTTTAAGCCACTTTAAATTCTACGAAATGAATGCATAATTACAGGCTGGTGTATAAATGCTGGGTCTCTGGAGCTAAATTCCAAGCGTGTGATTACTATTTTTATTTTATAAATTAAAGAGAAAGGAACATTCCTCGGTCATATATGGATCGAATAGCGGTCACGAATATCACGATGAACATTGTGGACACGAATCCGGTTTCAGAAAATTCTTATTCGAATTCTTGTGGTAAAAAATAAAAAGAACAAACCATCACTAAAACTCCAAAACCATGTAGGCCGCCATTTTTGGTTTTAAGTGCTTTTCTTAACAAGGAATAATTCTGTCATATACTTTTATGAACTTTCAATTGTCTCTTTACTTGAAATAAAATCCTTAGATTAATGCAGAAGACTTAAAAAATAATTTTTTATTCACGAGAAAAGTAAGTTATTTTCAGCATATATGCTTCTATTCATATTAAGTAATTTCTCAGGAAAAAAAACCCTCAGCATTTAAATTTTAGAATCAATTTTATTGCCGTAATTTTTCATAGAATCTTCAGTATTCCATCTATATTAATATTAAGATAAGTTTTTAGATTCATTATACACTGATGTCCATATCTAAAGAAACAGGGACGGAATGTTATTTTTCTGATAGAAAATTACATTGTAAATAGCGAAAGGAAACCTGATAACATATGAAATAGGCCAGTGTGATAAAAGCATATGCACTGAGCTCATATTTTATATATTTTTTTCTTTTAGTATAGTAATCGACCTCAATTAAAAAAAAACATGCGTAGAAGATTTTACTCATAAAAAACTGTGCTTAAATTACAAAAAAAGGTCATTCATTAGAAATGATGCTTATGAATTGGAACGTGCCAAAAGCGGTTTTATGTTGCTACTTGATGTTACACTTTTAGCAAATCAGTCACAGTTTTTCCAAATGAGAATCATTAAACAAATTCTACGTCTAAAAGAAACTATTGGATAACTGCTGCTCTCAAAATGGTACAAGGAATGTAAACAAGCACGGACAACTGAATACATCACGCCAGATGGTGACCAAAAGTTTGTCATAAGAATTTGTTTGCCCATAAACACCAGTTAGATCTATTCCCTCGAATATTTTCAATAAAGACAAGTTATATGAAAATGTCATGAACATATCAACAAGACTGACCAGAAAAAGGGAAAGACATTGTTCTCAGATGAACGCACATTTTATTTATCTTCAGAATCAACATTTGGCGTAAATTAGGAACACAATACATTTGGTGTAAATTCGGAATACAATACATTTGGCGTACATTTGAAATTTGTCGTAAAATCGGAAATTCATATTCTTCCACAAACATTTTGGAAGTGAAGATGGAGGTATATTGTTGAACAGGCGCTTTATGTTTTTGGAAAGGTGCTGATGAAGAAGGTTGCATATTTATTACAGACTTTTAGATTACACAATTTTCATTATATTATTAGATATTATTCCATCTATATGCATAAAAGCATTCTGTTATCTTTCAGGCTGATTGAATGATCGTATTGAAAGTAAAAAAAGGTTACGTGAGGTGGGTAGCATTCTGACAATCCCATAAAACATATATGAAATACACTTGGAAAAGTACATTCACCATTATTTAAGTTGTTCATAAAAAGGAGTGACAGAATTTATTTCAGTTTCTGACATATAATTTAATTTAGAGTATGCATAACTGATGATATGTATGCATTGTAATCAATGAACACATAGGTATCTTACAAAGCCGCTTAAAAGAAACTAATAAAATTTTTATAATCATTTTTCTTTTTCCTCAGAAAACTACAAATTGGGGAGAAGGGGTTGTACTTGGTCTCAATAGGATGAGAAATATAATAATATAAATTTGCTATCTTTTGCATTTATATATTTATATTTTAGGGTTGCTTTTATATAGTTAATTATAAAAAATTGTTTCTGAGTATTTTTTTGCTAAACTCGTTGACTGCTAACTACGTGATAGCTCGTACATTGCTTTCTTTTCTAGGACAAACCATCTATGTTATTAGATAACATCTTCTCTTCTACAGTTAAAAGAAAGCTAAGAAGGGGTCATCTAATTAGATAGATGGTCCTGTTATCAGGCGAGGGTAGTGGCGGTGAACGTGTCAAGAATGATGAACTTACTTAATTTAAAAGCATTAACATATATTAAGCATATTTATATACACATTCTAATAAAAACCATGCTTACGAGTATTATTTCCGAAAATATAGTAAATTATTATCCTTTTTGCAAAAAGAGTATTATCTGAATACGCTGACTCTAATAATATTAAGTGTTTAAATTGTAATTATCACAGTGGTTGTCATTGACGCCATTTAACTAGTGTTTGTGATTCGGTCCTTCTATCTAATTAGATTGCTTTTCTATTAATAACAGGGAAAGAGTCATCATCTCTTTGGATCGAAGGTCCGAATCATAAGCTTGAATCATTGCAGAGAACGTGTTAAGGTGGTTTCGAAGCGACGAATAGCTTAAATATTTTCCTTCTTCCATTGAGGAATTAGTCGGCATATTTTAGCGATGGTGCATTTTTGAATGTCATCTCATAGCATGTTTTATAAAGTCATCAAAGACTTAACTTGCTCACTTTTCTTTAAAGGCGCGTGACTCGCCTGCGGCTTATATTTGTTGCCTAATTATTCCATATATACTATCTAATTAAAAACTTTTTTTACTGCAATTAAAGTATAACAAGGAAGAAGACATCTAATTGGATACCATAGATCCAAACCGCATTGAAAACCATGGGAATGGATTTGTTAAACAGCCACCGTCGACAGCTAATAATTGATTTTGAAAATAAAAGACTGTTTGGATGATAGCTTGGACGGATAAAATTCGAGCATTCCTTAACGCTGATTCATTAGCAGCTGCAAATTAATCACCAACTTTCTCTGCTATTGATTACAACATGATTAATATAACTAAAACTTTTTTATTCATCATTCCTGAGTTATTTTGTCTATCACTCAATTAGGTTGCACATTCTGTTTCTGGAATGTTTTGTCAGATGAAATCAACTAAGCGGTCATGGATTACTTATGTACTGGGTCATTTTTTTATCATAAGATCCCTGAATTAGTTAATATTAACTTAAAAGTTTAAAAGTATTTTAATTCGATGAAAAGTAACACTCTGTGATAACTTTTAAGAGATTTATTTTCCCCCTATTTTGTGATAAGTTTCTCATTTCTCATTATCCATTTGAAACAGACACTTCAATTATATCCCTTTTCGATTTCAGATTGTTAAAATTTAAAGTTTATCACGTGCAGAAATAAATGAAATTAAATGAGCTCTGAGTTTCTAGGAAACCAATGCACATGAAAGAGTATGTGGTGCATACAAATGAAAGTGATCCTTACTGTATTCTCCAAATTGCATATTTATATACAGTATTTCCTTTTAATGTATATACGTCTATTTACAAAATCCTCAGATAGAGATCAGAGCAGTTAATGACTTAATATATGTATGTAGTTGACAAATTTAAAAAAAAAATTGAGATAACGATATTGAGAAATTTTGTTGATGGCGTTCTTAGCTGCCTTCTTTTTGTAATTATCGTACTAACTTATATTCGAACAGCTGGACAGGCATAATGGATAATGTTCTCTTTCTCTTCTTCTCTGGATAATGGATAATGTTTCTCTGAATCGATTTTGATCAACATTTCTTGTAAAGACCACATATAAAATTTCATCCGTCCAGCCCAAAATATTTTTCAGTTATCTTTGTCAGAGACAGACAGACATAATACCGAAAAATGTGTTTTTCGAATTCAGAGAGGTTTAAAATTCTCTCGTTCCAATTTTTTGAAAATTACAATAGTTTCTTTACACTTCATTTATGAGAAAGTAAAAATATGTCACTGAAAGAATAATAGTAAAATAAATTAAAAAATCTTACAGTTTGATATCAATTCTTGTAAATCGATTACATCGAACCTTTCTGTAGATATGATTGTTGAACTAACATATATTTTTTTTTACATGAGGCACAAAATGGGTCAATAAGAAAATCCTTCGTGTGAATTTCCTTTTTTTTCTGAGAATTTTTGAAGAATTTGACAGTCTTTGCAGATTTAGAAAAAAAAAAATTTTTTTTCTCAAAATAATCTATTTTCAATATAAATCAAAACTTATGAATCATGAATGAGTAATTAAATAAGTTTTTGTTTTAAATGAAGAAAAATAATTTTTTATTCCCAATCATTTTCACTCAGCATTTGAATTCAATTACTGGTTCTTTAACACTTCACACTTCTTTCCATAACACCAGAATATTTTGACTTTCTCATGGCCAAGATAGGCTTGGATAACCAAGGTATCCCAATATTATGACAGTTTAAAGCACATAAAAACAATAATCAATTTTGCTTATTTATTTTAGACTTGATTTGGCAACATAAAATGTTTTGAAACTTGAGTCGCCATTTTATTCCATTTATTTATTATTTCACTCCAATTTTTGCGCATGAATTGTGAACTTCATGAATGAGTTTAAAGTATCTTTTTTTTTGTCTTCTTTTTTCTTTCTTTTTTTTTTTTTCCTTTTCTTTTTATCACTCACGAATACAAGAACGGCTGGAACACGTTTTGGCAGACCTTCTGCAGACGTGAAAACCAGATTCAAGATTATAGATTATTTCACGTGCGCTTGGATATTCCTTTCTATTCTAAATGATAAGCAGTGACCTAAGACTTCCTTTTCAACATAATTGGAATTGACATTGGAAACTTCCGCCTATTATTTTTATTAGGTTATTTCCCCCCCTCAAACTATTTTGCTTCCTGGACAGCATTTTGATTCACACATAAGTAAAATGTTACAAAACTTCATAAACTTCGGGGAGATATATAATATAGCAAGTATAAAAGCTGAAGAATTGGAATATGAATAGTATAAATTTATATTTTGAACACGAAAAAAGTGGGAAGTTGATTTTAACATTTAAAATAACTTTATCACTGTGTAACTTTGTGGCCAAATTTACATTTTAATGGAATACGTGAGCTGTAACGTCCTTCTTTAACGACCTTCATATAAATCGACTTCAACAAAGT
>JAPMOQ010059770.1:4768919-4860168 GCA_026543055.1 Argiope trifasciata
GGACAGATTTATTATTAACCTCCTAATAATAAATCGGTTCTCGTCTTCAAAACCGTGGTTATCAATAATCTTTTTCTTCTTGATCTTTGCGACGATTTTTTTTGTTTTGCTTTGTTTTTCAATTTAAAAAAATATATGCATTGATGCATACAATTTCTAACAGAATAATTGGTAAATTATCTTTACTTAAGAGTGGTTGAAAATAATTAATAAAAAACACTTGAAGAATTTTTTTTCCTCCCACCCCCAGAAAATTAACTTTAGAATTGTTCCCTTCTTCAAACACATAATTTTGACGTGTGTGCTTGTTTCTTTTTCTCTTTTTTTTTCAGTTTGTTGTTATTTTCAATGGCACTTTCATTGGCAAGCCCGCTGGTCGCTGTCAGCGATTTTAAGCCTAAATTAGCATCCATTGTTTTTCAGTAGAGCCCACTAGGGCCAAGAGTACGACTTTTCTACTTCATGCTTCACATTCGCTTGCACAACCCCTTTTTACTACAACCCCATTTCCAACAACATTTACTCTTAAGAATAATCTTAGATTTGTTGTTTACAATGGCACTTGTCCCTGGCAAGCCCGCCGATCGCTGTCAGTGATTTTAAGCCTAAATTGGCGTACCTTCTTTTTCAGTAGCCCCAACTAGGACCAAGGGTATGACTTAGCTACATCATGCTTCACATTCGCTTGCACAACCCCTTTTTACAGGGGGACAAGTTCACACTACTCACAGATAGAACAGAGAGTAATAACCATGCCAGAACCGGGACTCGAACTTCCGATGCTCAGACCACTAGGAAGACAACCTAACCTTAGGCCAGGAAGCCAGCTTTTTCAGTTTACATACGCATATTGAGAGGCAGATTTGAAAAATAAAATACCTCTAAAGATTTCCAGAGCTACCATCGGGGACAAAAATGGCGACGTGGAGCAGTCTTGAATCATAAACCAGATTGCCATTCATTTTAATACTGAAGAGGGTCAAGAAGGCGTGACCATCCTGTCTGGAAGAGTTCTTGATGAGGAATGCCTGGCATGTGATCTCGTTTAGGGTCGCCAGTCACTCCCCATTCCACGATTCCGAAATTGTTCGAAGAATTGTTTGCACAGAAGATCCTCTTCTGACTGCTTCTTTCGAACGAGTGGCTTTGAATGGGGTAATCACAACTCACCACAATGCAAGCCATTATGCTCTCCGTCAATAAAAGAAAGAAAGAAGATTGAAGAAAAGGAATATTTCCGATTGGTGTTTATGATTATTTTGACATAAAGGAATTCGTAATGTTTAAAGAAGGGTTAGAAGTCATTTCACAATGAAGAAATTCAACATTTTTCTTTGCACCCTTCTAAATCAATTTATTATTGTTAAGAAAGGTTAAAGTAATTAATTTAAAAAGTTTTTAACCATTCAACAAATTGAATTTAAATTATTATTTCTTCTGCAACTTTGAAAACAAAATAAAGATTCGTAGATGAAAAGAAACAATGTTGTTTAAAAATGTTGTTTCCTTTCGTTATTTTTGTAATGCTTGGTAAGGTGGAATAAACTATACAATGGCGTAAGTTGTATTTTCTTTGTTTTTCTGAAATTAACATTTGTAAAGGGTCATTAATATGTTACTTAGTAACAAAATATGCTGCAAGGCTATCGATTTAGGAGCTCTCTTAGATTCAAATTTAAAAAAGTGGTTGAAAAGAATTAAATTTAAGTTACGCTTACAGATTTTAAAACTAACTTTTTTTAAGTGATTTACACTGCTTAATCCTTCCAATTACTCGAGCGCATATCTATTATTTTGCCTTTTTACTTAAATTTCAATTTCAATAAATAAACATTAGGGTTTTGTCCTTGTATTTAAGAATAAATAAATTTGGGTTGCAATTTCAAACTACACTGGCCGAGGACTCTCCGTGTACACAGTGGCTAGTGCACGTATAAACTGTCGTAGACACAAAGTTCTCCAAGTCGAGAGAAAATTACTGGCAGTACTGCATCGGAAGTAATCATTCCCTGATGCGGGTTTAAATCACGATCTATCTGTGGATGATTGAAGGAAACGTATGAATGAAATTCGCGCTTGAAAAGGGCCATTACGTATGAATAGCTAAGGCATATTTTTGAACCCAGATGGCACTACTGAAACAATAGACGCTAAACATCGGCTTAAAATTGCTGACTTTGTCAGCGGGCTTGTCTATGACAAGTGTCATTAGCAATATCAACGACTTTTATAAATAAAATAAAAAAATCCTCTGCGGGCAAAGCGACAACTCCACCCATCACCGCCTAGTTGCCTCGGATGTCCTACAGTGTGTGGTTTAACGCCTAGATGCTCTCTCGTCCCATACTATTGACTTGCACTGGTACAAAGGATTCCCCGGCCACTGTTTTTGGTCTGTTAATGATTAAGTCATTGGGATTGTCATATCTTCTGATAAAGCACCCTTGAATTTATCCCACAGCTGGAAGGAGTGTGACAGTCCGCAAGTGCTTACTAAAATGGCAAACAGAATCTTTCAGCTACTTTCATCGCCAGTTTTATTACTTCTCTTCGAAAGATTAGATTTACGTTTTCTGGGCATTTCGAAAAACCATCAATAATTACAAATAAAAAAATAAAACTAACCTAAAAATGATGCATTTAAAAGTATAAGCATGTACGAAAAATATATATCATAAATATAATTTAATAACAAAAACACGCAACTAACCAAAAAACAATTTTGTGCATTGTGTACCCAAATTAAGACAAAAACAGCGAATCAAGTCCGGTCAAATCCCTTTTATTTATTGATCAAAATTGAGATAGCTACAACAGTATTATACACATAATTTTTAAATTTTTAATTTAAATCAAAATACAGTTGTCAGCAATCACGCGCGAACTTTCAAAGCCAATTGGTGTAAAGCACATGTCTGACTTTCCTACGCAAGCTGGAATAACGCAATGCAGATTAGAAATTTTTTATTTCCTTAATTCTATTTTCTTTTAATTTAAAAGTACTTCAGAATAAATCCGAAATATTTGTTCATTAACAACATTTTATTTTAAATGCATCAAGCACTAAGAAAATAAATAGAATCATTTCAATAGAATCGAAATTCTGCTAAGCCTAACCTCATTACTGTTGGGGGGGACTGAAGCCTTATTCGTTTTTGGTGGCGTTTGGCCTCAGCTTTTTGATGCTAAAATTAGTTTTTAATGAATAAAAAATTAACCACTTAATGAACCAGAATAAAAAGCAGCCTATGTTCTATTCCTGACTATAATCTATCTTTGAGCTAAATTTCATTCAATTCCGTTCTGACGTGATTGAATAACATCCATCCATCCAAACATTCAAATTTTCCCATTTATATTATTAGTATAGATAGAATAATATGCATATACATACATTATACATATAGTATGCAAAGCGTTTTTGGCGCTACTTCCAAATTCCATTCATTCAGTTCCGTGCCTGTCAAGCAAGTCCCCGTTCTCAGTGGTTTTAAGTTCAATGCGAAGCTTACTGGAGTGCCTGTCCTTTGAGCAAGGGGCTATCTCCTTAATGAAGTGACTGTACTATTAAATGACTTTTAGCATGATAACATGAACTATTTATTTACGTTGGGATATTGAGGTAAAGATTCAGTGAACACTCGTGAAGCTAGAGTTTAATTGGATGAGAGAGTGCGGGTTATCAAAAGTCGTGTTTCTATTGGTTGTTACTGGTGGTGAAGGTGTGGGGGGTACACTGTGTAAAAAGGCGTATGAAGTGCCATCTCTGTAAAATCCGAAACAACTGTTAAACTCTTTTTCTTGTTTCGAATATTTACTCATTAAACAATATTTTTATAATGAGCTCCACCTATACTCGTTCAAACAAGAAAGGAGCCTTGAAAACTCTAGAAACGGATGTGTGACACAATAGAACTGATATATAAAAAAAATAGTTCAAGGACGAAAGCAAGTTTTAAATGTTAAGTTGTAGAAATTAAATTCTGGCGGAGAAAAAAAAAGCAACTTATTTTTATGCTGTCTTATCGTGTTTGTACTTTTGAACAATTTGTTTTGTTCTATATTATTTAATAAAAATACATTTTGGCAAAATAAATTTTGGGTGTTTAATTTTTCATATCAGTTTTAATAGTACAATTTTTTTTCAGTTCATATTTGTAAAAGTTCGCCTTTTTACATGGTTTTTTCTTGTTGCTGCTTTTTTTTAAATTTCAAAATGTCTTTTTTTATTGTTGTGTTTGTTAATAAACATATTTATCTATGTTCGGAGATTTATTTTTGTGTTAACAAAAAGATTCATTTTTTTTTTTTTAATTTTGATTGATTAGCTGAAATTTTTTTGTTTTTCTTCTCTTATATGGCGATTATTTAAACAATGGTTATTAAATATGAAATATAGTCACTTTGGTTAATTTTTCAGCAAAATATTTTTAAATTTCATGTTTTAATACTCATGCATTCGTAATTTTAAACGCCTTATGTAACTTTGTAATTTTTTAATATATGGCTCTCTAATATTTTATTTTATTCCACTCAAAATGTGAACATTAATTTTTAAAGGAAGTTTTTAAAATTTCAACTGCGACATTGTTAATAAAACATTAATTTAGTAACATTGAAACGTGCTGAATCGATTGGTAGTTTAGTTTGTTATAATTATGTTACCATCCCGTTTTCAACCAAGACTAGGGATATTTTGGGATTGACCTTTTAATTTTGAAACGTTGTCAGATAACGAGTGTGACACCTTAGCTTCCACAACCTCTCAAAATTTTCACACCACACCATCAGAAAGACGTTTAGTACAGACGGATTTAGCGTGACCAACCCCGCTTACACGATAGTTATTCGGTGGAATCGGGTCTCGAATCTGAAAATTTCCGGTTCTGAAGCCAATACCTTACTACCAGGCTACCGTGACTCTAATACGTTGATAAAAAGAATAATTATTGAAGTTTTCGGTATAATACTGAATGTAATCCATGATTACGTAATATAACATTGAAATATTCAATAACAGTTCCTAAGGTTAAATAAAAAAAGGATCAGTATATTTTTACAGTGACTAATTGGTATAATTCCAAAAATAATTTTTTGAATTTTAAGAAAACGGCGGAAAATGTTTTTCTATACGGTAATAATTTCGAAAAAAATCAATTAAAATTCGCAAAAATGAACAAAAATAACCAAAATTGAAATAAAATTATTTTAAAAATAGCTCTTAAGCCCCTATTTTTACCCACCAAAGTATATGCGCACCAAATTTGGCGACTCTAGATCAAATGGTCTGACTTGTAGAGGCCAAAACACACACAAATACATATACACAAAGATTTTTTTTTTATTTTCATAAATCAATGATTTCTAGGAAAATCCTTTTGAATCATTTGTAATTTAAATTATTCGCATAAAAAGATTTCCTATAAGTAATTTAATAAAGTAAAATATGGTAAATAACTTTTTATAAAAAAAATGATTTAAAAAAAAATGAATCGTGCACTGTAATTTTACAGCGGCATAACCCTGGTTCCTTCCTAAATTGGAACTGACGCGGTTGGTTTAATAATAAACAGTTTTTCATTGTTATTTAAAAAAAGCACTCGCCAAACACTTTTTTCCGGATCGTGATATTCATCGTGTATGGAATTTTTAATGCGTGAAAAAAGCAATTTCCTTCCCTTATTTCGATTCAGTGCGCACACTTGATATAGTAACAAACTCAAAAGCCCGGATATTGCTTCGAAATGTAAACAAATCCATTTTAATGATTGAATCAAAGAGAGTATTACACAGAGGAAGAAAAAAAAAAAGGTTTTTTTCATTTTTATAGAATTGTTTTTATCACTCCAAAATGATTTTTTGAACTTGTGGTGGAATGAAGATCCTTGTGATTCGTGCATTGAAATCAAGAGAGCGAATGTTTACGAAACCATTTCTTTAATAATCATATTTCGTACAAAACAAACACTGACACGAAAGACTAAACATTAACGCGAATACCTCAACAGAACAGCATCTCATCTCATTTTAATAACAATCGCAATGCGCTGTGGAATGCCTACCTAATTAAGCAGCGCCATCTATTATCCAAAAGAAAAGTTAATACGACTACTACAAACTTAAAAAAAATTATGAGTCTTGTTGTCTAATGTTTATATTTTGTGAATACTTTTTATTCTTCTTTTATTTCTTTTTGATTAAAATTTTAATGTAATTTAATAAAATGAATTTAAATTTGAATGAGACAGTAATGGAAAATATATTACATTTTTATAAACTTCAATTTAAAAAAATATATTGATGGCCATTGGTTTTAAGCATCCAAATTTTGAAATATATATCATTTTCATACGAAAATTAATATTTTAATCGAAAATTATATCAATTTAACACTAGTTTTGAGCTAAAATCTTTTTCATCACTTCTTTACACATATGTTAACTGAAGTTTCCATACTTATTGGTATGTATATGAGTATGTATATACATACTTATATACATAAGTATTATATACGTATATTAACTGAATATATATATATATATAATAACTGAAGTTTATATGTATATTAACTAAAGTTATTTCCCATTTTGTATCCCCTAAAGATTAATTAAAGTCCGTGTGGTGTAATTTCGAATGAATCTTGCAACAGTTGTCATTATTTCCGATCTAAAGCTGCCTCGTAAGACGAAGAAAGGGGCAGACTTTTTTTTCTGAATGCATAATAAACTAAAAATTATAATTTGTATCTAATTGTTGGAAAGCGCAAACTAATTATTTACAAGTAAAATCGTTATTTTTTCTTCAGCTTAATAAATATTCTCCAGCACTTTCATATGCAGTTTAACACATCAACTATAACATTGATGAAAAGTTTTCATTCTGGAATTATTTTCAGTGTTACCGATCAAACTATACAGCTGAAAATTTTGCTACGAATTATTCAACTTATTTCCTTTATTTTCTCAATCTCCATTTCTATAAAAGAGTAGAAATTCGTAAATGTTTTAACTAAGACTCAACTTATTACTTCGAAAAACATTGTCTTAGAGAGCTCTTACAACTCAAGAAAAACTGCCTGCCGAATTTGATAACTCTTTGTCCAACAGTTCGCTCTGCAACATTTTTCGAAAGATTTTTTTATCATGTATATTAAATGTCATTATTCACAAATATTAAATAGTCTAGCCTGTTTGATTTGGTTTATTATCCTATTTTACCTTTATTACCCTTTACATTTATTCAACCGTAATTTCCTTTATTTATCCTGCTTGGTTTTATTGGCACAAGAGCCATTTTTTACCCACAATTCATCAAGCACTACCCTGTTAGCCTCCAGCAAAAGTTTGGTCAGTTTTTTGTCACAAGTACACTAGATTTAATAATAACTTCTTCAACGCAGTCTCATTTCCCCATCGGCTCATTTAATGACAACACTTCTGTTAAAATTATTCAAAATTTCATAGAATTAAGGATCATGAAAAGATTTTTTTATAAAAATATAAATGCTGTGTAAAAAAAAATTTCAGCATAATTCGACACAAAGGCTCAGTTCAGTTATATTAACGTTCCGTTTCAAAGCAACATCTGGGCTATTTGGGGATGGACAACCGTGGTCAGACGACGAGGGTGACACCTGTACTAGCAAGCTCCTTTCCAATCTCCCACATACCAATAGCGGAAGGACGTTTTCTCTCAACTGATTTAACGAATAAACCGACTTACAAGGCAGATATTTAGTAGAATTGGGTCTCGAATCTGAAGCCCTCCGGTTTCGAAGCCGGGGCCTCACTACTAGGCCATCGCGGCCCTTACGTGAGGTCGATAATATCGAAGTTAAACTATTTGATTTAAAAAAAATTTCAATAAATAAATTTCCAATAAATGGAATCTTTTTGCTTGGTTTTATGTTAATTTTTTTTTCAAGTGTCATCCATTGTCTATCCTGGTAATTGGAATTTTTGTTTTATTTCGAAAAAAAATGAAAGAAAAGAAAGAAAGAAGGGAAGAAGAGAAAAGAAATAGAAAAAAGAAAAAAAAAGAAGAAAGAAAGAAAGAACGGAAAGAAAACTCGAAGACAGCACGGAATTCTCGATAACGGAGATTCTTTATAATACGTATTGATAATCTTCGAAAATTTATCTAGTCAAAACGTAACATAAAGAGACAAAATAAAAAGAGAAAGAAAAGAAAAAAAGAAATGTTCAATACATAAATTTCCAACCAACGAAACCTTTCTGTGTAATTTTATGTTAAAAATATTTTTTCATGTGTCATAAATTTTTTTATGTCGGTGCTTCGAATTTTTTCTTTCTTTATTTCAAAAAAAACAAAGCAAAAGAAAGAAAGAAAGAAAACCCGAAGATAGCGCGGAATTTCCGATAATGGAAATTATAATACGTAATAATAATCTTCGACAGTTTACTTAATCAAAACGTAAGATAAAGAGACAAAAAAAGGGGGAATAAAGAAACAAATATCTACACGCTCTTCTTCACCACATAATGAGCCATTTTGTTCCCAAAACGCCTCAAGTTCAAGCGCCACTTCCTACCCATCTATGAATAAAAATGAATATGCAACGTGTCCAGATGAAAAGGTTCCCTCTCCGTGCCCATCCGAAGAGAAAGCGATTTAATTCATCTTGACGGTGTCTGGCGAAGGTGCTTTGACCATTCTCATTCCATTAGTCACAGCCGCCTGTCATGGCTGCCCATTATGCTTCGATCGCCATGCATGCATGGGCATCGAGAATGGCAGCGTGCATCATCCACGCATGGGCGATTTTCCGGACGTCTTTGCTCTTTCCGCACTTTGCAATTAAAGAGGTGTTCGTTAACGACTTGATTAGAGGGAGATGTGTCAGTTTATATGGCCTGTGCTTTGATTCTTGGAATTCAATTTTCTTTAAAACAAATATATGGAATTTTTGAAGTTTTTCTGAGGTACAAAGTAGATTCCCAATTTTTTTTCTCTCTCTCATTGATTTAAGAAACATACGGGCATTTTGAACCGAAAATGTGCATCTTGTCTTTCAGTAATTGCATCGTATGCGTAAAATGACTGAATTCTGAACTTTTTAATGTCTCTTTTATTCTTATTCATTGAAAATATATTCCTTGTATTAATTTTTTATATAAACAGTTAAGTAATAAGAGCAATACTTCCATCACCTATAAAAAGAAAATATTTTACAAATAATTACTTTAAAATGTTACAGCATTATTAACAATGTAAATAAACTTTAAAAACAGCAATTAGCTATTGAAATTAGAAACTCTAATTGCTTTTAGAATTTCTTTAGAATTTACGGTATATTTTCAACCACCTTCTGTGAGTATTCGATAATAATGACAGCTGTGTCCTCATTTAACCTTCAAAATGTTAAATCAGTTTTGGTTATTCGTGATCCTACATATATTCCACGGCTATGTATTTCTCCGCAATTTTTAATTAATCCTTTAAAATGCCGTGTTTTTTCTCCCTAATAATGGTGTACTAAGATATTTTTAAGAATGAGAATGATTTAAGAAAAGTGATTCGTTTACTTTACGGGGTAAATTTAATTTGATTCATTGATTAATTCTATTAATTAATTACTAAGTAAGAAATCAAGACATATCATTTTATGTGAGAGTGGAAATTAAAGCATACAAGTTCCTCATTAAAAATTTTTGAAAGCTTATGCCAGCCTATATAATTTCATACAAACATTGATGAATTTGGTAATAAGAATACTTCCCATGAGCCAAGACATTGTAAAATACAATATATAAACTCTTTCTCAACATTTTAATGCACATGATATACACAAATTAGACAAAAATTTCTTTTATCAAATTTTGAAATTGCATTTGTTCTATTCATTTCAAAACTGGGTCGACTATTAACAAAATATATAATATTCAGCTGACAAATGAATCGAGATATTTCTTATTCTATGTTATAAATAAATTTATGTGCAATATCGTTTTTAACTAACTAATCTGTTTCTATCTCAACAGGTGCCAATTACCTCCCCATGATGCGTTCCTACATGACAGACCATCGCACTCCACTAGCATGGCGACATCGGGACATGACCTTGCAGAGTGGAGGTGGTGGTCACAGGAATAACCACCATCATCACCATCACCATCCTCCTCGACCTCCACCCAGTCCTTCTGTGACCACCACTTCCTCGGACGAGAGGGAGGAGGTGCCCATGGTTCGGGCTCCGCCCCTCAGGCGGCCCAACAGCAGGGGCACCCGTTATCACAGGGACGGTCACTCACAGTTCTCGGCTGTGGAACCTTATCACGGACCGACAGGCCCTTTCAGGAATGGAACACTTCGGTAATCAGTCTTCGGTCTTTTAGTTCTATGATTATTGCACGTTTTTCCAGCAATCACTCGATTATAAAGAAAATATCTTTTGCAATTATAATGTTCATCTTGTCTAAGAACTTTTTTTCAATGTTTCAACACTACTTTAATTTCTCTGTTAAATTAGCAAAATCATAATTTTTATTCCTGTTCTTGACTTGTACTATATTCCTTTTGTGTGTCTGTTTGTGTGTGCGCGAGCCTTAAAATTTGTTGCACAGAAACCACTTTTTAGCATATATTTTTAGTATATAATATCATACAATATTGCAAATATTACTCAATGTCTTACAATATTGTTCAATACACGTGTGCTACTAGGACATAGATTTCCAAGGTATAGTAACTTCTCGGGACTTACTAGAGAGAGATTTCTCTGCTTCTTTCATAAATTCCAAATGTTATACCTCATCAATTTAATTAAATGATAATATCAACATTTATTTAATTAACTCTTATTTATTTAATGAACAACATCCAATTACATCTGAATAAATTCCACATGAGCTGTTTTTTAAAGACAGCATTGAACTGAAAACAAGGGAAAATTATCAAGCAATATAATTAATAAATAAGTCAGCAAGAAAAAAAAGTAGCAAAATGTGACTTAAATATAACTTTTATTTCACAGAATATCAACAGCACTTGATGTTATCAAGTGAGCATCGATCGAATTACATCATATAAAGGAATATGTAATGTTTCTGGTGTGTTATATAATCACAATCAAGGTCTTTTCTCTTCTTCTGATGAAAAGATAGTTATCAGAATACATAGTTTCATTTTAAGATTAAACTGTGATTTTGAGAAATACTTTTTTAATATTTTGCTTTGTTAACTGCTGGTTAAAAGTTGTGTTTTAGTAATGAAGTGACTAAAGCTGGGATATTCCAAATTCCTGATTTCTAAAAGAGATCTCATATAAAATCTAAGTTGCCAGATGAAAGGCATTTTGGAATTGAATTAATACCAAAAGTAAAATTTGTTTCACATTTTACATATGATCAGCTGAAATCTATAAATTGTTTTTAAATTTTGGTTTACTTCAATCATTTGTTTGATCTTTCTTTAAAATGTCCTAAATTCATAAATTAACTCACTATTAATTGCAAATTAATTTCTGATAAGTAGTTTAAATACATGTTTAATACTTTTTTTGTTTTATTTCAAGAAAGAAATCGGTTAATCCTTAAACTCTTATGATAGTAACAAATTTTACGAGTAGAATCACTTTCTTTTTGTATACTTTATGAACTTAAATTTTATAATAAATAATTCATTCAAGAGGAAAGCAAAATTTAACCAAACAAAGTCAATGAAACCCAAGTTTAAACATATCATTTTAAGTAATACCAGGTAGAGAAAATGTATTTTGGGGGGGGGGTTAAGTTTCTCGAGTATAAAGCCTTTTTTAAAATGCATGTCCCAAAAAAGTAAGAATAACTAGAGATAGATTTACTGGTAAAGAAAAGTCGCTCAGTTATTTATAAATAATATTGAAGCTGCTTACTTTAAAATAGGCAAGGAAATATTGGTTGGGAAATGCGAAAGTTTTATCATTTAAAGAGCAGCATAGACTTTTAAAAGTATAATGAAAAGGGCAAACTGAAACTTATAACATTAATTTACTTGAATATCCTCACTCTTTTAAGAAAAGTACATTTCATTGAATTTTGAACTTATAATACAATCATAATATGAAGAATATAATTAAACAGAACTGAATTCAAAAGCCAGACTTGGAGATGTGTAAGATCTCGATTTACGAATTTATTTTCAACACTATTTACAATTTTAGCTTACATTACAGCACATGATAAACAACAAAAATACTGATTTTGGTTGTCTCTTTTTAGATCTACAAGGAGTGTGCCAGCTTTAGCATTGGCAACTTGGGACGGAGAACCATGCCCAGTCCATGGCCATGGAGTACCTTTGTTTCATCATCAACACCCCATGGGACTAGGCAATGGAGGAACACTACGTCGCCATGGATCACTTTTTGATGTCCGAATGCCTTACTTCGGTCATCCACCACCACATTTCGGACCTCCCTCCTTGCAGTATCCTCCACCACCTCCTTTAATGGATAAAAAATCCTTTCACGGATCCATGCAGATGCTGGGCAATCCATACATGATGCCTCCCATGATGCGTCCAAGGCCCTTTGTCATACCAGCTCCAGCCGAGCCCCTACCTGTGAGGGACCCTTATAAAATGAGGACACCACCTGCATCAGGATATGCGGGATCGAAAGCTGATGATACCTACAGTGTGGACCAAGTGTGTTGTAAAGGACATCTAATCGTGCTTTGGATTATATTGGCTGTGGTGACCATCGGCGTTATATTAGGAATTGTTCTTGGTGTAACTATAGCGTAACAATAGCAAAATGCGCCTACGAATTCTTCAAATTCGCCGATGTGCTTACAAAGCCTTCTAAAAATATCGGTTTGTTCAAATTTAGCAAGAGTGAATACTTCAGATCTGTGCATTGAACAAACTGTACATCATAGTCTCCGCGAAAAAGTTCATGCTTCTACTAGTATTTTTGATACAGCTTTCGAACATACCATCAAAATTTTAGTGTTTAAGAGCTGTTATCATTCATATAGATATTATGTACTCAAATTTTTTGCTTAGTTTAAAGATTAGATAAAAAAAAAATCAGAAAGAAGTCACCAGGAGACTTTTTAAAATGAGAGAAAAAAAATGATATGGATTATTTTTGGTACATTCCAAATGAATAAATTTTTTATTGCTATAATACCAATAAGGAAAGCGTATGTGCTGACAGACATTACCAATAGAGACAAATAGTTTCATAATTTTTATATGATATGATTTTTAAATATTATATAAGAATTAAGACATAATTCAATAATTTCGATTTCGTTGATTTCATAATCGAAAGTAAAAATTATCAAAGTAAGAATTCCTCTTTCTTGGACCCAAATTTTAATTCTATATTTGTACAGTTATATTTCATATTTTTTAATTAAAAAAACGAAAGTTATATTTAAAAATATCCAAAACGTTCATGATCTGCCTATCATTTAATTCATTATCAACATATGTATTATATTTCGTGATTTAATACTGAATTATATTGGACTTTTTAGTCTAATTTCTTTCATAAGGAAGCATCTTTTGATAAATCATCTGTAACATAATATACCTGATACTTGAGTAACAAATTCAGAAAAATTCGAAGCAAATTAGATTATTGAAATCAAAATATCCAGAATTTTCTAAGGTCTGCTTTGTGTGTGTGCATTGTGGCTTATCCCACCTAATTGACAGTAACATCAAACCAGGTCCATGAGCCCGAAAGCCTTCAAACAATGTAACACTGCCTCAGAAATCGGGAACAGTTGGTCTTTATTCAAACTGATTCAGGCCAAAATGTTAACAGGATCATCTTGAGTCGCAATGCATTTTGAGCATATGAGATAAACTTTGTGGCCCGTTACATGACGTTGTACACGAGTGCGTCCACTTCGGAATCTAGCGAGAGTTATCTGATTACGCCTGTTGCTAGTTCCAACTGAAACAGTTCCAGGGCGATTTTCTGCATACCATCCATGCATAGGGCCCTCCTCCAGGAGTAACAGATATCTTGCTGGACCTGGGTGAAAATTTCTGAAAAAGTAAGGCAGCCACCATGAGCAGTATCCTTATGGCTGCCCTCTTTGGTCAGACCATCAGCAATTTTATAGTGCGCCTTGTAATACTCTGAAGCATACTTTTTGTAAAATGATTCGTAATTATTTCATAAATGAGGAACAAGCAAACAAAATAGATTGTAGTACCCCTATAAAGAAGTTCGGAGCTCATCAGCGTGCTCAACTGAAGCTACTGCTCTAAATTTTCAAATTTACAAAAGAGTGGGACATATGTTTGAGGGATTTTTTGGAACTGTTATAACTGACCTTATATGCATGGAATAAGATATGACTCAGGCTTCTTAATTCTTGCTAAATTTGAACTGCCGTCATCTATGCTAATTTTGTATGTATATATATTTATCTGTTTTTATAGACCTTTGAAATTAGAGAAAGTATTGTCATTTTAGACATGCCATAATATAATAATAATGACAATCTATTTATGAATTGAATGCGAATTGAGTGCTCTTAAGCAAGTGTTGGTTGAAAAGGTCGGAACATTAAAAAGAAACTAACGAAGGAAGAGTACAAAAGGAATGAGTTAGGATTACTTTGCGATGAATGGACTATTGTGTTTGATAGAGCAAACATATTTATAAGACTGAATGTAACTGCCAATTATAATACTTTTCATGATTTTACTACTAATGATGCATCAGTCAAAGATTCGTTTCATAAAATGTTTTTCTCGATTGCTGACTGAAATAGCTAAACAATGATCTTCGGAAATGAATTAGTCTGCTCAGTAATAATTGATGTATAAATAAGTAATAAAACGCTTCTGTGGTTAGTTTTGAATATTTGACTAAAGTATTATTAAAACATAAAAATTGTGAATAATTACTACTTTGGGATTATCCCGTCGAGCTGTCAATGCTCGCGAAAATGCGCCAAAGGATTGGCTATTTTCGAATATTAGTAGAAGTTACCTTTTGGCGATAATACCAAGTTTGGCGAAAATGGTCGGTGGGATAATCCTACAGCTATGAAAATAGTAAATTTTATATGTTCTACACTTCGGAAACGAAAACCATTTAGCATTTATAATCCTATGACAAACCAAATGATGAAAGGGACCAAAAGACGTTTTTACTTTATCAGCTAAATGCTACTGCTACAAACTTTTGATTATTTTGTATTTATTTCAACCGAAAACCCTAAAATGATTTTTATTTTGAATATATCCCTAAAATCCGACCTCTTGATTTTCATTTTGGCAATTAACTCCAAAAACAGGCCTTTTTTATCTCACAAAAAAAAAATAATGTAATCTATTCTATCTCTAAATTGCAGACAAAAATGATACATCTGCTTTGTTCTGCTGCAATAAACAAATATAAAAACTACCTTAAACCTGTTAAGCATTTATTAACCTAGAAAAGAAACTTCTTTTCAAAAATATCAATTCACTCAAAAGAAAATTTTGCTTTATTAGATAAGTGATAACATAGAAATTGTCTGCGGAGTGTTTTATGTGTTAAAATTTATCATCATACCTTGAGGAAGAAGTTATTTATAGCCTGAGAAAATCACTGACGCGATTCAAACTAATAACATCATTTTCAAACCTTTCTTTGTGATTTCATATTGCGTTGATTTCAAACTTGTAAATAGAGCGGAAATCACTGTTTTTTGGTTTCGTTAATTTTCCACTAGTTTAATTCATTAAATAGACCATTTAATCAGGGCGCCATCTAAAAATATGATGTGTAATACCATTAATGGCAAAACATATTGTATCTTTATACATATTTTTGAATTCGAAACATAGAGTTTCATATGTAGATATGTATTTCATAACATATTTTTGTAACTAGATTTTGAGCATTTTTAATTGATTGTTTTTATCCTGCTAATACTTACTGTTTTACGCAATTTTCGTGTGTAACTCATAAAAAAAATGATTTGGAAGTTGAGATGAGATATAGAGGAAAAGAGAAATTGAACTGAATTTTTTGTATGTCCATTTTATTTGATGTTAATAAGATTGAATAAAAAAAATTCTTTTTGTTAATTTCTTTTTTTTATATATTCTATTTAATATATGCTTGAAAAAAAAAATCTTCTTACACTTTTTAAAGAACAAAATTTTATCCTAACATGATGAGACAAAACAATAACAATTTAATTTAGTTGCAGTAACGTCCCGTTTTAAAGAAACGCTCGATCTATTTTGGGACAGAACTCTTCTTAATTTTATGGCGTGGTCAAATGACAAGAACTGCACATGAGCTCACTTCCCTTTCGTGAAGCTTCAGCACCACATCAAAAAAAGCATGTTTGACCCCACGGGATTTAATATGCCCCAGACCCATTTACACGATGATTCTTCGGTGGAATCGGGTCTCGAACTGAAAATCCTCCTGTTGCAAGGCCGAGACCTTACCGTGATTCTTATAACAGTTAAAAAATCTTGTATCATAATACATTTTACTTCAAATGAAGGATGTCAAATCATAAAATATATTCAGTGAAAAATTCTGCATAAGTATTTATGGAAGGCCCAGACATTTTTTTAAAACTAAAAACGAATGAGTATATTTAAGCATCAGTGGCGGATCTTCGAATCTATGCAGGATAGGTAGATATCTAGCACCCTTAAGATGAAAAGGACCGCAAGCAGGTCAATTAACACTTTTACTGCCATGAATGTCAATTATACATTCCTGTGATTCGGATGTACTTAGGTGCTTACTTCTTTATTATCAATTAAAAGTAAAAGTAAAGAGAATATGTATTCAGATAGTAGATGTGAATCACAGGCGATTCACATGGCGAACGACATGTTAAAACAAGAATATAAATTAAATGAAAATGTGCCCTACTCTTATCAAACTCTCCGCTGAATGAGACCCTTTTCTGTAATCGAAATATAGGTGATATTGTCTTTAAGACCGAAAAAATATTTAAAGCCGCCACTACTGACCACAATAATTGAAAAGAGAATGGAACGGTAATAATAGAACCTTCCTTGCCATATTATAATTCTATATCATGTTTACATTGATTACACCTTTGCCATTATCACCTGAATTGGAATGAATAACTAATATGTAGAATTAGCTTCAAAACTCAATTTTATATTGCGAAATTTAACTTTGACATTTTGTTTATTCTACTTAAAAGAAACGAATCAGAATATCCACTCTGCATAAATTTGAATCGCCTTTGATCCAAAATTAAATCTTATATCGTAAAATTTTATTTAACATTTTGTTGATTCTACATTTTTTTTTTAAAAAAAAAGGAATCAGTATATGTACGCAGTACAAATTCAATTATTCTTTCCAATTACATTTCAGAATCTAAAGTACAATTTTAAAAGAAGTAAATGACTGTATAAATACATCAATCAGTAATTATTAACTTAACTAGTTACTTATTAATCTAATTAAACTAAAATAATCTTAATACAGGATGAGTGACCCAATCGTTAGAAAAATAATTTACCTAAATTCAACTCGCCTAGCAACGTATGTGCTCCTATAAATCTTATTCACTATTAAAAATCTTCCCTGAATCAGAAGCACAAACAAAGAAGAAAAATTCCTGTTTTAGCGAAACAAGGCTTGTAAGTGATTTGAAACCCAGCAAGATTATGGAGCCAGATAAGCTCAGTTACTTTGGAAATCATTAATCTTTTTAACGTTTCTTGTACAAACAGGACTCCCAAGTTCTCAAAGAGTGTCAACAAAATAAAAATAAAAACTTTCAGTGAAAAATGAAATAACCTTCAGGAATCATTTACAACTCCAGTGTGAGAGGCTCCCAAAAACTTTCTTGCACATTTTTTCGTGAAGGTGTTACCCTAGATAACATCTTGCATGGCTTTGTCGTACAATAGTTACGAAATGTTTACCGTTGGCATGAATTTAGCATTTTGTATTGAGTTTATCATGTGATCCTTGGCGAATTTGTTGGTGATTAATCCTTGTGACGAAATAACCTTCCGAAAATTGAGTTTGAGTTTTAGATGTAGTTTCTAGAACGGGTTGACGCAAAAATTTGACACAGAACTGCATGTAATTACAAACCAAAATTTGATATATTTAAATCACTGAGTTTTTGAATGAGAGCCTTTACATCTTCTGAAAGTACAGATTGTCAGAAGTTCAACATTTCGCTGGATTTGTCTCAAAATTTCATATATGCGTACAATACAGACCTTAAATCTGCTCACTAAATTTTATCTATCTTGCCTTTTTTGCTTAATTTTATCTATTTTGTAGTTATCGAGTTGATTCATCTTCGGATAGTCGGCAAACAGACTTATTCTAAACGAAGTTTGCTCAAAATTTGATAGAAATCTAGAAATTTGGTTTAAAAACTATATATGAAATTTAATTCAAGGGATTCTTGAGTTATTTGAATTCAAATTTTTTGACGATTGCAATATTTTCTCTCCATTTCAGATACAGGAAGTGATTATGCCTCATATGAATTTTGACTTCAGCTCTGAGAAAGCTTTTGAGCTTCCCTTATTTTTACCTTCACTAAGCAACTTTCTGCAAATTTAAAATATTAAGAAATATTGTCTCACTGAGATGAAACAATAGCGCCCCCATAGGCAAATCGTTATAAAACTGGTCTTGTAGACTAGAGATTGTGAGTTCGAAACAAGGTAGATCCCAAATTCGAGTGCATATTTTTCCTTGAATTTCTTATCTTTTATTTCGTGTTCCTTAAGATTCTGGACCTTTTTTTAGTTTACCAGATAAGTGCCCTGGACTTTCCTTAATGTCTCCAGAAAAGTATTCTGGAATCCATTTGTATTTAAAAGAGACGTGGGAAAAGACCCAAACAAATGGCTTAAGAAAGATAGGAGGACATCAAAATTCAACAGATAGGATGATATGACTTGTCTCGCAAGCGTGTTCTACTTTCTAAACGGACACCGCGAAGCAATGGTTCGAAAATAAGGGAAATAAATTGACTTCCTGGGATGTTTTCAAATCAAAGTTAAAAGAACCATTTGGGAAAACACAGTACTATGTAAAGAAGACAGAAAATGAGCTAAAGTATAGAGCTCAAAAATCTAGCGAAAGCACGCAGTCGTACATCCAAAGAGTGTTGGGATTAATCAGTTAAGTCAAACCAGATACGTCAGAAGAAGAGAGAATGTCTCTTCTAACGAAAGAAGTTGCTGAAGATGTTTACCGGCACTGTTGATGAAAGAAATAACCACTGCAGAGGACTTTATTAAATGGTGCTGAAAAATCGAAGAGAGGCATCAAAAGACGATCAGGGGAAGGAAATTTGAAAGGCTCTCAAATGTTGTGCCAACGGCTGCAATCGACCAACAAATGGATCTAGTTTCACTGGTGTGAAAGGAAGTCCATCGCTTAATATCTCTGGTAGTCGATCCCGAACTCCAAGATCAAAGTATCAAAGTCATTTTCCAAAATGAAATGAAAAATACTTTGGCTCCTTTATCTCAGACAACACCAGAGTTGACAAAAGTCAAACCAAGACGTCTGCCCTTCTGCCAGACGACCTACGGCTTTTTTTTATTCGAACATTCATTTATCATATAAAAACGAGTCTTTCTTTGTTTTCCATTTAAATGCCCTCTTGATTTCAAAGACCTTTGATGATCACGCCCCCCCCCCCACACACACGGAAGACGTGCTGTAGAAAGTAGCTTCACTTTTCACAAAGATCACAAGTAGTCAAATTATGAAATCATAAAATAAATAAATCTTCCTAGCATCACTTCGAATAAACTTTATAATTTAATCCTCTCTCTCTCTCCCTTCACCTTGCCTCCATTTCATTTGCTTCTATTTCTTTTGTTTATAATTCATCAGCAGATACCTTGTCGTGAAGAGCATCCAACAAAAAAAAGACCTCCCCAAAACTTTCTCACATACTTTCTAAGAAAGATGTTATTCCCCTCTCCTTTCAGAAAGTTGTGGATCTAGGGTAATGCAACGTTCTTACGAGGCCAACTATTGCACGCAGTAGAAAGCCCCACCTACCTCAGAAAGATATCATGACCACAATGGACCAATGACAAAAGTTTCCCCAGTGAGATAATTGTTTGTCATTGTCCCATTGCGATCAGGTCATAATCCTGAAGTAGGCACCACATTCAAAGTTTAATAGTCGATAAATTTGTTGCAATTACCATATATCAGTTTTCACTCACCCAGTCCAAACCATTTTTATAATCTTTTAATCCTTTCTTACTGTACTATTTTATCACAGGCATATAAGTATAATTTCAAAAATGTTTTCTTCTATTTCAGAGAAATCTGAAACTTGGTGATTCGTCAAGATCTTGGGTTCAATTTTTTTTATGATTACAGTATTTTCTCTGTACTTTATATACGAGAAAGTTGTGAATATGAACCATCAGTATTATTTTTCAGATTTGTTTTTGCAACTTTGTTATATGTTATTGTGGTTTTGATTTCAATGATATCCCTCGGATTACGATACATTTTGCGTTGATTCTTTTGCTGTTGTTATATATTTGCAAAAATATTATTATAAGAGATATTTCTTAATATTCTACAGCGTAGTTTTCTGGTAATATACAATGTAGTTATGGCGCACTTTCCCAATATTATAAAATTAATTCTATTTATTAGACTTTTTTCTCCTTTTTCGCTTCTGACTAGCATCTTTTAAACAGGTCGTCAATACTTTTTCAATTACATCGTTTCTCCAGTACGTTAAAAAATCAATCAAAGTCTGAAATTTAAAAATACTTTTCAGAAGTCATTAAGGGCAAATTTAAAGATATTGTATTTGATTTAAAATTTGAATAGTCATTGATCTCACCGAAATAGTTACCAAAGGTGGCTAGCGAATAAGATATTTCGTTGCTATCTTATCATTAAACTAAATGCCTTAAACAAGCAATGATTAGCCAGGAATTTTGACTTTGTTAATATCAACAACTATCTCATGATTTAATATCCATGATTTTCCTTCAATAAAATATTTTTAAACATCAAAAGCTATGTTTTTTAATAGTCTTACACTCCTGCCCAGTTTACTATGCAAATGATTCTTAATAATGGAATTAATGTCTTTTGATGTCAGAATGTCTTTAAAAACGTAAAAGTCAGTTCATGAAAAGCATAAGGCTTTGTAGAACATTAGTTTTTCTTTTCTTTCATTTTTCCTTTCCTTTCCTTTCTTTCTTCCTTTTGGGGGAGTTGGTGGCATTGTAACTCATTTTTTTTTTATTTCCCAAATACTCTGAGCAAAATATTCATATTAAACAATGACAGAAATCCATGATATTGAATATTTGATTAAATTATGAAAGCAGTTTGAATTTCAGAACAATAATGAAATATTTTATTAAAAATTATGAAAAAGATTTTTTTTTAAGAAATTGTCAAATTTTATTGAAAATTCCTCCAAAAACAAAAATATATACTAAAAAAGCAATATTGATAAAATTTAAAATAAAATAAAAATATTTTTATACAAAACTGTTCTAGAAATAATCACAATAAAAGCAAAATCTCAATTAATTTTTTTTTATTAAGCTGGTATTCCCATGGTACAAAAAGCAAAAATAATAATAATAAATAAAATAAAATAAAAATAAATCATGAAATAGTCAAGATATATTTGGTTAGTCTAATATATAATAGTCTATATATAAGTCAGTCCTTAGAACTTCAACAGACAGATAAATATATGCAGTACACTCTCGAGTATCCAGCTTAGTGAGGAGGAAAAGCAGGTCGGATAATAAATCAAGCCGGAGCTCTATGAGCGCATTTCTTCGCCCTCCCCCAGTAAAAGAACTCAAAATTATATATTTCCTCACTCTATATTGAATAGTTCTTTATTTATCTCAAATCAAGTGGAATGTGAAGGTGGCCCGGTGAATAAAAAAAGCTGCTGGAAGTAAAATCTTTCGTAAAAATTAAATGCCCTAAATTGATAGTTTATATTTGTTTATATACTGAACTGCCTGTTTCGAGAGTTTATTAGAAAAAAAGGAGTTAGAATGTGAATAATTTATATCCATTAACATTAATTATGTAATGTCTAACTTAAATGCAGGAAACAAAAACATTAACGTAAATCATATGCCAAATTCTTAGGAAAATTTACTCCAACTTTTAATTTTCACTGATAAATGATACACAGATATGAAAAGGTAACTCTAAAATAAGAGTCAAAATTCAAAGTTTTAAGTTTATCAAAAACTTGACCGGATAATGGGGAAGTCGGATAGTTGAGAATCAGATACTCGGGAGTGTATTGTATCATTTTATCCACAGAGGAGCGACAGCTTATCTGTGATATTGAATATTATGTGATATAGATTGTATCTTTCTTAATGATAAACAGTCAGAGTATAGTCTTCAAGATAAATTCAAAATAATTCTGTCTTCACTATTATTGAACGTAAAATTTGTATCGTTGTTTGCACCCATATGTATAACATACTTATATAATAGCATTTCGCACTTCTCTTATCAAAAAAAAAAAAAAAAATGAAAGCTGTATTTTTTTTCGCTTTGATGGTAAAGTATTCTCTCGAGTCAGCATAAAATACTATAAATTTGACTTCTTTGTCCTATAAATTTTTGTTGCGTTTTTGGGTATATTAGCCACTATGCCATTATAATGGGAAGTTTTGAAACCACGTATTTAAAATCTGGCATCATTTCAGCTGCTTGACAACAATAACAATAACAAATCAGATAAAATGCGCAGTTGATAGTTGGTATCTCGAACGTGAAAGTTCGGGTTTGAACTTTGCTCTCAGCCTTCTGTACCAGTGCGTGCAAAGGCTCTTTTATCTGATTAAGAATTGCAATATTATTAGAATTTTTCTGCTTCAATTCCTTTTCGGAAAATTTCATTGACCTTACAGCCAAGAAAAATGAAGTCTCTTATTTTGGAATCCCTTGCTCTGCTACTTACTCTGCAAGTTGTGTATTGTCTTATGGGTAAGTAAACTCTTTTGTTTGAAAATTTTTTTATTAAAATATTTTTATTATTGAGTAGATTTCTCTGAAATAATATTATTCCTTTTTCTTTCTTTTTTAAGTCTTTTGAAAAAGAATTTAGTCTGAAAACTTCCTCTCACTGACACTGTTTTTCTTTTATAAGATACATAATTTTATTATTTTGAAAATGTAAATGTATTCTACCATAAATCATGCATTTTTTTCATTTATATATATTTTTATTCGATTTTTAACTCAAAATTTTAATAATAACATGCACTAAGCACTTTGTAGTACTTCTAATTATATAATAATTAATGTGACCTTGTCAGCCATTTTCCTGTTAATGATTCTATTTAAGATATTTCCTCATAGATGTTTTCCTGCTTACCCATATTTGATTTTAATCTTTAAAATTTTATTGAATGCATTTATGTATTTACATCAATGAATTTTATAATATTGAGTCTTGAGATATTAAATCTAAGGAACTTAAAATATATACTTTTTGTGACAAATTTAAAGTATTAGTTAGGTTTTTAATGTTATTCTTTCTGCTATATATATATATTTCTTGTACATTAAAAATTATTATTTTTTTCTGGAGATGCAGAATTTCTGACTGTAGAAATTATTTGTTTGAAGTACATATATAGATGTTTATTATATTTAGTTAAGAGGTATTTCCAATCTTAATTTTTTTTTTTTATTAACTTTAGACAATGACTTGAACAAGCCTCATAAAGATCGATATGTTCTTCATAAGAATTGTGAAGCTGCTATTCACAAACAGATTGATGAAGAAATGCATGCCAGTTTAGTTTATGCTACTATGGTAATAATTTTTGCTGTTAATTGAGTATTTTTTTGTGTGTGTGTATGTGTATATATTTACTTAATTTTTGCTTTTGCGCAGTGTGAATCAGCCTTGTAATTAAACGATTCTCTTTTTTTCTTATCTATATTCAAATTTTATTTATTGGTCGAGATCTTGATGTATAATATAAATTATACATAAAGCTCTGTATTACTCTATTCTCTATCACTATTGTTGTAATAAAGAATTTTTGATAAAAAATTTTAAATTATACATTTTTAGGTTAAATTAGTTACTAGATGTTCCAGTTATTTGTGTAATATATAAAATATCTTAAATTTGAAGAATTGCTATTCTTTACTGGGTTGGAAATTTTATGCAAAGAAATAAATATTCTAAAGAATATTTTAATGAGCTGTCATCTTAGAAAGCAATCTTTAAAATTGTATGTGTATTAGATTAATAAGTTAATTTATTTATTAAATCATTTTAAGCAATATATATATATACATATATTACATTCTTGTATATCTAAATATATTTCTTGGAGTTTTCTCTATAATGTATAAGATTTACATATAAGAATATTCATCCTATTAGGTAATAGATGAAATTATTTTGAATATATATTGTTGTGTTACAAATATACTTTCATAAAAAAAACAGCTGAAATTTACTTAATTAATTACCCAAATGAATACTGTTTTAATTCTTGAAATTGTCTTTCTGTCATTAACAACCTTTTACAGATTCAACATTTTTTTTTTTTTTTTGATATATCCACCATTTAGGCTGCTCATTTTGATCATAACACAGTTGCCAGGAAAGGTATTGCCAAGTTCTTCTCAGATAATTCCATGGAAGAACGAGAACATGCACAGAAGTTTATTGACTACTTAAATAGTCGTGGTGCCAGATTTGCAGGATTTGATTTAAAGGTAAATAATTAATTTTAGCTGGATTTTTTTGTGTATAAAAAATTTTTCATGATTCTAATTAATATGATGATTTCTTGTGAATTTTAATGATTCTAATTTATGAAATAAATTTTTAGTAACATATTATGTTATATTCTTAAGGAAAGCTGTGTTTACTTTTTTTTAAATTTTATAATTTTAATTTATTATTGACTTTAATGCCATTTTATTTTCAAGAAAATATATTTCTACTTTAGCTTAATGAGTCACGTGAACCCTTACTTCTCTTTGACCCCATTAAAC
This sequence comes from Argiope trifasciata, assembly GCA_026543055.1. NCBI lineage: Eukaryota > Metazoa > Arthropoda > Arachnida > Araneae > Araneidae > Argiope > Argiope trifasciata. The sequence continues at coordinate 4,793,914 of JAPMOQ010059770.1, forward strand.
TACTGAATTACCAAGAATGAGAAAAATTTTCTCTTAAAAAAAATTTGCTTTATGAAGCTTCTACATAATCTATGAAGCTTTGCACATAATATTATATTAATGACCATGATTTATATGAACTTAAAATACCCTTTCAAAATTTAAAAGAATTCTCATTTTTAAGAAGAATAGAAGTTGTAAATTTAAAAAGATTTTTTTTTTCCATTGTAAATCTTATTTTTTCATCAAATGCTTTTATTCCTCATCAAATAAATGCTTTGTAAAGGTCAGTTCATTATTTAATCTTTTTTGGAATATTCACTTGAATTACCATTTTACTTTGAAATATTTGATCATTGTGTGAGGGATAAATCTCTATTTAAAACATGTTTGTTGATCATTTAAAAAGGTTTTTTTTTTATTGTACATAGATACTAGATACATCACAATATATATTTAACTGTGGATATTTGCAGAGATTAAACAAATTATTTTTATGAGATGTCATGTATAGAATGTATTATAGAGACTTGGAGTTACAAAATGGAAATGGAATGGAATCTCATATATCATGTCATTTACAATATACAGAGATCTTATTAAGACCTTTTATTGTAATTATAAATATAAAAGGAATAGAATATAAAGAAGGGAAAATAAATAACAGTTTTCATCATAATTAATTTTACTAGTTAATAAATATAAATAATAAAATAAATAAATAAATTTTATTAGTGATCTTACAAGATGCTTTAATTTGAAGTGTAAGGTATCCTATTTCATACTGGTATTATTTTCTCACATGATTGTGGCTTTTGATTTCTCAGATTAAAAAAGAGCCAAATGTAGCAGCAAAATTGGCATTTCCACTTTACAAGTACATCTATAACTTACAAGAAGAAAACAAGCACCTTTTACAGTGTTTATACAAAGTTTACTTTAAGAAAATCATATTTGTTTGTTTCTGCAAATGAATTATCAACCCTTTATAATTAATTAATGTGTTTTTTTAACGTTTTCAAAATTTAAAGACTTTGTAAGAATATTTTGAATTTTGGTTTGAAACAATTATTGAATTAGTCAGGGATAGTATTAGTTATGTTTTGTTTCAGAAATATGTTAGTTTGTATATTAATTTTAATAGAGGAGCATATCCTGCCGCCCCCCCATTTAACTATTGAAATAAATTGTATGTAGTATTAGATGTTTAGCTTACATTTTGGCCAACAGATGTTATTGGTTGTCCACTGAATTGTGGCATTAGAAGGCAAGTGGTATCACCACTCAAACTTCACTTTTTGCCTCTTTTTTGTTACCGAAATGGCTGCTAGAAATCATTCAGTCATTAACAGAGAGTATATTCCTGATGACTTATCAGATACTGAAAGAGTTTTTAGTATCGATAGCGATATAGATTTTTCGAACTGCTCCCCAAATAGTGATGACTCTGATCATAATTCAATAAACTTCCACAGCATTAGGCAGTGGTACAAAATTGATATGAAGAATATTCCTCCTCCTTACATTTTACTTATTAATATTATGTAATAAATAGAAATTAACTGTAATTCATCTGATTTTTTTTAATTTTTTCTTTTTTGGTGACATCTAAAATTGTTTTTTCATGCAATTTAGTTTCCTATGATAAAAATCTGTTTAAAAAATGTTTTCTAGAAAGAAAAAATGCATTTTTCAATCCTCTAATATATATATAGTCTTAAAATATAACAAAAAAATATTGCAGTCTATGAATTAAGCAATCTGAGGATTAATAATTGTATTTAAATTTAAAATAATCATGATTTGTATTCTAAAACTTCATTTCAATAAAATCTCTTTAAATTAAAATGATAATATTATAAATCATATCTATGACATTGTTTTTAAATATTTCAATACAAGTTTTTGATTTCATTTATATTGAGTTTTACTTATTCTAATATCAACTGAAGTAATAATATTATTCGTTGTCTAGTATTGTAGTATTGGTGATAAGATTATTAAATTTATTTTTTGTCAGTTTCAAACAACTTTTATTTTTAATCGGTACCTATTTTATGATTATTTTTCCAGATGCCAGGTAAATCAAGTTGGAATAAAGCTTTAGATGCTTTTGGTGATGCTTTGAATCTGGAGAAGCATGTTAATAATAAATTGCACCATTTGCATGACATTGCTGCCTTGACGTGCCTGGATAACCATGTAAGATTTTTATGTTCAATTAAATTATCCTTATGCATTTACTTTATAAAACATACATTTCAGTGCACAACTGAACATTAAATTAATATTTGATTATATTTTTTAAGAAAAAGAATTTTCTTACTTGAAGAATAGTTCATTTGTAAAAAGTATTAAGTATTCTCTTCTTATCCTGGTCCGGTTAATAAATCTTCAAAATTACATCATGTTAAAATGATGTATGAAATTAAAATGTAATTCATCTATAGCTTATTATGAATACCTACCTGTCCAGCTGTGTATCCTGTGATTTTCACAGGTTGTCAATCATTCAATTTTCTGTTGCATCCTGCATTTTTCATTGTTCAGAGTAATTATTTTTATGATTACAGATTTTTATTACATCATTTTCGTGTAACATACAGTATCATTTCGTATATTCAAATTATAATTCAGTATTTATTTGAAAAATATTTGAATTTATTTGCCAATATTGCTCCTAAATAGTGATTTTAAAGAATTTAAAGGAACATATGTATATATATTTAAAATTAACTTAATTTGTAGATTTTTAACTTTCTTTTTACAATCCTGTATCCTACAAAGCATTGAAAGATCACACTGTAATATGAATGAATTAGCAAATTTTGCTTCTTTTTATTCAGTGTAATTTTAATATTTCTTTTCATTCAGTATTATTTTAATATTTATTCTCTTAATAATATGTGTTCTTTGGAAGCATTCAGCTGTTAAGATAAACAAATATATCGTTGTCAATTAATATACTTCATCTTTTTCATGATATGACTTAAATATTAAATTTTGTTTAACAACAGGCTATTGGAGCATTTCAGGAAATAAAATAGCTTATTCTGTTACAAAATTGATTCTTCTTTCCTATTTTAAAGGTGTGTGTTTTCTATGATATAAGAAGTCTTCGATTTTTTTCCTTCCTTACTTGGCAAAGAAAATTAGATTGCTAAATATTTGATGGAATGAAATAATTTATTATAAATTCTGTGTAATTAGACCTCGCATTAGTTTATAGCTTATTCATATTGTAGTACATATTATTTTTATTCATCTCCATATAGAACATATTCACTTTACTTTCAAACATATTGTTTTTTTTTAGCAAAAAGACCCCAATTTCCCTTTAGAATAGCATTGATCTTACAAAATCAATTCTTAATTGGAATACTTTTTAAGTCTCATGATGATTCATATCTTCTTTCATTGCCTTTACCCTACCAGATTTTGTGAGTCAAAAGTATTTTAAATTTTGTTAAAGCTATTTATATTTAATATTCCTTGTTAGTTCTTTTTGAACAGATCTGTTTTTCATTTGTTCTTTTATGTTCTGTATCTGGTAAGATTTGCTGTTTTTATTGTTTTCACAATCTCGCTGAATTTTTATCTTAACAAGTGCGATGCAGTACAATTAAAATTAGATCATGTGCTTCAAGAAACAAACTAACCATGAATTTTTTTCTGAACTACATTGGAACATTTATGTGATAACTGTTGTCTGATCTATGTATCAATTCAAAATTAAATTAAGGATTGGACCTTCATATATAAAGGAATATTTTTTTTTAAGTTTCATCACTCTGACTAATAAGCAAGTAAAATTTAATATAGGCTGCATATTTCAGGAATGCAAATGGGGGGTAAGAATCCTTTTAAAAAGTATACTTAGGGTTTGGGGGTTGAAAATAGACAAGAAAGAAGAAAGGGAGAGAAAGCAAGAAAAGCTCATTTCTTTGATATGGATGATGAGAGCACAGTGATGAATATGTAAGAACAAAATGCAAATAAAGTAATATTTATATTATAAATAAGATCAGTGTCGAGAAACAAACCCCACCCCCCCAAAAAAAACTCATTAAAATGGAAAAATCGCTGGAGGGATGGCAGTAGGAGATGGATATGGGAAAGCAATATTTTTCTTTCAAACATTTAAAGACTGAACAATTAGTAAATCTTCAGTTATTATGCTTAGATTATTTGATATTTTTCTGTTAAATTGAGATAACATCTACCAAACATGAAGTCTTGACTCTAATATTATTTACTTGTCTGGTTGATGATTCTCAAATTATGTGATGTAGCTCAGTAGAGCAGTCTTATCCTTGAAAATTAATTTACAAAAAATTGAACTTTCATTGTTGTTTTTTAATGTTATCTTAAGTTTAACTGCAGTCTTTTAAAATCTGCATGAGAGCTATTGTTTTCTTTGATCAGTCTTTTTAAGTATCTCTTATCACATTCTCATCTTTTATAGCAATTTTTCTGAACAAAGAATCTTGCACAAATAATGTTAAGGATCCAAATTAGCTTAACGCTCAAACGAATTTGATTATGTAATATCATTTATAGAATACATTTTTAAATTTTATATGTGATTGTGTTGTTACAATATTATTTTTTGAGCCATTGGAATAATTCTGTAATAAATGGTAATTAAAACTGTTTATTGATACTTAACCATTCAAATGATAAATAGTTTTGATGGTGCTTGAGCTTCATCAAGGAGCTGATTATGTCGAATGATATTAGTTTTGAATAGAGACAGATATATATGTAATATTTCTTATCAGTTTTGTTTACATGATTTTTTTATGGTTTTGAAATATTGAACATTTGATTGTTTCTGAATTTGTTTGTAATATTGAATGGCTTTGATTTTTTTTTTCTTGTACTCTTTCATAATCACCCTGTAGATTTTAAATTTTGTCTGTTTTTATATTTCATATCAACTTAAGAAAACAAAATTCTACCACTATTTTTTGTTTTAATCCCATACATTTTGAGTTTTATGATTACCATATTAATATTCCTTCGGATTTATATTAATATTCCTTCGGATATCCTTGATTCGGAACAATAAACAAGCCATGACATGCATATATGCATGCAATTTATGTATATTTTTATTTACTTTTATGTTACATTGAATTGAAATATTGAGGAAGTCAACTTAGTTGTACTTTGAATCCCATGCTCTACTTTATAAATGCATTTTTGTTTTAACAAGAAATTATATATGTTCATTTGTCTTTTTATGTAGCTTATGGATTTCATTGAGAATGAGTTCTTCGATGAGCAAGTAAAATCAATTGACCAGCTTACAAGATTCATGTCCATCTTGAAAGGCATGGATACCCCAATGGGAGAATATTTGTTCGACCAGGAACTTCAGGGAAAGAAAACTGAGCTCTAAAATTCTTCTAATCTCTGTTACTCCTTTGCCATTTATCTACTTATACCTCTGTTTTGCTCATATTTTATGCCAAACTCTTTTTAAGTATTAGCTTTTGATAGAGTGTTTACACTTAGCATGCAACTTTTTTGCATTTATGTTGATAATGTTCACAACTTACAGCTGTATACTATAGTTACTTGTTTTTTAGTTTACTGTAGTATTTTCAGTTAATGTATGCATATCATATGCTTTTAAAATAAACCAATGGATTTTTAATATACTTCATTTCATGAGTGATATTTGGTAGATCTTGTATGTATACTTTAGAAACATGAATGTTTCTCACTCATTATTAAGTTTATTGTAATATATATTTAATAGAAGTTAGTTATTTTTATCTATGCATTTTTTCCCCTTCTGTGAATCTTAATCTCTCATAATAGCAATAATATAAATGTAAAATCTCATTTTTTTTCTTTTTATGTTTTAAAAGAAACTGCTCTATATTATTTTGAATAAAAATAAAATTGCAATTTTTTATCTGGTATTCTTTTATCTTTTCTACAAATTATATATAATAGTGTTACAGTTTAGCTTTAAATATTTTCTACCTTTCAAATGACTAAATATATGATTTACACTAGCTTTTTAATTTAAAATAAGGAGTGTTTAATTTTTTTAAAATTTTTTTCACATTCCTTGATTTGTAATGTAGGATTTTTCCATGGTATTTTTTCCTCACAAAATATTTTTTCTGGAATAATAATAATAATTGCATATTAATTTTTTTTTAAATAAAAATGCTGAATATTTCTAAACTTTTGTTACATATACTTAGATCACCCAATCTGTTGAGAAATGTATACTAAGCTGATGCCCTACTCTTTATTACAATTTTTGAAAACAAAAGCTTAAGAATAGTTGTTCCATTGAATGTACAGAAATATCATATAGATTCCATCAGGAATTGGCTTTATTTTAAATATGAACATTCTCTAAGATTCTCTATTTGACATAATTTATTTCTGAATTCTTTCATTTTTTGCAAGTTTCACTCAAAAGATAAAGTTATTTGAAATATTACACATTTTTTTCAGTTTTGCAATTTATGAAAAATTCCTTATAATTAAAAAAAATAATACCTGGACATCTATTTTTAAAAATCATGACTAAAAAGATATGTATAAGAATTTTATAATGTAAAATTATTCAATCCCTCTAAGGAATTCTTTTAGGAGAACTAAAAAGATATATTTAGAATTATTGCTATTGACTTGCCAATTATGAATTATTTGATGTCAGTTTTCAAAAAAAAAAAAAAAAAAGTTTTAAAATTTTAAATGAGGATTTTTGTTAACTTTCTTAAACACAAGATAGTTGTGATTAAACCAATTGAAGTAGTCTCCCCAATATTTTCTTGTATGTTCTCTTATAAAGGTGAATTTATGTATGTGTTTTCATAACTGATTGAAATCATAATTTGATGTGAAATCATTTTTGCAGTTACAAAATCATATACCAAATCTGATGCTTTAAGTCGTGTGCTTGAGTGCCAATTTTTCATGCTTTTGAAGTTACGTATCAACAGAAGCTCAACTATTTATTAGATTTTATTCAAAATATTATAGATGTTAAATTTGTGAACCAATTTTTTTTCCCCGTCCAGCTCACTTAAATTAGAAGTTATTGTTAACTTATATTTGAACAGCTAGATAGACTGCTCAAAATTTATAAAAAATCTATAAATTTGACTTCATATACCAAATTTCATCAGTCTATCTCAATGCATTTTGAGTATCCTTATCACAGATGGACATTTTTCAAAAATGTATTTTTTGAACTTGTTGAGGTCTAAAAGGTGAAAAATCGTCAAAATCTCGATTTCAATTTTTTTTTTTTTTTTTTTTACTTTATTGTATTTTTTCTGTATTACATATATGAGAATGTAAAAGAAATGTTATGCTTTCTTGGAATAGAATAGAATAGTTGTAGAATATATTGTAAAGAAGTCAGATTTACTGGCAATTATCAACAAGCTGCACCTTGCAGTTAAGAAGATTGACCAACTAGAATGGAAATTGAAGACATTAGTTATATTCTTTATTTCAGAATAGATTAATATGGCTTTGCTCTTTGTGGAGGACTAAGAATTTATGGAAATGAAGAAAAAAAGGGGATGCCAACAATTTTATAACTTGTATAAAAACAAAAGAAGAAAAAAAAGTTGTGAGGTGCATTCACTATTTTCAAGTTGCTGTGGATTTGCATTTTTGATAATGAAATAAAGGTTACACCAGTGCTTTGAAACAAATGCATCATATATTAAGTAGCATTTTCAAAAACCAACAATTTTTCTATCTACAAAATTTTGTAGTTTTAATATTTTCTCACTTTGAATTGCATTAAGTAATACATAACATTTTGGCCCACTTTTTTATTTCTTATAAAGATTGTTATATTAAATTAATCAAATAATCATTATGATTTATTTATTTTCATTTGTTTTTAATTAGTATTGCAAACATTTCGATTAGATTTTTTTTTCTTTACAAGATTGTAAAATGCATTATTTTTAGAAAAAGTGAAATTGGCGATTGAAGCTGGATTGTACAAATGTAAGCATGCAAGTAAATATTTAATAGATAAACATTAAATATCTTACCATCAAATACTGTGATGTATAAAATCTTATTTCTTTTATGATTTCACTTCGGAGAAGTGTATTAATTAATATTTATTTTCCTCATTATTCATTTGACTAGAAACTAAAATGCATTTTATTTGTTATTGAAGAAATTGGTGTCTTTTTTGTTTGTATTTATACCAAGCACGACGAAGAAACTCTGCTCCTTTTCTGATGAAAGCTATCCTTTCTGCTTTTAGAGGATCATAGTCTTCAATTTCGGTACTTCTTGTGGCTGTAATCGTAAATGTTGAGGAAGAAACAGGTTCACTTGACATTGTTAATGTGTCTGTTGTTTTTGTACTGAACGAGATTTCACGAACTTGAATGTTATTGGTTGAGGTTGTATTTGCATCTTCAGAAGATCTATAAAAATGAAGGTTTTATTTAAAAGAAAAGAAAATGTTATAATGTGGCATTAAGGCAATTTCTCTTCATCACCTCCTCTTGCTTATATGGATTCTAAATTGGAATTGCACTACATTGAATTGTAATTTGCAGTATATATAAGACGTCCTTTTATTTAAATATATATTAGTGCGTTATTTCTGTTTTATAAAATGCAAGATATATTTGATTAACCTAGCATCTGAATATCTCTTAACACAAATTCAGAGCGAGTGTAATAGGATTTAGAAGTTAAAAAAGTTACCATAAAACATTGGGTCGCAGGAAACGTTTTTTCTATAAAAATCGCAAATTGGATGAAGTTTACACACTGGAAGATGCACACTTTTCTGTTAGAATTTTAATCTCAAGTGGAGCCTACTTTACAAGAAAAGGTGTCTTCAACACGCACAGTGCGAATATTTGGTCATTAGAAAATCCCCACATATCGTCGAACGTACAACATAAGTTTGATATTAACTTATGGTCAGTATCATCTATTTCGACCGCATCTTTTGTACGAACGCCTCAGCGGCAAAAAGTGCCTTGTTTTATTACAGCACGTTCCTCCGGATTTACTACAGGGAACATCGACAATCGTATGCCAGAATATTTGGTTAATGCATGATGGAGCTCCAGCGCATCTTACTTAAATTCGTGAAATCTGACTTGTTCGTGAATGAAGTTTAATGACCATCAATACTGCAATGCTCATTAATGAATATTTGCTCGCTGCTTTTAGTTTTCACGAACGCATGAAAAATGTACATTCGACAAGGCTTTGTAGTGGGTAGGATAGAGTGAAGATCGAATCTGCAAAGTTTGGGTTTTTAGTCGCGGAACATAACCATTCGACAAAAAAGATCGCTCTTATCTAGTAGCTGTTACTGACTTATTAGGATACCTCCATAATACTCCCCCATCAGTGAGGGTGCGAAGACACTGTTTCGGTAGCGCCAAGCGTTATGGCTAGCGCAGAGCATGTTTATTGTCCGAAATCATTAATGTGGCGGTGTTTTATTGTAATGTAGCTTTCATTTTCATCTTTGTCTACCATTTTCGGCTCTAGAATATCACGTCCAGTAGTCACCAATGAAATGGATATACTATGTTAATTTATTTTCCCGTAATAAAGTTTTAATTTATTTAATAAACAAAATTAGACACGATGGCTTAAGAGAAGAACACAACTTATTTATTTATTTCACAACAATAATCTTGATTATTGTTAGGCAACTAACGTTGCTATCTTACAAAAATTAAAATTTATAGAAATTAAAAGATTTATAAAAAAAGAAAAAATAGAGGACGCTATAGCTTCTTCTCGATTACTTTATTCCTAATGGTACTTACGTATTAATGCCACCGCAAACTAATGCGTCCATAAAGAGCAATCTTGTTGCTCACACGCGCACGTAGCTATCTTTTGGGTTCCTTGTTGCCATATTTGCCGATTTTCAATGCTATTTCTTATGTCAAAAAAATTTTTTAAGCCAAAAATTTCAGATGGATTTTGGACGCACTTAAAATAACCACCAAATCTGTAACTGCGGTGGCGTTAATACGTAATTACCTTCCTAATCCTCGCATTCATAGGGCCATTCTCTTCGACAGGCTCATTTGTCTTTTCGACGTCTGTTTTTGCGATTTTCACTGAATAAACTTTATCAGCGACCCTATGTTTTCTGGTAATTGTTCATCTATTTAATGCTTATTATGTTTGCTTTGAATTTGTGTTTCGAATTTGACTACGCTCTCTGCGAATAACGGTACTGATGTTGCGGCGATGTTTTCTGGTTCACATTTGAGTTTTTCTTGAATAACTTTATAAATCTCTCTAATTCTCACTCTTCACTTTTATATCAAACTAAAGAATATGAAATTCCTTGCATATTAAAGCTTTTATTTTTCTTCAAGTTTTAATATTTTTGGTTCAATTTTAATATTTTAAACTATTTTCTCGCTTTCAGTTATTTACGACTCCCTAGATCATCAAATCCGCATGTTACTAGCATGAAAAAAAATTAAAAAATGTATTTCCACTTAAAAAAATTCGTAGTTGAAACACGGTTTGTTATTTTTTTAATTAATTTTTTACAGTACCAAACAGTTTTCCAATTCCCTCTATTTTTGCGTTTTCACCCCCTAAACGTCATTTGTGATGCCATGCTGTATGGTGATTCTTTATCCTCCTCATGTCTACTATCGCCCCTCAGAATTAGCCGGTCGAATTCAGCACCACTTGGTATATATTCATTTTTTGGAATACCATTCTGCCTTCCTTCACCACCCATGGTATCCTTTGTTTCATATAACGTCTCGTATTTCAGAAATCCTTCTATTTTTGCGATTTTCACCCTCTAAACGTCGTTTGGGATCCCATGTTGTATGGTGATACTTTATGCTCCTAATGTCTACAATCACCTCTTTGAATTTGTCGATCGAATTCAGTAACACTCCATATATTCAATTTTTGGATAACCATTATGCTTTCCTCCCTAATCCATGGTATCCTTTGTTTCATGTAACGTCTCGTAGTTCAGAAATCCAATATCATTATAAAGGAATTAGCTGGCTTAAAAGTATGTAGTATAATCATTTACCTCTGTTCCAAACGAAGTGGCTTGTTATCGACTCGAATTGTATCTTCTTTTCTGTCTCCAACCTGAGTTTTGATTTTTAGCGGCGCTTCTGCTTCAATTTTTATTTTGAACTCTTGTGGGAACAGTTTTCCTTTCCGTTGAAGAGGGATGTTCAGCTGCAGGGTGTTATTAATTATTCGGGTATAGCCATCGAATTGTGATGAGTTTTTCGATTCTGATGTATTCCTAGAGAAGGAATGAGTGAAATATTTAATTAGTTAAATATAATATGAGTAAACTTGAAAGACCATTGCTTTCTATTAGCATTTGAAATTCTCAGAAACTCTAAAATCATAATAACACTCGATTAATTATTTGGATATTTTTTTTACCATGCATTCAGCGAAAAAGAAAAGTGCAGTGTAATTAAGCAAGATTTAGTAAAATTAGACTTCTGCATTTCCTTTTATTTTGATTATATACATATTTTATTATGAAATAAATTTTAAAGTTATTTTAAATTTAAAAAGAAATACAGATTTAAGAAATGTCCGTGCAATTATTGTAATATACAGCCGTTTTCATTAGTGACAGAAAAACAATATAAATAAAAAGTGCCCGTATTTCATTCGGTTTAATGCGGTTCTTCCTCTTTTCTTTGATTTTTTAAAAAAAATCTTAGAAAGATTTTTTTCAGACTTTCTATTTCGAATGATATACTGGGTGATCCAAAAGTCAGGACGAAATTTAAAAAGGAATAATTAGAAAACTAATAAAGATAAAAAGATGCAGTTTGCACTAGACGGATGGAAAAGAAACCGGGATTTTTATGGCAACGAAACAAAAACAGTTCTTTTGGTGACCAACAGATGGTGATGTTGGATTTCTTATGTAGGATTATGCAAAGCAACAAATGATATGAGAAGGAGCAATTGCAGCAGGTAATGATAGTCGAAGTTTATAAGAATTGAAATGCTACCCATAGTTGAGAAAGCCGTCTTAATTAAACTGTATATTAAGAATTCGGAAAGTGGCATTGCGAGAATATCGATACATGAAGTGTATGCGAGATAGCAAAGGGCCAATAAAGTCTTCTGCATTGAACAAAATGCTGAAGAAATTTGAAGCTACAGGTTCTTTGGAGTCATGTCCAAGAAATGGACGTCTCTCAGCAGCTATGTCGGTGGCACATGGGGAGTGCAGTGCTCGAGAAATTTCGATGTAGACAGGAGTGTCGTACTAAAGGGTTTGGAGAGTACTGCGAATAACTCTGAACCGGTATCCTTACAAGTTGCAACACAACCAAGAACTGAAATCTCCTGATTTCGATTCTCGTCAAGATTTTGAGAATTTGATATTCAATAAGATGGAAGAGCAGCACGATTGGCCTCACACTGTGCTTTGGACAGATGAAGCGCATTTCACACTCTATGGAGCTGTGGTCCACACTCGACCTACAGTTGTCGAGTGTGAACCACAGAAAATCCACATGCATTTGTTGAGGACCCCTTGCAACAGCCTAAAATGACAATCTGGTGTGACTTCACTTCTGGTTTCATGATTGATCCATTTTTACCCTGGAAGTCACACATACGGATTTCAAAAAAGATTTCTGTCATTGGTATCCCTACAAGTTGCAACCCAACCAAGAACTGAAACCTCCTGACTTCGACTCTCGCCAAGATTTTGAGAATTTTTTCATTCAATAAGATATAAGACACTGACTACTGGCTTCACATTATGGTTTGGACAGATGAAACGCATTTCACTCTCTCTGGTCCACACTCAACCTACAATTGTCGAGAGTGAACCACAGAAAATCCTATATGCATTTGTTGAGGAATCCTTGCAACAGCCTAAAATGACAATCTGATGTGGCTTCACTGCTGATTTCATAATTGGTCCATTTTTTCCCTGGAGACATACGGCTTTCAAAAAAGATTTCTGTCACTGGTCAGCGATATGCAGCACTGTTATCGACCAACATTATTCCTGAGTTGCAAGCTCGACAGGTACTCCAAACAGTAACCTTTATGCAAGATGGAGCAACAACTCATATTGCTATGTCTGTGCAATGCCTGCTAAGCTCAGCATTTGGGGAGGGTCGCATTATCAGTCGATACTTTAATCACGCATGGTTTCCAAGATCCTCCGATCTGACACCCTGTGTCTTTTGACTGTGGGGATTTTTGAAGTCGAAAGTGAACCGTGATCAATCGGCATCGCCAGCAGCTTTGGAAGATGCCATCCACCAAAATGTTTCTGCCATAACGCAAGAAATGCAACCAAATGCTGTGAATGGTGTCTCACAGCTGTTCTTCTGAATGATGGACAATACATTGAACATTTAACTTCTTAACTGTAAGTAAGCTAACTTGAAAGTTATCAACATTTTTTCATTTGTAACTCATCTTTTGATGAAATAAAAAAAATATTGCGCCATCTGCTGGTCGCGAACAGAACTATTTTTGTTTCATTGCCACACTAAACCTGACTTTTTTTCCATCCGTTTAGTTATCTTTGTTTTCGAATTCTTTATTTTAAAAAATCGTCCTGACTTATGGATCACCCTGTTTTTACATATTTATTATATGAATGTGATTGGGATTATTTAAAAAAATAATTTAAAAAAATTTATTTTCTGGTTGTTGAATTATTATAAGGCACTGAGACAAGAATAATTCAGAAATGAGATGAATTTTCGATCTCTAATAAATCTGAATCTTTACGTAATGGTGAATTTTAAATTAAATTTTGCCACTTTCTGGTTGATCGTTTAATTATTTTTAATTGACATAAGTGGTAATAAGATAGCGATCTTTAATAATGACCATGGTTATAGGTTGTGTTTGAAATTAGAATTTTTCTGAGAAACAAAAGCACCTATTTATCTCTATTAATAATAAAGAATGTGTGTGTGCGCGCGTGCGTACACACTTACAAATTTTAAAAACATATACTTTGGGAAGTCGAAATAAAGACCTCAAAGTGATTTATTTAAAAAAATTTTTAATGAATTAACGATTAAACAAATTTATAATGTTTTCTTTTCATAGTTTCAGAAAATACACAGATGGGAAAAAATCCCAACACTAGGAAGGAGCTGTGCTAGATAAACGAAATTTGGTAGGCTTGTTTATACAACTGAAAGATGACGTCGATTCAAATTTCGAGCTACGCGCGTAGGTGTGACGCTAGTAGCGACACTATGAACATGCAAAGGAGGTTTGCTTTAAATAAGCGCTGTAAGGTTCGTGATCGTTATTTACAGTTGAGATTTGACGTAGTGGGTTATTGTTAGTCAAGGATGCCTCTGAGAAGACGAAGAAGCCATTATCAACAGCTCACTGAGTTTGAATGAGGTCGTGTTGTAGGGCTACGAGAAGGTGGGTTTTCTTTCCGCGATATTGCTGAAAGACTTGGCAGGAAGGTATTCACTGTGCATGAGTATTGGCGGCGGTGATCAAGGGAAGGTATTGCCTCAAGAAGACCAGGTTCCGGGCGTCCTCGTGGTACTACTGAGAGGGAAGACCGTCGTATTCGGCGTATGGCTGTGGCTAATCGTACTGTGTCTGCAGCTGAAATTCGAGCTGCAGTTGGCACCACAGTGACACAACGAACTGTTACAAATCGGTTACTTCAAGGACAGCTCCGAGCCAGACGCCCTGTACAGTGCATTCCACTGACTCCAAACCACTGCCGTTTGCGACGTGAGTGGTGTCAAGCTAGAACTCATTGGATGACAGAGTGGAGATATGTTGTGTTTTCTGATGAAAGCCGGTTCTGCCTTGGTCGCAGTGATAGCCGTTTTTTGGTTAGAAGGAGGCCAGGTGAATGCCTGCTAGTGACCTGTCTGCGGCCTAGACATACAGGGCCTACTCCTGGAGTTATGGTTTGGGGAGCAATTTCGTATGACAGCAGGAGCACTCTCGTGGTTTTCCCACGCACCCTGACTGCAAATTTGTACGTCAGTCTAGTGATACAACCTGTTGTGCTGCCATTCATGAACAGCATTCAAGGGGGTGTTTTCCAACATTATACCGCTCAACCTCATACCGCTGTTGTAACCCAACATGCTCTACAGAGTGTCGACATGTTGCCTTGGTCTGCTAGATCACCAGATCTTTCTCCAATCGAGCACGTATGGGACATCATTGGACGACAACTCCAGCGTCATCCACAACCAGCATTAACCGTCCCTGCATTAACCGCCCAAGTGCAACAGGCACGGAACTCCATCCCACAAACTGATATCCGACACCTGTACGACACAATGCATGCACGTTTGCATGCTTGCATTCAAAATTCTGGTGGTTACACTGGTTACTAATGTACCAACATTTCACATTTGAAATGGCTCTTCTCGCCAATGGCTCTACCTGTGATCTTGAAACTTTAATCAATTAAATATGTTACCTAGACAAATGTATTCCTAAAATTTCCTTACTGTACAATAATTTTTCTTGGTGTTGGGATTTTTTTTCCGTCAGTGTACAATAGCATAAAAATTATTTATATGACAACTTGAAATGAGAAAAGTTCATCCAATTCTGTTGAAATTCATTCATTAATTGCAAATGAATTCATTCCAGAAGTTCATTCATTTAAGTCATTTTTGTTGTATAATTTTTTCTATTATTTATCAACTATTAAAAACATTTTAGTGCATTTATAACACTATATTTCATTGTTGAAATGAAAACTCAAATCATTTTGAAATCAATGTTTCTACTATTATTTAATTCCGGATTTTTTTTCCGTTGCTGATTATCTAAATATGAAGATCTGGCGCATTTTCTCCATGTTAAATAAATTTCAGTATAAAGCGTGTATTTGGTACAATTTTTAAAATTTTGTTTTTCTTAAGTTAAGCTTTCACTTCAAATTCTGCAAATTCTTTAATGTGCGCCCTTTTTGAAATGCTACTATTCTATTCTGTTATATAATTCGATATATAATTAACCTGTACATATTTCATACAATTTCTCAGTGAATGGAACTCATATTCCATGTACTGTTATAAAAGTGCATTACACACTGAATCGAAAGGCGTAAACTTCTAAATTTGTAAAAGTTAAATGTCTATCAATATTTGAAGTTATTGTATACATTTTGCTTTTGACGTAAATATGTCTTAGGAAACCATTAAGACATGTTTACGAAATATATGTAATTGAAATTTTTAACAACCATTAATGTTAGCGAAACAATGAGTCGTCAAAGGTGACTAGTTCTCTACTCATAATAAAGCTAAAGTGTGTATGTGTATTTGCGCTCTACAGGACAAAAAATCAGATCTAAAATTACAGAATTTAGCACTGATATGCTTTAAAAAGTGGAAATGCGCACCTGAGGGAGATGTTTTCGAAATATTTATAAGAATCTCATATTTGTTATTTAGGAAGCTATGTCAAATTACAGTATCCGGAGCGTGACTATCTGGCCTAATTTTCTTCATCGTAATAAAATGAGGGAGGCAAGACGTATATTGTCATCTTTAAAAACTTTTTTCAAAACCTGAAACCTAACTATCGATTCTTATCTAAGAGTTAACTTTTCATATCTATGTAATCATTCATCGTTGAAAAATAAAATCAATTTGAGCCAGTTTTCTTAAGAACCAAGCCAACAATTTAAATTAATGTTTTGTTCATGTTTTCTGCATTGAAGTTGGGAATTACAAAATTTGTAATAAAATGAGATCAGTTTGTATCTTTTAATTGACTTCTCTGATAAATTGTTGAAACCTGCATTATTGAAATATGTAAACTACAAGTATAGAACCTTCTATTTCAACTCGACACATTACTGACGACTGCTTCTATGATTCTCCGGCCGTAGCTGAGTCTATATTCAGATAAATGGATAACTTAGTACTCAATAAGAAGTGAGACAATACTTATTATAACCATGAGTTTTGATATAAAAATTTTGTATTTCGGTATTGATGGGCGAAGAAAGGAATTTATGGAACTCCTGCCTATCAAGCATTTTTATTATTCTGCCTTTACTTCCATGAAATTAGACTAGATATACTGGAATGAACTGTATTTACGTTTTGAAAATAGTATTCATTATTTAAAAAATCATACGCTTATTCATTTATAAATTAATACATATTCACTTATAAATTATAAACAAATATATATTATGTACTTACTTCTCCTGGAGCATCTGCTTTAATTCCATTAATTCCTTTTCAATTTGTTTGTTTCTCTTGATCGCATCTTCTACAAAATTGTACAGTTTATCTTTACGTTTGTGAGATAAATTTAATTTATTCTTTGGAACTAGTTTTGGATTGAGTTTGTTTTTTTGAAATTTGTCCTGCATAACTAAAAACTCGTTCCAAGATACCATTGGCTGGGGTGGTTTAACTGTTTTGGGTTTTTGAAGTTTCCAGGCTTTTGGAAAAGAACGTGGGTAGAAAGAATCTTCATCCCAGTTATCATCCGGCTTAAGCGCTTTAGTTTTTGAAGCAGCAGCTGAACCCTTTCCTTTCCGCTTACCACTGGTTCTAGATTTTCCGGTTTGCCATGAAAAGTCAGATGATATTGGTTTACTCTGGAATGCATAAGCCGAATCTGAATAATCTATACCTCCTTCCCCAATTGTTTGAAGTATGGGAGATTCTTCCAGATTACTTGTCGGTGTAGATATAGAATCTTCTGCTTGCTCTTTCATTTCTTCATCAGATTCAGGAAGTGAAGATTTTTGACTTTGTGGTAGAGGAAAAACTTTTTTATTGCCCTTTGGAGGAGGAAAAGGGGGTTTCTTTTTACGCCCTTTCTTACCTAATCTTGAAGATTTACCGACTTTTGTTTTGCTTGATTTTGATTCTTTTTTATTGTTTTGAAGTTTTGATTCTTTATCTTTCTCATCTGATTCAAATTTGAGTGCCTCTTCATCAACGCTTGATTCAGGCTTAAATGCTTCTTCGTTTTCGCTTGATTCAGGTTTAAGTGCTTCTTTATTCTCGATAGATTCAGACTTAAGTGCCTCTTTGTCTTCGCTAAATTCAGGTTTGAGTGCTTCTCCGTTTTCGCTTGATTCAGGCTTAAGTGCTTCTTTGTTTTCGTTTGATTTAGGCTTAAGTTTTTGATTTTCATCTAATTCAGATTCGAGTTCATCATTTTCACTTGATTCTGGCTTGGGTTCATCACTTTCATCTGATTCTGGCATAAGTTCGTCATCATCTTCATTTGGTTCAAGATCGGATTCTACTTCGTCTGTGGATGCTTCATCTTCGTCACGTTTTATTATTCTTTGAGATGAAGATTCATCTCTTAAAAATTCCCCTTTAAAAGTTGAATAGCTGTTTGATCCAGAAATTTCATTATTTGTAACCGAGTAATAATCATCGTGATTCGTTGGATATTTGTTTTCCTCACTTGAAAAAGATTCGAGTGCATAATTATTTGATGATCCTTCATTTGTTATAGATGAAGTTCTATAATCAAAATCGTTATTTAAAGAGTCTTCTGTATTTGCACATTGTTTCATAATGATCATTAAAATTCCTAAGAGAGCAGTTTTTCTTGAAATGAAAAATAGAAGCAAGGGATTTGGCATGGATGGCTAGCTGAAATTGAAAATAGCAAAAACAAGAGATTTATTCATTATATTTTTAAAGAAAAAGAATAAATAAATAAATACCGATTCAATAACTCTTACATTACTTATCGAAGGTTCAACTTTGTGGGAGTCGTTGTGAATAAATTAGATGATAAGGCTATATCTTGCTAGTATGCTCTCATAATTAAACTATAAATATAAAAACTTTTTTTTTACAATATCTCAGGTCTAAAGATACTATGAATTGTCTCTCTCTGCAATTCAAAATTGACAAAAATTTGAACTCAAAATTGCTTGAAAAAATAAAGAATAAAGAAAAGGACATGAATAAACGAAAAAATAAGGATCTTCTAAGCATGCCTGGATAGTAATAACGGCAAAACGTTTTAGCTCTTAGGGATTGTACAATTTTAGAAGGCTTCGAGTATTTATTCCTATGCTTTCATTTAATTTATCACAAAACCAAGTATTTTAATATTTAAATCATTGAATCTTTATTATTATGCATACATAGACGGAACCAGGATATGTAATAACTTATGATTCCCTATATGCATTTAAAAAATTTATATCCCTTTCAAAAATTACTTTTTAAAGTTAAATAATTTCAGTTCAGTTTTAGAAGCAGAGTTTGCAGCAATTAGCTTTGCGGCAAGCTGACTCTTGAAAATAACTCTAAAATTAACATTTTTATCGACTACTGAAAATCTATTTAAACTCCGAGTTGTGCCAAGTTGAAGATTGGAAATGATATTCAAAGCGACTGGTGGAAATTACGTTTGTAGGTAGGTGAATAATTTCGGTTAGAAAATCACTATGCCAAAATATCGACGGTCAAGAGAGAAAAAAGGGACGTAAATGAGAAGGAATATCATAGAGCACTGAAATTTTTTTTGGCTGAATGACGACTCAATACAGTGGAAGTAGAGTAAAGGATTCATTGAACACTTAGATGTAAAATTTCAGAATAAATTTCTAATATACTTCTTAATTAGAAATGATGGGTTCCCATATTATCTAAGAAATTTTAAAACCTTTGATTCATACTTACGCATGTGCAGAAAAATAAGGAATAAGGATCCAAATCGAAAACAAATCATCAATTTTTAATCTACAGATAATTTTAAAAGAGAGTGATTCAAAAATTAAGACATTAATAAAAATGCTTGAAATTGTGGTAATGCTCCAAGTAAATGATTCCAAATGCAATAAACTATACTAATGATTCACTTTCATTGGAAATACACAACCTTTGCTCATATCGTTTGCCCTTTTTTTTCAATTCTATTAATATAAGACCCTTTTTTTTTTTTCTTTCTCCTGAATTGTATTACAGGCATTTATTTTTGTACTTACTCTTAAAATGTCATAAACTTCAAAATTTGTAAATAATAAAATTTATCAATCATATAATTATTATTTTTCAGACAGCTATTTTTATATATAAATAAATGTATTTATTTTTATAAGCCTATACATTTTTGCATGCAAACATAAATTTTTTCGTTATAAGCTTATCTTGTAAGGGTTTTTAAATTTATTTATTTTTTCTGCTACTTCTGCTTGTTGCTTCGAAATGTTATCTGTCGAAAATCACACTCAGCACTGTTACAGCGAAGGAGTGTCATACGACATGTTGTAACAACAATCATATACCACATGCAGCAATTAAAGAGATGATGTAACTACTATTTTCCATCAATAAAATATCATTCATCAATAAAATGCTATCGCTATAATTATAAAATACGATATAAGTCATTTTGATATATTTATAACAATGTATTTCGTAACTGTCACAATAATGTAGCGATAGTAATCAGATACAGGTGCTCTAAACTTCTTTGCGATGACCCCAGAATAGAAAAGCATTTGTATACAGTAAAAGCTCCTTATTCACTATTCGCGAATTAAAAAAAAATGCGACAAAATTCCTATATTCGCGGCTAAAAATTTCTTTATTCGCGGATCTAATAAGTACATACATAATAATAAAAGGATTCCGATAGGTATCCAACCCAATATCCTTTGTAAATGCCGTCAAATGGACTAATAAAAAAAGTAAAATAGATCTTATTACAACTCTGTCTACAGTATGTTGTTAAACGCAAACTGCAAACATAGCCGAAATCACGAGTGGAATAGGACGAGATGGGTTCGAACAGATAGAATCAAGTGGCATTCAGGAATGGCTTGAATCGCAAGATGAAGATCTGACTGAAACCGACTTGGAGGAAATGTTAAATTCACAGCCCATTGAAGAAGTGGCTTCAACAAGCACTGGGAACGTGACATTTAATTTCAAAAATGTTAGTGAAGGTTTAAGAATGCCAAATGAGCTTTACGATTTCTTTATGATCGTCTATGGAACGAAGTCTTATTTTTAAGAGGCAAATTGCTAATGCGACTGCTGCGTATCAATCTGAATTGAGGAGCGTTTAAAAACTGCCAAGCAAGAGAAAATGACAAAATTCTTCGAACCATTGCCTAAGCCTTAAGATAATTAATCAAAATGTTCAAAAACTTCAATTAAATTTATTTTTTTATATATTTGTTTTTTTTTATTATTATTTTGTCATCTAGGAACGTATCCTCTATAATACCATATAAATGACCATTCCGTGTTCACGGTTTCTGTATTCCCAGCATATTTATGGAACACATATCCCGCGAATAAAGAACTTTTACTGTACACAAATCTAATATATAAAAATGAATATTTGTTTGTTCGTATTTTATATACTGTCGTGCCGTTCATCCTATTTCGATGAAACATTGCCACTGTATTAATTGCTGCTCTTAATAAAGAGTTTTTACTGTATTTATTTTATTTTTCAAAATCAAATATGATGATGTACCAAAAAAAAGTACCTTGCACCAGGGATCATTGACTTTTTCTAGACCTTTAACTTTATTGAATACATTTATCTCTGAGAAAATATTATTTTAATATCAATTCAATGTGTAAAAGCTAAATTTTTAAATATAAACATTAAAAAAAAGAAATTTCACGTAAAAGCAGACTATGTCCAATCAGCTACTTTTGTTGGATGCATGTCATTAAACGATTATATGTCAATTTAAACGAACTTCGCAAATAATTTATAAATTATCCTTTAATAAAATTATTTGTAAATTTATAACTTACCCTTTAAAAACTGCAATTTTAGAATGTTGGCCGGAAATAGTTTTTCTCTGAGTCGATTGAAAAAGCTACATTTTTCTGTGTGAGATGTTACATCCATTTGTTTGGCTTATCTTTTATAACTGCTTCTTTCATTCTAGTGATTTTCTCTGATAGGAAACAGTCTTTGGAAATAGGGGCAAACTGTTAACAATACGGGGTATTCTGTGTTAAATAATTGATTTCTTGAAATAAAAAGGACACTCATTGTTGAAAAAAATTACTTTGTTTCAAAAATTCACTGAAACAATAAGAAATGAAAATATACATAAAATTAGCATTAATTTTAGCAAAAGATACTTTATTACAATTAATGCTACTTTCGTGAATAATTGATCATAACTTCTGAACGTAACTAGTGCGACTATGTGAGATAATCGGCATTTCTCATTCTTAAATCACATAGTCACAAATTTTTGTTTGTTTTTAGCACACTTAAAATTGTATTTAAGATCTAATGAGTGCAAGTAAAATACAATTAGATACAATACATTTAGCATTTAAAACAATTTAGACAAATCCTAAGGACACTACATTTCGGATGACTTTAGGTTGACTGCCTGTTTCTCACTATCGCCATTTGTGGATTATTCTTCTATTTGTAAAGCAGCGTTCACACGATGCTAACTACTGCGCGCAATGGAAGGTCACGCCTTCATTCAAGAAGATCACGTGACCACAATAGGACAATGCCAAATGGTCGTCCCGATGAGACAACAGTTTGCCATAGTCCCGTTGGTGTCACGTGAGGCTCCTGAGGCAGGCTTGAACATCGAATGAGCACTATAGTTTGCCTCGTGTGAACGCAATTTTACACTAGATGTAACTTCTTTTCATGATTCTCCCAAATTATCTTATTTTAACACCATGTTTTTTTTATTGTGTTACTTAATTTTTTTTATTGTGAACCTGAATATTTTTAATATAAATAGTCCCATAACAATACAGAATTATTAAGAAAGTAAATATTCAGTTCATCTATTTTCTGACTTTTGCGATATTGTAACTTCTTTTTTAAAAAAGCTCATTTTGTAAATTATACAAATATTAAACAAAATACTTCTTTGTTACCTTTGAGCAAGAAAAGGAAATCACACGATAAAATATTGGTGAAACAATGACAACAACATGATCCATTATTGATAAATAGGGTAAAAAACATATTTAGAAAAATCCGCAAGTGTATTAAACTGCTGTTAAGTTTTAAACAACGGTTTAAAATTTTTAAATGGCATAAAAATTGTTTTAGTGCAATAATAATTTTAGAACCTATCACAGAGAAATGCCAGAATTTCACCTACTTTTTAATTAAGATCATAACTAAAATTTTTATAAAACGCTTTGTGTTACATTTTTTTCTTCCAAGATTTATATGGGCTTTTTATGACAACTCTAACGCAACCATCACTTAATAGTAATACTCCTATATACCATTACTATTCTTCGCATCCAACATTTTTTCCTTAGTTATACCAATATTTTATTGATTGAAAGCTATGAATAAACATTTTAATATTTATTAGAGTCAATTATGTGGCACGCCATGTTTTTTTTAAAAATTTTAAAGTGTATTTACAGTTATGTTTATCAGACATTATGATCTTTTTTTTTTAATCTAAGAAAACATCTGATTATCTGCACCATCTAGCCAGTCGGACTTTTCAATCATAAAATCATTTGAAAAGGGGGGAGAGATGATTTTTTTGATTTTTTAATGGAATGATTTTTTGTGTTCAATATAATTAATTTTACTATAAATACAAGAATATTAACAAAAAGTTATCTGGAGTTCCAATATTTTGTATTCAGATTTAGTAAATTAATATATCAAGATTTTATAAAACAAGAAAGATATTTTACTAGCTAGAATTTTCTCAGGGGAAATGCATTTTGTTAACTAATTCAAATTAACAAAGTAACATTACAAAGCGCAAACATAAAAAAGAGAGAAAGAAAAATCGAAATTTTTAAAATAAGAAATTTTTTGAACTGATATATATATTGACACTGAATTTAAACTTAATTGCTATAATAATTTTAATTGATAATTAAAATTAATGCATCGTTTCCAGCTTAGCTTCATGTAAGCTAATGGCTTTCCAGTATATTTGCTTATTTATAACAAACACGAAACTAATTATCTGATATTATATACAATATGAAATATTGTATATAATATATTATATATATTATATACAAATATGAAACTAATTATCTGACCCAATATCTTTTCAACAAGATAACAAACAAATATCTTATTATTGAAACTGGTCTTTGTTCCTTCTGTCATCTTTAATAATAATAATAATAATGAATGCTTGTGCGTGGGCTTATCTGTGCGCAAGTTTTAAGGGGGGCTCACACGAGGCTAACTGTTGCGCGCAATAAAACATCACACCTAATTCCAGAAAATCATATGACCACAACGGGACAATGGCAAATGGTTGTCCCATCGCGACAACCGTTGGCCATTGTCCCAACTACATTGTCTCAATTGTTCATACGAGGACAATATAGGGACAACAACAGAGAGGCAACGATTGTGCATAATTGTTGGGCTCATGTGAACCCACTTTTAAGGCCCCTTCCGAGTCTTGAGATAAAGAATATCTTCCTTTCTTTAACCTCTCTTATGTTTTTCAGAGGTCCTTTGATGCCCGCTCATTTTACCGACAATTTGCGGGAAATTCTCCATCAACATCACTAGAGAGGAGGGGGAGGTCTTAAAATGGGCCAGACAGTAGTTTACGACCAGATCCTTAAAGGCAACAGGTTGTTGGAATAGGACTTTATGTACGTGGTTGCACTCTACAGGACAGGCCATTTGGCTTACAACTATCAAATTTGGCGTATGTATCATTTGGAGAGTGAGAATGCGCACCTCAAAGTAATATTTTTGGAAATTTTAATTAATTAAAAATTAAAGGATTTTTAGTATTTTCCCTCTACGATCTATTAGGCTAAAGATAGTTAGTCTCTATTAATACTAAAAATGATCGTGTTATTTGCCCCTTTACCACCCAAAAAGTTTGACTCATACTAAATTTATCACATACATACCCTAGAGGGTAGAAATGTGCATAAAGGGGTTATTTTTAAAAATATTATATTTTTTGTGAATTAAAAAATAAGTTACATTTTGGCGTATTTCCTTAATAACTTCCGAAATTAATTTTACATTATTTCAAAATCTCAAAAATTATCTTTTTAATGATACTAGTTTAAAGTTTTGCAAACTGCTAAATTTTTTTATTTTTTTATTTATTTATTTATTGCCTGATTTCCAAAAATAACTTGCATTGTTGCACAGAAATTCTAATCATTTGTATTATTTCATCAACTATCTGACAGCGTGATATTCTTTCACAGTTGAAAGTTCAGGAAGAAGGATTTATGTTTAATATATGTGTTGCTTAGAAAACAAATAAAAAAGTGAAATTACGATATGGCAAAATTTATAGGCTGATTAACTACACATTTACATTTTTAATAACATCGTGATGTCATAGGACTAGTCATAACTAGAAAATTTCCATGTGCACTATGAGCAAAATATATGTATGACAATTAAATCAAGAAACTTTAATATCCGACCATTTCACAGTATCATGAATATGAAATTATATGAAAACGATTTATCTGAAATTAAAATTAATCAATATCCCCGAAGAAAGAGTTGGTGATCAAAGGCGACTTGTTGTCAATAAAGATATCCAATTTTATGATAATGTGCTCAGACTTGGATAATATTAAAAAGATAAACACCAAATTTTATTTCTAATTCAGGTTTCGAATTTTCAACCAACCAACTGAAACAGAAAAAAAAATTCGACACTTTATTTGAGATATATTAAGTAAACATTTCATTAGCAAATATAAAACAGTGGGAATATATGCAAAAATTACAATCAAACGCTGGTGAAACTACTTATAAGAACACTATGTAAATCTAAGAATTTTTTTATTACAGGAATTTACAGAATTTCATTGAATAATGGCCACAAAGAAGTTTTATAAAGGAAAAAAATTATAGTTTTAATGCCTCAAATTTTTTTAATCTTTGGAGCTCTAAATGAGAAAGCTTAAAAAAAATGTAGATGGCCATTACAAAATATTCGATTTTATCTTTTCCATGGCAGAAAGATACATTTCGAAAACCACTTCATTTTCATCACGTCATTTTTTTATTATCTGCTCATTTTTGACGGCGACATTTAATAAAATTGAGGAAAAAAGGAATTTTTACCAGAAACTAAACGAATCCTTGATTATTGCTTTTGTTTTTGGAACTTTTAAAATTTTGATGCTGGAATATTTCAACTGGGGAGATTGTCATTACTATACTGAATAGCATTGAGATAAATTGGTCTGTTTGAAATTATTTTCAATGCGCTTGAAAGCAAGGAAAACAAATTTTTACACTTTTTTTAACTACAATATACTTTTATAATTATTCTGATCTACTGCATTTGTTATTTGGTTCACCGCATATATTCAATGATTGAATCTGACAGCAAACAAATTAATTCGTCGCATGTGGAGCTTTTACAATTTTAACTATGTAAAGACAAGTTAATCTGTTTTATACCCTGCTCTTAAGAAAATTACCGGTGAAAAACTTGACCTGATTTGAGCAAAATTCCGATCCACCAAATTTTAAAATAACATATATTTGCGTCAAAGCTGAACAATAGAGTTTTCAAAGAAGATTTATTCCCAGAAGCCTAATACACACTTCCATTATGTTCCTGCGTTTCAGCCATAAGTAATGTTGCTGCTCTAACTGAAAATTTTAAATTATCACCTGAATATAAATTTGAAAGGATTCGTTTCTTGAAATTTCAAAAAAACATTTCCAATTTTGAGACAACTTAAAAGCATGATAAAAAAAAAAGCAGAATATATTATTCACATATATATTTTAATGCACTGGATAAATTTAGAAATTTGTTTTAGAAGAAACTAGGAAAAATAAAGAACATTCAACATCAGTGGTGTTTCAAAAAAGACCAAGAAATATTTCAAAACCTTTATTGAAGGACATTTCAATAAAAAGATTGTTGACCATAGAAAATATATCGCATTCAACTTTGGACAGGTTTTGCTTTAATTTGTATAATTAAAATTATTATTTCTTGCTTCATATTACAATGTTATAATATATTTCACATTCAACACAATGTGTGTCGAATCTGGACTTGATGAGGTTCTTAGCCATATGATGTATTGGCCCTTTCCAAATCAATTTATGAGGTACATTTAGCAAATATGACAGTTGTTTACTCGGATAATTATTTTAGGAGTCCTTTTCATCAATAACGGCACTAAACTATAGCTTGAGCAACTCATATGTAAATTCTATATTAATGTCACAAGGTACAACAATTGATAATGACAAATTGCTTTTCTCAAATCCTTTCCCTCCTACATTTCGGTAAAGGGATAAAAGAGTTTTACAGTGGTCTATAAAAGACCTGAGTTGAAAGATCCATCTTTATTTAAATACCATAGCATCGTGTAAAAGCTGGGGTCTCACGAGTGTGACGATATGCACTTCCAACAGTTCCAGATAGTTATAATTCATTCCTCTCCATAAAAAAAAAATTTAAACATCGATATGAGCATGTATTATAAATGAATCAAGCACTAAAATGATAAGAACTACATATAAATTAACCTGATTAGTCTTTCCGAAGCTTTTTCGTATATTTAAATGTTTACAATCTGAGGAAACTAACTTTTCGTATTCTTGATCAAAATATTGTCCCTCTCCTTTTTTTCTCTCCTCATACAAGTTGTAGATCAGGGTGGAGATTGTGAATGTAGTATTCAGATTTTTCTTTTGTATTTAAGTAATCTAATGAAAAGACCTTGCCTTAAATGAACAGGCCAAACCTCATTTATTGAAATCTTTAGGTTTTAAATTATCCCATTTAATTACATATGAATGTACAGCTTCAAAATTTGACATGAATATGCAATTTAGAGATTAAAATAATACCAAAATTTATCAATTTAGTCAATTTTGTAATCATAGTTCTTACTTATTTCCAGAATGAAAACCTTCCTATCAATGCCTTTTATTTAAAATTTAAGAGCCTTCGAAAAGCGACCACCTTTGGAGGCTACCAATTGTTATGCCAAAATATTTAGAATAAAAGTATTTATTTATCATGCCTTTGTTTTGATAACCTGCATATTTCAAGACATCAAATGAATTAAATCGTACTTCTCTACATCATCATCCTTAACCATTAATATTTGTAAAGTTTAATTGTTATGTACTTTGCGCTTTACTGGACAAACTGTTTCACTTGCACCTAGAAAGTTTGGTACATATATGCTTGAGAAAATGTGGTCCTCTAAGCGAAAAAAACGCATCTGAAGTATAAAATCACCCTTATTAGAGAGTATGCGAGAAAGATTAAGGAATACCATTCCTGATCTTTATTTCATTAATTTATTTATCTTGCCTAATTTCAACAACAGATTACATTACTGCCCTGAAATTTAAACCAATCCATTGTGTTAACAAATATTTAATCGCATGATTTTTTAAAAATTGAGGGATTTTGTTAAATATTGTTAGTTTATAAGACAAATAAAACATTTATAATATCACAGTTTAGATGATAGGTGAACCTAATATTTACGTTTTTAATAACATTTTGATGTCATATATACAGCCTCCATGAGAAAAGATGCATACAGCAAATAGAAAATAGCTAAGGCAATTAATATAATACGGCTTTAGTGTCTAACAATTTAGCAGAATCCTGGACATATATCTAAATGATTTAACTAAAATTAAATATAGCCATCATTCACAGCGAAAATCAATTAATAACCAGAAAAGATTAATACAAAATAAATGTTGTGTATTTTGATTGGTTCGTCAATGTAACGAAATGGCAAGGAAAAAAAATAGCGAAAATATCAGGGCAGGATGTTCAAGCTTCCGGGCTTGTAAAGTTTTATTTTGGGATATATTTTAAAAAATGGAAGGATGCGGACAGAAGACTTTTGATGGTGTTACTAAATGTTATAAGCTTTTAAATAGAGTAAAAGTTGATGAAATCAGTCAAGTGATTAAGATTTGAGGATTAGTTCTTTAATTTTCTTAATTATTTTAACTATATAGATTGGCAGAATTTGGCCATATGATCTCCCCAAGTTTTACCTTGCAATATTTCTAAAACTTTAGGTAGGCATGGACATTGCCAAAATTTTATTTTGTAATATTTCTTAGAACTTAACAAATATTTGGGCAAGTGATATTGATGATAATGTATCAAAGAATAGTGGTTGTGGATAAGGACATTTATTGTGATTTTTTGTTATAGAAAAAGTGCAATGAAATAGTGTTTTGAAATTTGTTCCCTCGAACATGGAGAATAGGCGCTTGCAAGTGATTATTATTCGTGTACATTTAATTAGCTTTTATGCGAAAAAAAGCCCTTGAAATATGACCAGCAGGAATCGGACGGGAAAAGCATTTCGACATTCTTTAACTGAATCAATTTGATCCTAGCACCGGAGCTGGGCTAGAAGCAAAAAAGTATGCAGATCATAATCGAAAGTATGAAATATATTTCGGAGAGTGCTTATTTGTTTGGAAGACCCAAAAACTATAGTGCAAATTTCATTGAAATTTTAATAGCTAGCTAAAATATAAAATATCTCTTTTGAACAATTTCAATTGTACGGCATTTAAGGACATGGCTAATTCAGTGCATCGACTCCGTGTAGATTTTTAAAAAACGCAATGAGCTAAATCAGTTGGTTTCATTTCAGTTATCGTTTTTATTACTATTTTTCAGATGATTTACATACATTTTTTTCTATATTTCAACCGTTTTAAAATATTCGCTTTTACAGGAAAATCGCATAGGCTGTGGCTTTATCTAGGATAGTTTCCGTTTTTGGATGGCATTCTTTCTGACACGGATTGTTTTCATGTTATACATTCAACTTTTTATTTTCAAAACAAAATTATCTCTGATATATTAAGCGTAGCTTATTTACCTAAAGTTTCTCTGTAATATTCTCATCTCATTCCACTATGAATACCTTAGTAGGACAACCAGTAAGTTCAATAGGAAAAAATGTATTTTGAAATTTTGTCCCAAATTTATTACTGTTATGCAGAAATGTTATTCACAAATAAGTGGATGGTGTTATTTTTGTATCAATGTTTTTCCGGCTAATTGTATTGATAAGGATGTTGACAAGATGCGACGAATTTTAGATGCTGGAGGCAATTATTATTTTAAAAATTATTTACATATGGTGAATGAGGATGCTAACTTAAATCAGATTAAATACAAATAAGAATTCAAAAGCTTGTTATTGATTTAAAAAAAAAATAAGTTAACTTGCTGTGAATAATTTTTTTTATTACTACCGTGCTTTATATGAAGATTTTTGAAATTTGCGTCATATGGAAAATGATATAGAAATATTTTGAAATTACTATAATGGAAGCTTTATACAGATGTTTGTGTTCGAAATATTAATTTAGTATTGGGGGTTACTTTTACTTTGAATATTCTACAAGCTGCATACAATTTCCCTTTTTTCAAAACTTTTTAATAGTTTCTTTAAAGGGGGAAAGTTTTCAGGAAAGGATCAATTTGATAACAAGCTAACATACATTAAATATAAAAAGGAGGTCAAATAACACCATTCAAATGAAAAATAAAAATGTAATTACTTTCATTTTAGTTTAATTTAGTGATGTTTTAAAATTCCATAAACAGTGATAATTGTCAGAATTTAATTTATGTCTAGTTCAAACTAATTGCTTATTATTTGAGAACTAACTATAAATTCTGATACCATCCATCAAAAGATTTTAATTTTTTTCTTGAATTAATTAATTAATGAGGAATGATGTTGCATGAATTTAGGAATCAAATTATAATGAATAAAAGTGACACATGTAAGCCCTGATAACATGTTATTTTAAAAAATAACATATGTCTACCAGATTTGAATATTGATAGCATCGATCATATGGAAATATTATCACAAATGTTATAAAAGGAATAAAGGCACTTTGTGAAATCAGAGTAACAGTTGCTGAAATAATTTTTTTTGTCAGATGAATATATTTAATATATTCTGATAATATTTAATATAGCTGTGTAGATATAATATTCTCTGTAAAGTATTATTGATAGCAATAGATATATTTACTTAATAAATCATGACCATCTAAATGTTTTTGAAAATAATACTTTTAAATTATAATTAAAATGTTGGCAGGAAAAGTAAAAGAGAAAAACAGTAGAATAGCTACATTGTTTTTAATTTCAGAAAGTAAAATGCAATTACTTCTCAAAATTTTATTGCTGATTGATGAGGTTTTATCTAATCATTAATAGAAAACTATGTTTGCTTCTTTCACAATCAAATTAATGATAAAAATATAATATACTTGAAATAAAATTAAATTGCTGCTATGTATATAACAGTACAGTTTTAATGGTGAATCTTTTAGAATATTGTTAATACCTTATTATATGAAATTGCTTGCAATGCTCACATCAATTATTTAGTTTGATTTCAATTATTTATGGTTGTTTATAATTCTTTTATTAATAATTTTATTTATATATTTAGCGAATTATGAATGTTCCCCAGCATTCCACTTTGTCACAATCTGATCAAGAGAAGGTTTATCAATGGATCAGTGAATTAGCAAGGCCAGATACAAGGGAAAATGCACTTTTAGAATTAAGGTAATTTTTATATTTTAGTTTAAATTTTTAAAATATTTAATATTTTTTCATATTAAATTTCATTCTTTTTTTATCCTCATTATAGAAGTGCATATACTTTTCAAAAATATTTCATTGTTTGATTGCATATTTAAGACTTTAAGGTCTCTAATCTATATTTTGAGTGATTGACTTTGAAGCATTTGTTAATTCTCATAGATTTTTTCCCTTCGACATTACTATGAATTCTTAAATATGTAAACCTTCCGCTCTTTTTAATATGTGTTTGTTTGGGGGGTTATTTAATCAAAATAGGTGTACAAGGAAAGAAAATGCATTTAATGAGATAGAAATCAAGGCCAAGGTTTAAGAAAGAATTCTGAAGACTAGTCACAGTAAATTTCATAAGAATTGAAATGTTAATACTGACTTCTTATAACTAACATTTATGTTTATTGACTGAAATTTTTTATGTAGAAATCTAGTTAATTTGGTGCTTATGTCTTATATTGGACTCCCAATTTCATTTTCTAACAATTAAGGCAGATCACAGTATTAGGTACTAGCGCCTTTGGCGATCAGCCAGTTTGCCAATCTAAATGTTCTATAAAATTGTAGGTTAAATACTTTATTTAACGTCCTTGTTAATTAAATACTTGAAGGAACTTTTCTTTTAAGAGCTATCTTATCAAAATATTTTTAAGTTTCAAATTTCAATAGTCATATAATTCTCTCAGGCAGTTATAAAGACCTTTAGCCTTGAATGTACTATTTGTCTCTGATTGTCTGTCAGCTTCTGTAAAATTTCAACTTTAAATTAAAGTGGAAATGATCAAACTGCAAAGAGAATCATTATGTATATTGCAGAATAAATTAAATAATTTATGTAATATTTCAAGAATTATTCAAAAAAATCGTAGATTCATTATAAAATTCAATTTTTAGTTGTACTTTCAAACAGATTTAAATGATGCGAATAAAAATATTTTATTTAATTTTGGTCTATAAACATTATTCAATTCAACAGAGTTTCTCGCATTAGCTGAAACAAGAAAATGACTGTAAGGTGCTCTTATGATACAGTGATATTGCTGCATAAGCTGTATTAATAATCTAGTTTACAGACCCGTCTAGAGTGTAAAGTAAAAATAGTTTTATTGATTTTCTGTGACATTTTTTTCCCTTCTTCCCTTTGAAGATGATCCATATATTTAGAATTGCCAATTTCATTTAAATAAATATCTTAGCTTCCTTTCTTTTTTTACATTTGTAGAAAAATTCAATCCTCTTGATGACCAACTAATTCATCATGAATAATGACCCTTTAGTTTCAATTGAACCTCTTAATCATTATTTGATATTATAAGACATTTAAATTTATTCTAAATTCAAATTGATTCTGATTGACTTTAGCCTTATTATTTTATTTGCTTCTCTTTGAATAATTTTATTAACTAATATTCCTAATGACATTATGATAAAATTTTTAAAAATAATCATAATCAAAATGCTAAAGTTATAATTAATTTTTAATAAATTGATATTTTTTATAACAAAGTTTATTAGTGCCAACTTTGGTAATTCACAAGTTAAATAGTTTTCTATGTAAAAAGTAGACAAATATGCATAATACTTTTTATTATTAGATTTATCTCTATTTTTCTGGTTTTTCTTTTCCATTATGTAGAAATTTAATTAGTTTTATGGTATTGTAAATTATGAATTGTATCCCAATTAAAGTATTTTAGTTTTATTGTTATTCGGTAAAATAAAATTATAGTAATGAAAACTATTACAACCACATTCTCTGCCTTCAGATATTTGAATATTTGTCAACTAAATAGCTAAGAAGGGGATTCAGTCTGAAAAAATTAAAGTGAAGTTTGCAGATTAGCCATTTGCCATTTTCATGAATTTCTTTCCCTTAATTTCTATATTAATCATTTCCATTCCATCCTAAATGGCAATTCATTCTTTTATGAATTTTGCTTATTATATATTTATATATTAAGATCATGATTTAAAAAATTTTTCTTTTTATCTGCAAATTGTTTAGGA
This sequence comes from Argiope trifasciata, assembly GCA_026543055.1. Lineage (NCBI taxonomy): Eukaryota > Metazoa > Arthropoda > Arachnida > Araneae > Araneidae > Argiope > Argiope trifasciata. Next base: position 4,827,470 of record JAPMOQ010059770.1, read on the forward strand.
ATCAGATGATGAAGAAAAATTTCATTTTTTGCATTCTTTTCTATTTTATTCAAAATAGATTTTAATTAGAAATCTCTGAACTTTTTATAATTTTCATTCATTTGATCTCTGCCCTTATGATTTCAGACAATTTTCATTCTATTCATAATTCTTAATTAAATATATTATTTGTGTTTATGAAGAGTTTTAACATCTTTGACTTGAAAGTCATATACAAAATAACTATATTTCAGGTTTGTATCAAAGAATATTTATGGATTAATAATTAATATGCTTAATGTTTTCTCAGCATTTTGAGATATTAATTATAAAATCCAAAAATTGCATATATAATTAAAATTTCAATTTCAAAATCTGTTCAAACTTGTTAATTGCAAAAATTGGTGCATTTATTTGTATAAAACTTTTATTTTTTTAAAAAAAATTATGCTATAGTTGGAATGTATTTAATATAGGAAAAATCGGTCACTAAAATATCTGAAATTGCTTTTATGGCTTAACATATATGTTACTTTAATTTGAATTATGTCTTGAAAATGTAAAAGGAAAACAATTTTTTCCCAGAATACATTATATTATGTGGGTAAATAGATTTCAGAATTAAATTAGCCAGGTTAAAAAAAAGTACATTTTTTTAATTGTTTTTTATCATTTTTCATATTTATTATATTCATTCGTAAAGCATTTACAGTCAAAGCTGATTACAGTTTTTAGTGTGTAGTCATGCTAATTTATATTCAGAAAAATTGAATAATGAGCTTTAAAAAAAATTTTTTGTTCCCTTTTTACTCAAAATTGCATAGAGTATCTTTAGAATTTATATTATGGGAGACTAATATTTTTAAAAGTTTTTCTTGCCATTATAGAAAATGTCCTCTCTCCTAAATACTTTTGTGTCCATTGATACAAATGGAGACACCATAATATATGGAATAATTTATATCTATATATGGAATAATTTATGGAATACCATAAATATTCTCATATTCTTTAATTCTTAATTCATATTTTAATTCATATTCTTAATATTTTAACTTGTCTCAAGGTTAGAAAAATTTCAGTTTGTGTATGTGGTATGACTAATTTTTTACTCTTTTTTATAATTATGTACATCAGTAATGCTTTTTCTTTGGCCTATTTATTATTTTTATTGTTATCTTTTATTAATTTTTTAAAAAATTATAAATGTTTTTTTTTATAGTAAAAAAAGAGAGGCTGTTCCAGAACTAGCTCCAATGCTCTGGAATTCATTTGGTACCATAACTGCATTGCTGCAGGAAATCATAAATATATACCCTGCTATTAATCCACCAACTCTTACAGTAAGTCATAAATTTTTGATAACCTTTTTATGTATATATATATGTCTTTATAAATTGTAAGCTAATCTACATGAGGGCTGTTTAGAGACATGCTTCATGAACTAAAGGGCTTTTAAACCATATTTAAATGGATTCACTGTTCATTAACTCTTTAGTGCCATATGATCCTTTATTACCTTTTTTTTAGTAATATCCCTGGTATTTGCTGTAAGATACAGACATTCGAAGATAAACCAATTTAATTTTCAATGTTTTTCATTCTAAAGTTAAAAGACCAATTACAAATGTTAATATTTAATAAAGTGTTTTATATATATATATATATATACTAGCCACCTTTGGCCACCAGCTGGTTCACCATGAGTAGTGGGTTCTAAAATTTTCAATTAAACCACATATTCATTAGCCTTGAAGTAGCTCCGGGCATTGATTGGCCGGAAATTAATATTTTCTTTAAGATGATGGACTAAAAGTTCTAACAAAACGCGTTTTCCTAATAATATTCTTTAATTTTATAAATCAGTCAGTTTTAATGATTGATTTAGAAGACTGATTGATGTAGCAACTTTTATTTAAAATATTAATAAAAATATATTGTAAAATATGGCTTACAGAGCAAAGTATGAAGAAATCTAAAATGAATATCTACATAAAATGTAATTATTTACTTCATTTAGATCAAATTAATAGTATTAAACAATATATATGCCTATTAATAATATTTTACAAATTGGCCATTGGAAAGGAATTTGAATGCATATTCTGTATGAATTCAATCCTGTATAAATAAAGATAATTTATTCAATTAATGATTTAAATATTGCAAACGATCATAGAATTCTTTGCTTTGCATTTATTTTTTTAGAAAATATCACATTTTATATTTCTTTTATTTTATCCAGTCACGTGCTAAAAGTTGCATTTCTTTAGATTTATTTTGCGATGATAGTTTTTTTAAAATTCAAACTTCCTTCATTCTTTTATCTTATCCAGTCACATGCTAAAAAACATAGTTAAAATATTTCTTTAAAAATTCGTTAAAAATAGTTTACTTTATAAATTAAAAATACTGATACTGTTAGAAGGCTAATTTTTTTATCTTTAAATTGATGTAAAAATCCTGTTTGTGCAATAATAGTTTCAGAAGGTATAGCGGAAAAATGTCAAAATTTCGCTTAAATTTTGATTAATTCAAATTCTAATTAAAAATTCGTAAAAAGGGCTCCGAGGTGCACATTCCCGACCTCCAAGGTATACGTGTACTAAATTTGGTAACTGTGGGTCCAGCGGTCTGGCCTGTTGAGCACCAACACACACACATTGAGCTTATATTATAAGTATAAATAATATTTGTTTCTGTTATAATAAAATGTTTTTTCAGCTGAGTTTTGGAATGGTTCAAAATTTTATTTTTTATATTTGCAAATGTTTGGGAGTTTTTAATAAAAAATTACATATAAAAATGCCATTTAATGGATTAAATATTTCTATTAGCATGTTCCAAAATGCAATTAGCATGTATTATTCTGTTATTATCATAATGATGATATTGTGAAAGTATGTTTTTTTATAAATATATATCCTTTTCAGTGAAAATATATGAGATATGTGATAATTTTCCCCATTTCCTTTTTTAATTAAAAACTCTTAAAAATGATATTGTCTAGATAATTATGAAATAAAAACAATCAAATATTATGTGGCTCCATTTAAAACTTGAAGCATTTGAATAATTTAAATTTTTTATTATTATTATCATTCCCAAAATAAATTTTGTGCAAATCTGCACACTATTGATTGATCAGTTAATTAATACATTTCTCATAATATTCCTATTTGTGAAAAAGATATATTTTGTGTGTGTGTGTGTGATAGATCAGTATGCATTGTAGTTTGATGTGTTTCTTTGATATGTTTGTATCTCAGAAATGTGCTAATGTATTAAAATACTGGTTCATTGCCAGGTATGTTGATTTTCTTAGTGTTTGAGGCAGTATGCAGCAAGGATGTTTCTTTAGGATATTTTATACTGTATTGCACTAGTAGTGTAGGTGAAACAATTACCACTATCTCCATTACTGGTTTTATATTAGCTCACCTTGTGTTTCATTTTCAATGAGAAAAATCATTTAGCACAAACTCATCAGATGATTTAATACTCCCACTGAAAGTTATTCAACAATTATTATATTTAAATAAATTTAGTTATATTTATTCATACATAATGGAAATAAAATTAAGGGAATCTAGTGTCCTTGAAGAAGCCATTTATAATTATTATAGGCTTCATCCATCAAAAACTTTTTCCATAATTGCTGTTTGTCCTATTAGGTGATATCTACCAATACCCTCTTCATTAAAAAGAAATGTCCGAAATTTACTTTGTGCTAGTTGATATAGTGTATTTTATCTAATTTAAAATTATGCCATTAAGTGATGTTTGTCAGGCAACTAGGTAAGAAATAATTATTCTTTAGTTTGTTACTGACAAATATATTAGGCAAGTACACCCCTTTTTTTTATTGTTTTTAGTAAGATAGTGAAGTGTTTGGAGTACTTCTGATTTTTTTGAGAATCTTGTGGTGGCTGAAAGTTAACATAAAAATGTAATTCCTAGAAAACTTTTAACACTCAGCTTCCCTATTTAATGGGAAATTCAGTTAGTTTGGATAAAACTCTCTCAATACTGCCATGTTCAGTGGTGGCAGGGTGATTGGCTGTATACAAGAAGTTTGGATTAAACTATAGGCCAATATAAATATGACAAGTGCTTTCTAATTATAATATTTTTTATACTTATTCAGTTTAAAAGATATTGATTGAATATTGATGAGATAAATGATTGATATATGGTGAACTCCTCAGGCAGAAGCAACTGATTATTGGAATCACAAAAGAAATTCACAAGAACTGAATTATTTGTTTGATATGAACTTTATACCTTCACAAAAGTTTAATGTGGTTTTATATCTAATTTCTAATTTTTCCTAAGAAAGACATCAGAAAGAATAATTTTTATTATGAAGTATATTGTGTTATAAAATTTTTGAATTGAGATTGTTAATGGTATTCAAGGAATATACAAATTTTATTTAGAAAAATACATTACTTTTTTATTAATCATAATAAAATTAATTCTAAATAGTATCTATGTCTGTCTGTCCGTCCTACATGCACACAGAAAAAAAGTCCATAATCTGAAATTTATGTTAATCTTGTAGAAAATCCTCAAATTTGGGAAAACTAATATTGATAAGGTTGAGAAACTGAATTTCAAATTAGTTTGTTTCATGCCATTTAGAAAATAAATTATCTGCTTAAGAATAAATGTTTTCTTTGAAATTTTTTTTAGGCTCACCAGTCAAACAGAGTATGCAATGCTTTGGCCCTTCTACAATGCGTTGCATCTCATCCCGAAACACGTTCTGCATTTCTTGCTGGTAATTAGATCAGATTTTAGATATTTTAAAGGCATACTTTTTAGGCTGTCACATATATTGTTTATTGAAATGGATTTTACTAAACAATTGAAATTAATATTTTATGTGTTTTGCTTACTAAATATGCTCTTACAAAATATTTTGAATTACTTGCGGAAAAAATTTATTCAAATTTTTTATTAGCATTAATTAACTTACATTAAAGTTTTTTTGTTTTGACAATAATTTTCTTTCCTTAAAATGATAATTTGAATACGTATAAAGATAATATGATAAAAAAATATAATAAAAATTTCTTATTATCACTTTATAATTGTCTTATTTAAATTTTGTTTGCTATGCACGTGAACATATGTTATGGGGATTATTCCATAACATCATAGTATTATAAAGGGCATAAATATGTGGTTCATCTGAATTTTTGAATACTGTAATTCCATCTTTTTTTATTGGTCTTCTATATTGGTCATCTTACAGAATCCTTCTTTATCTTTCCATACTGGAAGAAAATCCCACTTTAAACTATTTGATAAAATAATGAAAACATTTTGAATTGCTTCATGACAATGTAATCTATTTTCGGAAGTTAAGCAAAATAATAATAATAATTGCCCAAATTAGCAAAAATTTGCACAGCTATTAAACTGATATAGTTAAAAAAAATTTTTAATTTCAAATAGTATGAATTTTTTTATGTAATGATACTTTCAGAAGTTATTGTAGGAAAACACCCACAACCATCTTAATTTTTAATTACAATTTTGAAAAAAAAAAAAAATCACTTTGAGATGCACATTCTTACTCTTCACATGTATACAAAGTGGTTATTATGAAAATGACCTTATTTAGAAACCTGTCCATTTGGATTTTAATATAACTTGATATATATGTTATATGGAACATGGAGAAAAGATCCCTGCAATAAAACACTAGGTCAAATTTTACCACCAGTTAGGATTGTGGCATCTAAAAATGGACAAAAAAAAATCTGTTAGAATCATTGAAATTTATTCAAGTACAGAATGTGCTCACTGCATTCATTTATATTAATCATATGTTGAATGGGCATTATAGTGTGCTCAACAGCAGCATGAAGATACTCTTGAAGGATTTCAGCAACATGGCATGTAATGCTGTCTATCAAATCGGGTAATTTTTTGATTCCTCTTCCATACATACATTCTTCTCCATACATGCATGATCATGCAACCAATGATCACAGGGATTTAAATCGTGGCAGCTAGATGACCAACCACCCAGAAATTACATGATTCTTGCCAAAATTAGTATGAAGTGGTTCTTTGATCTGGCATCAAATGTGAAATTCCACCTTGCATGAAGACAGTAGTCTACAAACATTGCTATTCCACTAAAGCTGGAATAACCTGCTGTTGAAGAAGTTCACTGCAGCATGTTTTAAGAGTTTGAGGAGTGAGAGTTTCAAAACTTCTGAGGATAAAATCAGCAATAAATCCACACCATACAGGCATGTAATCAGAATGTAGTGGTTGTTGGAGCAGGACATTAAACATTAAGAGGTGAAGGTATCCCATCTGTAGTATTTTTATTATTCTTGGCATCATTTAAAGAAAATTGCAGCTCATCTGACCATAGAATTTGCCAAAACATGTGTCATCAGCTTCTATTTTCACCAAAAATCAGCAAGCAAACTCGTAGCATGTTGGAGGTCTTGACGTTGAAGCATTTGCAGCTTGCATTGGATCTTGTATGGATATCATTTTAAAATAGATTGCAGAATTTTTCATTCTGTCGACCATGAAATTGCCTACTTATGTGAGTTGAGCATTATTTGAGCACTTGTCGAAGAGTGACTGGAACTGGAAGCTTTTTCAGCCACAGCAATAGCGATTTCTTCAATAATTTTATTCTCCACTGGTTTCTGTTCTGTTTTGTTCTGTTCTTTTCTTGGCACCACATCCACGACTGCAGTTACTCCAAATTTCATAATCTTTTTCAATTCATTTTTGTTCATTATGGTCCCTCTTCACAATTCCTTTAAGTGACAATATTCACACAATGCAGCTAAGGTATGGCTACTATTTTGATAAAACAGTTTTACCAGTAACGCTCGATCTTACTTTGATAAGGGTGTGATTAACCATGACAAAAACGAATTATTTTCAGGATCTGAATGCAAATCTTTATTGGTTTGACTAAATTGCATATATAAATTTTAAGAAGTGCCCTCTGGTGGTCAGAATTTGATCTTTTTTCCCATGACCCATATAATGTACATACCAATTTTCATTAAAATCCGATAGACAGAATGGATTCTAGAGGGGCTCTAAATAGGGTCGCTCACCCTGTACATTCCAAATTTGATATCTGTGAGTTGAACATCTGGCTTGTTGAGCACCAACAAATAGAACACTCTCATTCACCTTTATTATTAGTTGAGATGCTTTAGGTATTTGAATTTCAATAGCCTGTAGTATTACTTCTATTTATATTTTAGAAGCATTTATATTAAAATGTGCTTGCACCAAAGATTATTAATTTCAAACTATGATTGAATTTGAAACAAAATAAACTGTTTCAGTATAACTATATTTCAGAAAGCTGAACCTAAAGCTCTATTAGTATACATAATTTTATTTTAAATGCATAAGATTTAAGATACGATTGGTAGTATTTGTGGAATAATTCCTAACTGATTTATTTGCAATTCAGTTGTAAAATATTTTTTTAAATCATTTTTTAAAGTTTTATTTTATTCATCTTTGTAGCAAATACACCACTTTATCTCTATCCATTCTTGCACACTGTTAGTAAAACCAGGCCATTTGAGTACTTACGACTTACAAGCCTCGGTGTGATTGGGGCTTTAGTGAAGGTAATTTGTTATTCTTATTTATTTTTTAATTATAAGCTTATTACATTATTTAAATATTTTCCCCTAACATTTAATTCAAATAGTTAAATTCTAATGTCCTTAGATAGAATTTACCTCGTATATTTTCTATGCAGTTAATAGCTCAGAATTTGTACAATTATTTTGATTAACATTTATAAAAGCTTATTTTTACATAGGAAGTTATCATGAGAAATACTAAAAAAATTTTTTATATAATTTTATGTGTTTTTTTCAATATCTTCAATTTGAAAATGAGTTTATAAACTAATGTTTATTTTGAAATTAACTATTCCCACTCCATCTTATGCTTGTGTATTATTGTATTGTGGTATGTATGTGTGCCACAAATATCTCCTTCATTGGAAAAATTTGTCACTTAAAGAATTATCTTTAAATATTGCTATCAACAAATGCTTACTGGCTACTTGCTTCTTTGAAGCAAAAAGAGTTATTTTGTCTTTCTTGCCTTCATCCTTTATAAAGAATGGTAATTTAGAAGGTTACAGTTATTGTTTTCAGTACTGTCATGTCTATTAAATATGATTCAATTTTATAGAATTATTAATTAAAGGATACAAGAAAAATACCTTGAAAACCAGAATGAATTTTTATTAAGTAGAATAGATTAATGATTAGAATTTTGTTAAGTAGAATAGATTAAACCTGTTGATTTCGATTAATATTTAAGATCTACATTCCTACATTTTTGCATGTGTATAAATTATAAACGCTGTTCCAGAATATTTTTTAATATATATATTTTTTAATTATTTTACAGACCGATGAACAAGAAGTAATTAATTTTCTTTTGTCCACCGAAATCATTCCACTTTGTTTACGAATAATGGAGGCAGGAAGCGAGCTTTCAAAGACGGTCTGAATTTTTACCTTTATATTTTACTAGTATAGATATTTATCAATGCAATATTCATAATAAAGTGAACTAATGTTATTTTATTTTAAAAAATTTAAATTTTTGCCTTTGGTCTAATTTACATTTATTTTGTATTTTGGTGTTAATGAACTGAAAAAAAAAATTAAAGCATTATATTCTAAAACTAATAATTTTCCTTAATTTACTTTTGTATTTAATAACTTGATAAAGATGGCTCATTACCTTAGTTTTAGATTTTGCAGTGGCATAAAAATAGACATGCATTAATTTTATAAGAATGTTAGAATGCAAAAAAACCACGTTAACCACTTTGTCAATATCTGTATTCACATATATTTATAATATATATGGTTAAATTTAAATGTGATCATTTTGATCAAACCTTTTAGTTGTGAAATAAAATATTGATGCCTTTACATAAACACATATATATCCAAATTAATAATTTCAATATGTTGTAACAGTTAATGATTTATTTATAACTAGCCACCTTTGGCGACCAGCTGGTTCGCCATGAGTAATGGGCTCAAAAATTTTCAATTAAAACACATATTAATTAGCCTTGAAGTAACTCCGGGCATTGAATGGCCAGAAATTAATATTTTCTTTAAGATGATGGACTGAAAGTTCTAAAAGAATGCGTTTTCCTAATAATATTCTTTAATTTTATAAATCAGTCAGTTTTAATGATTGATTTAGAAGACTGATTGATGTAGCAACTTTTATTTCAAATATTAATAAAAATATTTTGTAAAATATGGCTCACAGAGCAAAGTATGAAGAAATCTAAAACTCATTATTCATAAATGCATTGTTTGACTCAAACTACATAAAATGTAATTATTTACTTCATTTAGATCAAATTAATAGTATTAAACAATATATATGCCTATTAATAATATTTTACAAATTGGCCATTAGAAAGGAATTTGAATGCATATTCTGTATGAATTCAATCCTGTATAAATAAAGATAATTTATTCCAATTAATGATTTAAATATTGCAAACGATCATACAATCCTTTGCCTTGGATTTTTTAAAGAAAATATCTCATTTTATATTTATTTTATTTTATCCAGTCTCGTGCTAAAAGTTGCATTTCTTCGCTTTTTTAATTTGAACTTCCCTCAAAATGATGGCAACAGGGTGATAAAACCTAATTTTTTCCCTTTGAGGTGCTCTTGCAGATTTTATACAAACCTTGGCTTTGCATTTATTTTTTTAGAAACTATCACATTTTATAATGAAAAAAAAATATTGAATTAATGATACAGATATTGCAAATTATAATAGAAATATGCCATTAAGTCGGGATTCCAATGCATATCCTGTCTAAATTCAATCAGGTTTAACGTAAAGAAGATTTATTGAATTAATTATTTAGCTATTGCAAACGATCATAGAATCCTTTGCTTTGCATTTATTTTTTTAGAAAATATCACATTTTATATTTCTTTTATTTTATCCAGTTACGTGCTAAAAGTTGCATTTCTTTAGATTTATTTTGGGATGATAGTTTTTTTTTTTATTCGAACTTCCGGCATTGTTTTATGTTATCCAGTCACGTGCTAAAAAACACGGTTAAAATGTTTTGTTAAAAATAGAAGTTTACTTTATAAATTAAAAAAACTGATAATGTTAGAAAGCTAATTTTTTTATCTTTAAATTGATGTAAAAATCATGTTTGTGCAATAATATTTTCAGGAGGTATAGCGGAAAATGCCGAAATTTCGCTTAAATTTTGATTAATTCAAGTTCTAATTAAAAATTCGAAAAAAGGGCTCCGAGGTGCACATTCCTGACCTCCAAGGTATACGTGTACCAAATTTGGTAACTGTGGGCCCAACGGTCTGGCCTGTAGAACGCCTACACACACACACACACACAAACACACACAAATTGAGCATTATTATAAGTATAGATGATAATAAGTATTGTAGAACTAGCTGATGTTTATATAATTATCTATGCCCCCAACCATAGATAATTATATAAATATCACAAAATCATACAATGGGTGATTTTTTTTTTAATGTGCAGGGAATGAACTAGCAGTATAATAAGATGAAAAGTATGTTAAGATGTTGAGAAATATGGTAATGTTGAGTTGTTATTTAGCTAAATTGTGTACTGAAAGGGGAAGATTAATTTGCAAAACAGCTTCATTCAATATTATTCTGAACAGATGCATTAGGCTAATGGGGGTGCTAGAGTAATGAGTGTAGGATTAGGTAGGATCAGATGTATTTAGTTATTTTTAACATTTCTGTTTTATTTGTATAATTTTTAAATACTATTTTTCCCCCAAAGTTTTCATATAGGATTTATGTCTTATTAAAATCTGAAAGAAATTTCTTTGTTTTTAAAACCTTCTTTACCGTTCCAATTTGTTTTTTTTTTAAGTCCTTTTTATTATGTCTGTTTTGAGAATTTTGTATAATAAGATTCTTTTTTTGTTGTTATTGTTCTGAAAAATTGCAGTTAGTACTTGTTTTAGTGATAATTTTCAGGGAAACAGTTCAATATATTGTCATTTATAATTTTTTGGAAATTTCTTAACTGAACTGTTTATGGCAGCGAGAAAAGCTAAATGGAAGTTCATGGTATTAGAAATTTGTTTTCATATTTTTTAGTAAAAAAATTTTTCAATCCAAATATATTGTGCATAGAAAACAGATATTTTTGGAAACTGGATGTTTGGAAAATTTTGTTTTCTAACATAATTCTTTTCTAATACAGATATTATTATGTTCTATATCTGAAGTCTCATATAATGCATTAAATTTTTGTTTTGATATTCTTAATCTAATTGTAGTTTTAAAATATTTTTTATAGAATAATATTTTGTGTGGAATATCAATGCTTATATTACAAAATATTGTTTTGTTCTGATTTTAATTACATACAAACTAATTTTTTTCCCACAATATATTCAATGATACTTTTGTAGTAAATAAAATTTACTTTATTTAATATTTTATGCTTATAGTTATTAACATTTTAAAACCTGTCTTTCACTGTAAATGAAATGTACTATGCATCATAACAAAATTTGTTCTTCGGAATCTTCTCAATTCTTCAGAGCTTGAAGTTTATTAAAATTTTTCAAATGACTATGGAAGAGAAATTTATTGAAAAGAATTAATTTCAAGTGAAATTGAATTAAAGAATATTTTATATATTACAGTGTTTATATATAAAAAACTGTGCTTTACAGGATTCAAAGATTTTTTAAATATAAATTGAGATATCATTTATATTATCTTAGTAACTTAATTATGGCTTCTGAAAATAATTTATTGGGAAAGGACAAAAAGATGGACAGTTATAAGTATAAAAAATAAGCATATGGTGCTTTATTTTGTAGGATTCTTATTTTTCTTTTCTTTTCTTTCTTTTTTTTATTTGTTTATTAAATTTTGGGAATTTTTCCTCTTACCAGGCTTTATAGTTTAAAAAATGTGTACATTGAATTTAAATTGAAACAATAATTGTACTGATAAACTTTAAATTATTTATTAAAATTTATGCTAAAGTATGCAAATATTTATATTTCTACAGGTTGCAACATTTATTTTGCAAAAGATCTTACTAGATGAAACTGGTTTAAATTACATCTGTCAAACTTATGAAAGATTTTCACACGTTGCAATGATTCTGGTAAGTATTCATTTGTTGTATTATCTTTGATACAATTCCAATTCTATTTTTTTTAAATATAGGTTCATTATTTATTTATTTGTTTTAAATTTTATCTCTTAAAATTAATATTGTTTAAAGATTGCTTGTATAGCAGATATTATTGTAAAATTTTGGTCATTTTAAACTTTTTACATTTTATTATATATTTGGACATATCTAAATACAATGCAAGTGATAAAGCATTAAATTCAAGTTTTTTTAAGAAGAAGAAACAAAAAAAACTAAATTTTCTAATCATGTTTTTTTTTTTTTTTTTTTTGGAAAAAAGATTGGATTGGTTGATTTAAAAAATATTAAATAGTTAACAACATGCATTATCAGAATTTAATTTCGTATGCATTTTAGTTTACTTTAGCCATTCTTAACTTTTTAAAGCATTCTCCTTATCTTAAAATTTGAATCCTTAAATCAAAAAGTTATTGTTTGCATCAAAATGTGATTAATTATAAAGAGATATATATATATTTTTTGTTATCAAAGAAAAATACTCGTACTATATTCAAGTCTCCACCCTCCTCCCAAAAAAGTTTCTGGCAGTTTTTTAAATATTGAATAAATGAATGAAAATATGTCAAGAAACAAAAATAATTGTTATTTTCCTGAATTACACTTTTGGTTTTATGTTTTGTTTTGTTTGATGTTAATTTCTATTTGAAATATTTTAAAGGGAACATTACAGTGTTAAAATTTTTTAAGAAAAATATTGATAGAAATGTTTTATAATAAGCTTAATTTGTCAAATGAAACGTTGCTGACCTATTTTAAATTCCAGGGAAAGATGGTGATAGCATTGTCAAAAGAGCAGTCAGCTAGGTTATTGAAACATGTTATCCGATGTTACCTGCGTCTTTCTGATAACCCTAGGTAAGTTTTCCATCCTATATCAAAATAATTAAAACCCATTATTTGGGTGGGGAAACATTTTTTCAATCATTTTGCTGTTATCATTTGTAAAGCTTTCATTCAAAATAACTCTGTCTAGTGGCATTTCATCTTTATTTCAATCCCTTGTTTGAATCCTTGCTAGAGAACAAAGCACTCTTCCTCTTCAAGCATTCCAAGCTTTTCATTTTCAGTCAGTGTATACAGACTCCAAATGACTCAATGAAAATCGAGTGAAATTAGGATGGGCAGGGTATCCAATTTCCCATGCTAATTCTATTATTATTATTTTTTTATTTTTGCTTTGATTATCAGTTTTAGAGTGCCATCTCTTTTTTAGTGTGTCATGACCTTGAATACTCAGATAAATGCTATAGAGCTCGATACATATTGATCTCTTTTTATGCAGTCTCCATTTTATTAAAAAATTGATTTTATTTACACATAATATATAGAAAATATATACAACCTCAAGGGATTATGTTTGAAGTTAATTTCTAGTTAATGTTATCAATAATATAAGTCTTGGATTTTTTTTTTGCACATTTTCTTGTGCAGGACATTATGCTAAATATTAGTTTGATTGTATGATAAAAGTTGAACAAACTGTGTTTATGTTAAATAAAATTTAATATTATTAGTTTAACATTTTGTATTTGCTATTTGTTTGCAGGTTTTTACTTTGTTGTATAGCAAAATTATTTCAGAAGTTTTTATTATTATTTTTACCTTGAAAAATAATGCCCCTCTTTTTTAATTATGTTGATATCTTTTCAAATAAAATATTCAAAATACTATACAAACATCTATTAATCTTTTTTAATGCCATTTCGTATATATATGTAGGATTTTTAAAAGAGATATGATTAAAATAATGATTTTTTTGTTATTCTGTTCGCATCGCAAGACTTTTCAGATTCTTTGTCTTATAAAGAATTATTTTTATTAGACCGAACTAATCTTACAGACAACTATCTTAATTTTCTAGTTTTTGAATTATGCTTCAAGAACTCCCTTGTAAGAATACCAGAACATATTAATAATTTTCACAATTTTATTCAAATTTGTTATTCAGTTTTGTAAATTGTGACAAACCATCAAATAAACTGCTGGGAACTAATAAGCGAGAGGTTTGCTAGATATTTTGTACTCTGTTTTCATATATAAATGGTTGTCCCTGATAACAGCCTGCTACTTTGGTAGCTTTAATATTCTTTTCCTAATGCTTTTTAATTAAAATTATTTTAGTGTTAAATTTTGGGACTAGAGTACTAATTATTGTATGTTAATAGAGGTGGCTGTAATGATTCTTCTGTTAAAATATTGTAATGATACATGTTGGAACTGGAGTACTAATTATTGTCTGCTATTAGAGTTTGTGGTCTATTCCAATTCTTCTGTTATGTGATAGTTGCTTGAATTTTGATTCTTTGTTTGGGATAAATATAAAGGTTAAATCCAAGGGTATTTAATTAGCTTAATAATTAGAACTTAATGTCATAAAATCAAAATGTCTTTTAAAAATTCCTTATGAAAAAGAAAATAAAAGTAGCTACCATTTTAGTTCTACTTGTTGAAAAAATGTCAATAAACTCATTGTTTTTTTATATAAATATATTTATTAAAAATTTGTTCTGTAAATATTTATGTACTCAAAAATGGACATTACTGCTTTTTAGACTATCATGCAAAAATTGACTGTTTTGCAAAAAGCATTCTTTGGAATTTTGCTTTATACACCATGAAAAATATGTGGATTCAGTAAAGGCACCATAAATAAAGAATTTGTTACCCATTGCATTAATTGTTTAGTTTAACATGTGTTGCTATAAGGAATTTTATTTTCAGGGCTCGTGAAGCCTTGCGGCAGTGTCTGCCTGATCAGTTAAAGGATAATACTTTCAGCATATGCTTGAAGGAAGACAAATCAACAAAGCATTGGCTGAGTCAACTATTGAAGAATTTGGAATCGGCACCTGTTACAGAAGAAAGATTGACTTACCCTATGCAGTAGTGAAGCATTGTAATTTTTAAGATATGTATAAAATGTCTCTTGCAACATATTGAACTTCTTTTAGTTGCAACTCATCCCTTTATGTACATAAAATGTTTATGAACATATTAGCAGTTTTGATATGAATTTAAATAGAAATGATTATTGCTGATGCCTTCTAACACCGTTTTCTAAAATACAGTTTGTTTATTAAAAGCATTTATTTAGCTATGTAAAAAAAAAAAAAAAAATGAACAAAATCAGTTGAAAAGAATCTGTATGACAGCTGTATATCATTATTTTCTTTACAACTTTATAACATGATTTTTTTTAACCCCAGTTGTACCACTTCATTTTAATTGTTCTGTTTAAACTGTTAACTTTAAGTTTTTTAATTAAAGCATCTTACTTATCTTTTCCACAATACTTGTCACAATTGAATCATATCCTTATTTTTTTTTCAATGAAATGATATTTTATTTATAATCTCTTTTGTAACTTAATTAGTTGGTTATTAAATATGTCATCGATTTTATAAATATCTTGAGAATCTCGTAAATAATATTAATTATTGCATGCTTTAATATGAAGAATGGCAGCTCACAAACTCAATGTTTTACTGATTTACATGGAATTGCTATGTTTCTGCCTCTTGGGTTGAAGAGCTAAATAGATAAAATAATAACTTTCTTATAATTTACTTTCCATTTATTCTTTATTTTTATTTGATTTCAGTAACTATAGTTGGCAATAATGAATCCATAACTTGATTAACTGCTAATAGTAAACTATAAGTAATTAAAAGAAAATATTATACTCCAGTTGACAAGAAAAATACTTGGGTTTGTCAAATACTAGTCAAAATGTCATATTTTGAACTGAGTCAAAATTATGTTGCCACTAAACTATAGAAATATATGAAACCAACAAATGTGATAAATCATTTACATGAGATCTCAATCATACTGGCTATAAATAATAATTTGTAACATATAAAGTATATTTTGAGGAATAGCTTTCCATATGTGGTTCATTAATCCATTGATATAGCAAATATTCCTGATAAGTGGTCACATAATTTTAACTCGTCCTGTAGACTAATGCATATTGCAATAATAATGAAACAAATAAGTGTATGTGGATTTTTTTTTTTTGGTTCTTATTTATTGTAATAGTATAAAGAAAATACAAGTTGAAGTTCATATTAACCTTTATACATTTGTGTAATTAAATTATCTATATAGCAGGGGTTTTTTTTTTTTTTTCTCCTTTTTGAAGGGCTGTAATATCTGTGATGTTTTTTGTAACCTTTACTGACTGAAATAATGATTTCTGAATATACATTGCAAACACATGTGTGTGATTTTTATGCAGTTAATGTAAAATGTGGACATAGTTGCATTTGCTGTGAATAGTATACAAAAATTTTAAGACAAGTTGAAAAATTTTATAATCCTCTTATATTAGTATTATAAAATTCTTTAATTAGGAGTTTTTTGCAGGGATATAGCATTTGTGATTTCCTTGATTATTATTTTTTTTTTTTTTTTGACTGAAATGACTACCATTTTTTTGTGAATGTATGTTGAGGAAAAATATGTGTGTAATTTTTTTGAGACATTTAAAATGTCAAATGTGGACCTAATTGCATTTGCTGTGAATATCTTTGTGTGTCACTGTTCTCACAGAGGAGAAAGTGTGCAGCAGTTTGGTGAATGTGTGCACAATTTTTCAAAAGCATTCTCCCTGTTTTCAAGGATAGAATTGCCATCCTGCATTTGCACACAATTAAAGCTGTGAGTTCAGGTGAAGTTTTAATTGAATAAAAATAAATATATTTTTTATTCTTGAATTGATTACTATTTTCTCAATGTTTTAGTTGCACCTTCTGGGTAACTAAATTTCATGTTGATTGCATTGTTTTTCTGTGTGTGCGTTTCTTCATTTTAGTATTTTCTACGATAGTGTGTTTTCTTCATCGTAGTGTTTCCTTCTGCAGAATATTCTAGTATGAAAATTTCAGGTATGTTCAGACTAGAATATTATGCATTCTAGTATGAACATATCTGAAATATGTAAAGAATGTAACATTGAAATTGAAGAATATTTATCATTAAGGAAGTATCAGATAATTGCGAGCATTCTTATTCGATCTATCGACAACCTTTAAATAACTAAAATTGTAATATAACTTTATCAATCAAGAATAAAATCTAAATTAATTTTGGCTTTCCTTGAAACAAGGTTCGTGCATCTACGTTGAGATTTTAAGTTTTTCCTTTTAAATTATTCTGCAAAGACCGAAATAGATGGTAATCAAATGGCACTAAATCTGGAGATTGTGGCGAGTTTTGAAGAATTTCTTTTCTCAATTTTGCAATTTTCACTGTAACTGTTGCGTTTCAGTTGTTTGGCATGAATGAAGATGAAGGTAACATCGCTGGAGCGTTGTTCAAAGTACTTGTCACTTGTCTAATGTTTTCCCACGTTGGAGAAGCTCTAAAGGAATTCCGATGACGTATCACCAAATGCACAGCAATTTTAAAGAATGCAGCCCATCCTTTACAACAGTCTTTCTTTAACCAGGCCTAGTGGTAAGATTTCGGCTTCGGACCCGGAGGGCTTCAGGTTCGAGGCCCAATTCCATCGAAAAACCATCGTGTAAGTGGGTCTGGTGTACGTTAAATCCGTTGGGTTCAACCTGATTCCTCTGGTGTAATGTGGAAGTTTGGAGCTCAGGTGTCGTCCTCGTCATTTTACAATCCTCATATCCGTCATTTTATAATCCACGGTCTGACAACATCTGAGCTGGCACCCCCTCCTTCCTCACCAAACTTAACACAACGAGAAGTTTGTTCCCGACGGACTTAACATGCTCCACTCCGCTTACATTACTATCCTTCCGTGGAATTGGGTCTCGAACTTGAAACCCTCCGGTTCCGTGACCGAGACGTGGTGGACCATGATTTCTTGATGGTAAGCACCAAGCCACTGTGGCCCCATAGTTTGCAATGTAGGAGAACTGTCTAAATGAATTGCCGAAATAGCTTATTTTGCCGACACAATACTCGACCTTCTTCGAACTTAAGAAAATATTTCATTTCGAAAATGAAGCTTTTCATTTTATAGTTTTAAAAATTTCTCGTACTTTAAAATCCACCCGTTTAATTAGTAGTTAGCTCTTTACAGGAAAAAGACACAGCCGCACAAGCATTAAAAAAAAATTATGTACTCTAATATTTCGGGATAATATTGCAAAAAAAAAAAAAAAAAAAAAAAAGTTAATTTTTCTTTTAATGCTTAAAATTTCAAACCTACAGGATTGATTCCCCTAAAACTTTCACGCATACTCTGTAATAAAACTATAACCTCAGAGAACGACTAGCATAGCATTTACGTACAAGAGCTACGAATTATTAACTTCTAGCTAGGATTTAGCATCTTTACTGAATCTGTCGTGTCTCCTTGGTGAGTTATTTGGTGGCTAATCTATGGTTAATAATTGCGGTAAGTAGATCTGAAAATATTTTTTATACATTAGATCATTGTATTATGCCTATAATTTTCACATAAATGCAACTAATATGTTGTCGAAGTTTTATCGCAATCAGATGAGCGGTACGGCGGCGTATAAGGTACGAACAAACAAATTAATGCTAGGTAAATATATGCAAAAATATTTTTATATGTTAGATAATTTAATTATGCCTATAATTATCCCATAATTGTAGGTAATAAGTAGTCAACGTATTATTGCAATCGGATGAGTGGTACGGCAGCGCCTAAGAGACATACAGACAAACATTCATTTTAATTTATATAAATTAAAATCAATAATCAGAAAAGAATCATGCGTTTAATACCAATCGAAAATCGACGAACGGAATCCCATGTTGAATTTGAACCAAAAATTTGTAAGGTGTCTTGTCTATGGGTGTTAATTCTACGCATTGAATTTTATGTTTCTAGCTCTCTTCGTTTTCTAGTTATTGTATTAAATCGTATTTAAACCGGACAAACAACCTTCATCTGGACAAATGTTGCTCAAAATTTGACGAAAATCTACAAATTTAGTATAAAGACCGTATATCAAATTTCATCCATCTAGCTCAAACTATCTTTGAATTATCTAAATGAGAAATATTTTTGAGTTATCTTCAATGACGACTGATGAAAAAATTTTAAAAATGTTTTTTTTTTTCGAATTCAGGGAGATGAAATTTACTAAAATACAGAAATTCATCAGAATCTCGAGTTCGGATTTTTTGGCTATTTCTAAACTTCGTATATGAGACAGTAAAAAAAAAGTAATTGTGCTAAGGAATTAGGAATTAAAATCTTCACGTTTAAGAATCTGGATGATCTACATTGTGATGAAACAACTTTCACCTCTGTGATAAAACTGATAGATAATTTAAATATAATTTTAATTAATGAAAAATTGTTGGATCAAGAAATCAAAAACTACCAAATAGTTATTCAATTGCTTTAAACAAGAACGGAGGGTTTTAATGTTGTGAACTTTTGAACTGAAATGTTCAAACTGAAAGAAAATGCAAAAATTAATTAACTAGGGTTAATAAAACTAACTAAATCTGTTACACTTTTTTCTTACATTAATCCATTTTTTTAATTATTTGGGTAATTTTCTGAGTAATGAACCCCTTTGAGAAGATATGTATATAATGAATTTTATACTCTTTCATAAATATTTACTTCCTTTGAACACAAATTTCAAGAATCATCAACTGTTAAATACTCTTCATCTACAATGATATCATTTCTATATGCTATTACAAAGCAGTTTATTCCCTCCCAAAATATTTAATCTAAGACAGATATGAGCTGAAACCTTTTGTTTGACAAATTTTGCTCCAATATCGAAATTGGTTAAACCAACTTCTTATTTTTAAACTTAATTTTAAACACCAAACAAATTTGTGTAGTTCCATTTTTCCAACATTATGGGTGAGAAAAAACGCATATACTCTGAGATTTAAATTATTCTCTATGTCAAGCAAAAGCATTTTCTATTTGGTTAGAGAAAAAAACAATGAAATATTTAAGATAAATAATTGAGGATTAGAATATTAATTTTTAACTATTCGACTGGTTTTTATCAATGAACTTTAAAATTTCGAAAACAAATGTTAGCTCTTTAGAATGCATTGAAACGAGAGGCTAACTTACTATATATATATTTAAGAAAGTTCTTATGAAAAAGTCCTTTGCAACTATGATTTCTTTGCAATCTTTTTTTATTTTATTAGTCTGCTTGTGTATGAATACTCTGATAGTAAATAATTGAAGTAAATATACGTTTTCTTAGAGAAATTACAATGAAAAGAAATTATTTGCTAAATTTTTAGATAAAAAAAATAATAAGTGTGCACATTGTCGTGGGAAGAAAATTCTCATGAAAAAACCGTTTGCAATTATGATTTTCCATTCTTTTTTTTATTTTACTAGTCTAGTTGTGTTTGAATACTATGATATTGAATTAGTAAAGTAAACATAAGTTTTCTAAAAAAAATTATAATGGAAAAAAATTAACAAATTTTTGAGGTAAAAAAAAAGTGTTAACATTGTTGAAGGGAAAAATTCTAAAGAAAGAAATCGTTTGCAATTATCATTTCTTTGCTTTAATCTAATATTCATATAATGCATGCTACATTGAAAGGCTTCCAAACAAAAAAATAAACTTAACGATTCGTCTGTGATTCTTCATCAAACTTTTTTTTTCGTTCCGATTCTTATTCATACCTAGTTCAGTGACTTTTCTAGAGACCTTCGAGTTTTTACGAATGATTTTCTTGAAAGGTTCTCATTGACTTTTATAAACTATGAAAGTTCATAATCCAGCTTTTTTCTTCTTATCTCGTACTTCATTTCACTTTTTAGATGCAAAGCTTTGACTCCATTAAAACCAAAGTCTGGTTAGGTTAAGATATTATCGAAACCAGTTTCGAAGGTAAAATAAAAATTTGTAATATCTCTGCTAAGAAAGGTGCTCATTTAGTGTCTCGTTAGGTAGGGTCAGTAATCTTGTTCGTGATTTGAAGGTCACTGCCAGGGCAGAACTCGCGTGTCGCTAGATGGCGTATTAATTGTACGACTTTCTTTCCTTCTCCGCAACGATTCTTTTTTTTTTTTTTTTTTGCTTTTTTATCAAGAAAGCAAGAAGCCTACCTCAACGACCATTCATTTCATTTCTTACCGGCTTCAAAGATGTCCAGACATACGATAACAGAAAATGGGGTTATTATCCTTTTGCTAGTAAGTACATATCTCTAACTTCAGTCTCTCTGAAAAATTCGGAAATTAAAAATCTTTTGGATCAATTCATATTTAAAAATACATATTTCACATTTAATATTCCAAATCTGTAAAACATAATAAATGAAATTATCTTAATGTATTATCAGGTGTATGAAAATATCAAAAATTTTAATGGTTTGAATTTCGAAAACTGTTTGAAATAAACTGCCTTGAAGATTTACAATAATTATGAATTTCTAATTTAAAAAGTATTGTAGCTTAAGGGGAGGTTGGATTCTATTAGTCATTTTTCACAATTATTCACTTAGAGTTATGAAATTTTGAATGCACATATATTAAAATATAAGTACGTCAAATTTCTTTTTATAAATATTTAAAAAAAATTAAAAGGTATGTAATTTTTTTAATTTAAAAATATTCTAGTGATTTCATTTTTAAATTTTTTTATTGCTTTTTCCTTATTACATAGATAAGTTAAACTACACTACTTACGCAAGATAAGTTAAGATCCACATAAAACTATGTAGAATTTCGAAATTCCAATTAAATGCTAATTTTTAAAAAAAAATATTTTTATGCACATTTATTGAATTTTCATAAGAGTTTTATATCTTTCGGAACTAAAATTGGCTTTTAAACAATCAAAAACCACTCGAAATGTAAAATGAATACCATAGAAATATCTATTGTCATTATATTTGATTTAGTCAAAAATTAATACATCCGGAACATCTCAAAAATATTCAAATCTAACAAATTTTTTAAAAAAAAATAATTAAGATTTGCTTTTTTTACTAGCTATTTGAAATATCCATTTTATTAAACAATATGTTTTAAAACGCGATTTTAGTTGTATACAAACTTACATTTTGTTAAAGATGTGATAAAGATAAAAGTGTGGGTTTTTATCTATTTTTGCTTCTTTCACAGTAAGCTATGCTCTTAAAATGAGAAATTTTATGTTGAAGTTTCCTTTAACCCTTTATTTACCGATATCTCTTACCATCAATTTTTCAAATTTATTTCAGAATTATTTGTTAAGTTTTGGAGTGAAATAAGATAAAAAAGGGAAAGAAACTTTTTGATTAATTGAAATATTTTAATTAATAATTAAAGATTTTTAATGTTGTTTTTAGTTGATATCAATTGCATTCCGTTTGAAATTCTTTCTACGTATTGTTTTAAATACTGTTAGAAAAAATAGTGATGTTACGACGATATCAGCCTAATTTGAGAGGTTTTTTAAAGTATTGTCGGTAAATAAAGGATTAATTAACTTTGAATTAAAATACTGAGTTTTATAATTGAAAGTATGATACTATCTGCTCACTGACTGAAAATATCTCATTTTCATCGGATAAATATAACTATACATTGCCTTTAATAAATATAAAGCCGTTTTGTTTTTTCATAAAAACCGACAAACATTATTAATAGTTAACACGCTGACTGCTAACTACGATAACTCGTAGATTACGTTCTTTTATAGGACCAAACCATTTATGTTATTATATGACACCTTTTCTAATACAGTTAAAAGATAGCAAAGAAGGGGTCATCTAATTAGATAGACAGTCCTGATATCAGGCGAGGGTAGTGGCAATGAACGTGTAAAATCAATATTTGAGATATTTATTTCGTATTTCTTTTCGTTAATAAAGGTATTTCATGTAGAATTTATATTAAAATTATTCAAATGATCAAATAGTAAGCCTATTATATTCTCTTTTTTTTTCAGATCTTTTTTATTTCTCTAGTCAACTGTGAAAGCCCTGGTACTAAATTAGGATACAAGCCTGGAACGTTTAAAGATTTTGTATCTGAGAAAACGAGAGGTAATACCTTATTTTATTTGCGTTTTTAAAAATATTGTAAGTGAACTAACATTTCCTATTTTATACCATATATGTTGTTAACTTTAAATTCCAATTTGTGGCATTCTTGAAGAGACATTTTGATAACATGTGAAAATAATTTTATTACGTGACACATTATATGAAAATAATTTTATATGATATTGTGATTACAGAGAAACACTTTTTAAACAAAGTTTTTGTAGAAACAAAAGAATAAAATACGTGAGCGCTATATTATTCTTATGGGAACAACATCAAAATAAGTTAATAACTCATTTCAAATCCAGTAAATTACTGATACTCTTCTTGCTTCGCTATTTATACATATATGAACATCATAACTCAGAGACGCAATGAAGAATTTGGTACATAGTCTTCATACCACATTTATCAAATTTTGATGGTTTTTAAAAAATATTTATTACAGGTCTAAAAATGTAAATTCAAATTATACTTTGAATTATTATTAATGGTTCAAATTACGATATGAATATTTAATTATGATTCTCAAAATTGCACTATGAAGCTAAACAGAAAATGTATATTGGAAAATTAAGAGGAAAACAATGCCTCAAATTTAAAATGCTTCATAAGATATAAGAAATGGACTAAATAAATTAATATTATTCCCATTTATAGATATGTACTTTTGGATATTATTTTAGCTTAATTTGTTACAGACAATGATAGTTGAAGAGCGTAATGTAAAGTATGTTAATTAGAGAATTTAATGGAGTGAATGCTGACTAAAAAATTACTGAATGAAATATAATAATAACAATAATAAATAAATAAGCAGACATTTTGCTAGAAATTCTCATTTCCTGCAGACACTCGGAATATAAATCAAGGGAGTAAAATAACGGAAAAGGAAAGAAAATGGACGATAAATAATTCACTCGTAAAACGCTAGTTATCTGACGCAATTCTATTCTTCAGTAAACTCGATATTTTTTCCCGCCATAATTCACTAATGTGTCAGAATCATATTTGACATTTCGGGTGGCTTTGTCTCCCAATTTCTTTGTGAGATAAAAATTTCATGTTAAATTGCTGGAGTCACTCGCAATATCGATTGCCACCAAGTTTCGAAACGCCCATTTGCAAGGATACAGAAGAGAAATTATAGGAGGGGGAAAGAAACCTTAAGAAATGGTGGCAAATGAAACGTATGAATAACTTTGCGGTTACGAGGGGGGAGGAATGGCATATCCAGTTAAGAAACAATCCAAAAGCAATCATTATAAAATTCAATTAAATATATATTTCTTGAACCTAACTAGTAAAAAGATATATTGTATTAAGAGAGCGCTAATGCTGCTACCGCTAAACTCAAATTATCTTAACTAAATCTTTATAAATTAAAGTGAATGTTTGTCTGTATCTCTTTTATGTGCTACGGCACTGCGATAAAACTCTGAATACTTATTACTTGCACTTAGGGATGCTTATAGGCATAGTAAAAGTATGTAATATATAAAAATTATTTTTGGATCTATTTTGCGCATCTTTTAACCAAGGATTATTGTCAAATTAACTCGCCAAGGAGACACAATAGTTTTTTCACATAACCAGTTGTATGCTGGATGCAACGAGTCGGACAGTCAAGAAATAAATTTCTTTCTTTTGAAGACTGAAAAAAAAATATTGCCTATCCTAAAACTCTTTAATAATAAAATAAAAAAGAACAGAATAAAAATAAATTACACTTCTCTTTTAAATATCCTTCAATTTCAATGAATGTATACATTTACGATATTATTCCTTATTAAACAAGACAGTTATTTTGAATTTCAAACAATATTTCCAGAATTATTTCTTCTGCTGCAGCAACGCACCGGATACCAACTAGTTAGAAATAAATACTTATATTTATTTCTAATTTGGTATTACTTAGTTACTTATTTTCAGTTTTTATTGATATTTATTGATGCCTCGCAAAAAATAATTTTGTTGAGCATTAAATAAAATTCCTTATTTTATCCACCAGCGGGTGACCGAGCTCTGCTCGGAGAAAACAGGTATCGAAGCTAACTCGAAGATTTAAATTTTCAATTGTGATTTATCAAAACAATACATGCCATAAGAAAATTTGTGAAACCATTGGGGAAAAGATAGCCGGTTAAAGTGCACCATTGTAAACTATTCTAAACAAAGTTAGAGTTTGGAAAGGGAACTATTCTATACAAAGGTAAAGTAAAGGTAAAGATTGAAGTGTGTTGAAGTTCAATATTTTTGACAAATTTATTTAGAAAAACCAAACATATATACATACATAAGAAACATATTATAAACCTATAACAGCATAAACATAAAACTTTATTAGTTCGTCATATTGGCTATAGATGGCAGTATGTTACCGCTTGAAAATTTAAGTAGCCACTATGGCGAACTAATAAAGTTTGAAAATATCCTATCTGTAACTCCGAACTGCTCGACCGTAGCGCTTTAAAACCGGTGCCAATCGATTCCTCGTGGCCAAAAACCCCAGACCCCCCAAGTTTACCGGAGTTTATTAATTCTGGGGCGATTTTCAACTTGGCAACCATTCCTCGTATTATAGTATTCGATAGATTGATATGTGCTTTAAAACTACATTTCTTTGAGAAATTTTCAATCATTAAATAAGTTTTATCTATTCGTTTTTTTTATTTTGAGGGCGAATTGAGATCGTCTTATTTTTTAACAACATTTAATTTCTGTTTCTGCAATTTTTTTAATTAAATCTCGTTGCTTTCCTTTTTTCATCACATTAAATTTTCTGCTAAAAATATTTTTACTATATTCTCATTTATTAATTAATCATTTTCTATTTTTATCCAAATAAAAACGATATGGTAGCATTATTTTCTGATGAATCACTTCTATATTGTACAATTAGGATGAAAATTATTTTTAGTGTATAAAGAATAACGAATCATCGTATTAATAATGATCCAAACTTTAAATTAAGTTACACTCATCTGTTAAACTTTATTTTTTAAAAAAATAATTGCTCCTTTCTAAATGAAATTTGTTTTACTTCTATTGCATACCAGTAACCACATACGGTAATTCCTTTCCCCCAAATAGCAAATACAAATGTGCAAAGACATTCAATGCACACTTCAAAGAAACAAAGCAATTTAGATCGGTGATCTACATAGCTAAATTTGAAAGCTTTGCATCCAAATTCCAAATATTATAGGTCTTTCTGTCACTATAATACTATTTCTTAACTGTTTTTAGAAATATTAATTGAAAGAAGTACAGTAAAAGCTCTTTATTCGCGGGGTATATGTTCCATAAATATGCCGCAAATACAGAAACCGTGAATATGGAATGGTTATTTATACGGGATTATAGGGGATACGTTCCTAGCTGACAAAATAATATATATTATTTTGTCATATATATATATATAAATTTAATTAAAGTTTTTGAACATTTTGATGCATTATCTTAAGACTTAGGTAATGATTTGAAGAATTTTGTCATTTTCTCTTGCTTGGCAGTTTTTAAAAGCTCCTTTCATTCAGACTGATACGCAGCAGTCGGATTAGCAATTTGCCTCTTAAAAATAAGACTTGGTTCCATAGACGGATCAATGTTCCTAAAGAAATCGCAAAGCTCATTTGCCATTCTTAAACCGTCACTTAGATTTTTCAAATTAAATGTCATATTTCCAGTGCTTGTTGAAGCCTCTTCTTCAATGGGCCGTGAATTTAAAATTTCCTCCAAGTCGGTTTCAGTCAAATCTTCATCTTGCGATTCAAGCAATTCCTCAATGTCACTTGATTCTATCTGTTCGAACCCATCTCGTCCTATTCCACTCGCGATTTCGGCTATGTTTGCAGTTTGCGTTTAACAACATACTTTAGACAAAGTTGTAATAAGATCTATTTTACATTTTTTTTTTTATGAGTCTATTTGACGGCCTTTACAAAGGATATTGGGTTGGATACCTGTTGGAATCCTTTTATTTTTATGTGTGTACTTATTAGATCCGCGAATAAAGACATTTTAAAAATAGAGGAATTGAGTCGTATTTTTTTTATCCACGAATAGTGAAAACGCGAATGAAGGAAGCGCGAATAAGGAGCTTTTATAGTATATAATACAATCTTCTTGATGAATGATATCGAATTCAGCGAACTTCCTGTTGGCTGGTCTGAAGACAAAATAGATACAAACTACTTTAGTCCTCGGGGTGCCCGAATGACCGACCAGCCGCGACACAAACAACGGAACTGCGTCCTGTTTCCTAAAGGTCGTCACTGGTCCAATTCTTAAAAATCGAATTATTTAATGGCTAATGAGTCTGCTAACTCCTCACATCGACGGTCATCGACGAACATCGACGGTCCATATTAGTTACTCCTCGCACCACATCCCTTTTGTAGAGTTGATTATCTCTAATATATTACTTAAAAAACATTCCATGTTAGAAACAAAATTTTATTATAATACACAAAACAGAACAGAACAGCAATAAATACAACAGCTTGTGTCACGTGATTGCATTGAGTCACGTGATTACATTGAATCAGGTGATTGGACGGGATGGAGAAATGCGCGCGAACAGAGTCGTCGATTCTTGGATATATGAACACTAACACAACTACATAGAGGAAGTTTAGTGTGTGGTTTTTGTCATCAAAATTATAAACCTATGACAAATTTTGAGCCCAGTCAGAAAAAAAAAAACATTTATAAAATGTCTGCTCGTTTTTTTCTTGGTTATATCATGAAGCAAAAATAAAGAATGCAGCATATTGTAAAAGTATATGTAGTTCAAGGAAAGTCACGATATAATTATTGTATACCGCTGTATTTTCACTTAATTCCTAAATTCTTTTTTTTTTTAATTTTTTGATCAATTTTGTTTTTCTAATTTCCCTATTCACTCTTAAGAATGATTCTGCTCCAAATCTGCTATTTAGATTTGAAATTAATTATTGCGTTTAATTTTTGAGCGTCAAAGGTAAAATTCTCCATCTGAAACGTACATTTTAATCTTATCTGATCGTACCTCTGACTTACAGTGAAGTTTAAATTATTTTGCTATGCATCTATTTTAATCGAGTCCAATAACACATTTTTAAACAGATTTTCTTTGGGAATTATGAGCTAAAAATTCACTTTTAACTCCTAATCATGCCTATTTTTCTAACGAAACATATGCCAACTCGCTGGCAAACTCTCATTTTTACATCCTCTGCCATACTTTTTTTTTAAATTCATGAAGCACCAATCCTTAACACGTTGACTAACGACTACGAGATTGTGTTCTTTTCTAGGAGCAAACCATCTATGTTATTAGACACTTTTTCTACTGCAGCTAAAAGATAGCAAAGAAGGGGTCATCTAATGAGATAGAAGGTCCTGATATCAGGTGAGGGTAGTGGCAGTAAACGAGTTAAGCAAGTAAAAGCATAAAGTGAAATTTTTAATGTATTTCCGGGTAAAACGTTTCTTCATTTTCTGATTTAAACTCCACGATCTTTTCTTAATGTTGTTTGGATTAATAAATGCGC
Organism: Argiope trifasciata; assembly: GCA_026543055.1. NCBI lineage: Eukaryota > Metazoa > Arthropoda > Arachnida > Araneae > Araneidae > Argiope > Argiope trifasciata. Next base: position 4,856,231 of record JAPMOQ010059770.1, read on the forward strand.
TTTGAAAAAGTTAAATGTGAAAATTTTTATATAACCCCACATCCAAGTAATAATATTTAGTAAGAAAATATCTTCATTTCCTTTCAAAAGTAATTATTTTATTAATGAAGCCCTATGATTGATTAAAAATAATTGAAATTGGCCTGTTTAAAGTATAATCTCTCTTCTTATAACATAGGCGAAAGAAATCAACAACTTATTGACACATATAGGCGTAACTTTTAGTTGACACTACTTTTTTACAGATCTCTTCAAGAAGCAGTTAAATTGAGCTAAAATCATGAAATGCAAGACTCCAAAATCCGGCAAATTGTAATCGCTTGAAATAGGAACTTTTCATTTAAAGTTTTAGTGTGTCAAGATCATCATACTAGATATAATATATGTATTAACATTTTACTAGGTATACGAAAGTGGGATCGTACTAAAAATTAAATTTTGGAACTTTTACAGCAATATGTCCATTGACTCATTTTTAAGTAGAAACAAATTGTTTCATTTGTGGTGGTATCTTAATAAGCCAGTAACAGCCACTAAACATTGGTAATCACTTTTTGTCTGGAGGATATGTTACGCGGCCGCAAATCGTAAGATCGCAAGTTCGATTCTTGGCAGAATGCTATCTCCGTATTGGCGCGACTCCACAATACAACCCGTCACATTGGTGACCCGGAAAATGAACGTTCCCTTCTCTCGTCATAACTCTTGGAGCCACCGAAACACTCTCTTCGCTCGCCATAACGCTTGGCGCTATAAAATTGTTCGTCTCTCTGCAGACTCACTGGTAGGGGAGTATTGGGGTGATACTAAGTCTGTAACAGTCACTTAACATTAGTGATCACTTTTGTCTTGGAGATATGTTACACGGCTGCAAATCGTAAAGTCATGAGTTCGAACCTAGGCGGAATTCAATTTCTACATTGGCGCGACTTTACAATACAACCCGTCACTCATTTAAGGCACTTTTCTAACTGGAAGTATATACCTTTCTCTAATGATTTAGAAATTAGCCGTTGATCTAGGATTAACGCGCACATTTCATTGTACTTAAACTAGATAATGTTTCACAAATAAATTCCAGTCAATACTTTCTCCCTTGATCTGCTCATTCAGCAGAACTTAACTGTCCCTTTTTTAAAAAATATTCAATTTTGTACTTTTTTTTAACAAATTTCCAAACAAAATTTCGTTTTGAAAACAAAAATTGCGGAAGAAAAGCAAAATTTTGCTATGAAATTGCAAAGTCAAAAAATTGAAAACTTGAATTATTCACTATGAATCATTCTTTATGATATATGAACAATAGGAGAAAAGTAGAAAATAGGAAATATGCCTTTGGTTATTGATATATTCGTCAAATCTATCGATTGTGCGTGCTTAGGAGGAAATAAATAAAAGATTTGCAATCGATTTAAAATACATTTTCTAAATTTATTGAAAATTACCCTGCATTTGTATTCCTCTTTTCCTCCTAGAGCTGTCTGTAATATTATAATGCAAAAAACTTCATAGTGTTAATAATTATACACCTGCCTGGGGCTACTAGATTGAAAGGAGTCGTAAGCAAGTTGATTAATAAGATGATTATTAGCCTGGTGGTAAAATAAACAAATTTTCAAATAATACAATTTCTGTGAATCATAAAATTAGGATTTTGGCCTATTACGTTTTGAAAAAAAATGTTATTATCTTGTCTGTTTCATTACGTTTAATTAGATATTAAAATATCAGTAAACATTGAAGATCCTATTTAAATAATATTGCGTACGAACATGGATGTCAAGCAAAAAATGAATCATATTGAATAAATAAAAATAGGCTTTTCACAGAATTGTTAACTAAAATAAAAATAATTAATATAAAATAAATCATTAGCATAATTTTAATTTAAAAATACTTTGAAACACAGAACTAAATCGTTCAGATTTTAAAAGCAAGGCTATTTATCATGTAAAATTTGTCTCTAATTATAGTGGATCTAGGTAATTAGAATGCACTTTTTCCAGATTTCTGTATTTTCTTTCATCATAAAGTTAAAATAAAGATTTCAGTTCGAATTTATTTTGGTTGGTTCGAAGTCAAAACCAGCAGTAAAAAGAAAAACTGGTCCTATTTCTGAACTGCATTCGTTAGTTAACTACGTCTTTTCAATGTGTCTAATGTATTTGTTTTATAATTTGTGACAATGTATTCAATCAAAAAGTCAATGAAAATTCTGATGTTTTTTTAGAGAGCTTCGAACTTTTTAAATATAAATTGCACTGTTTGTTTTTAAATTTTCTGAAATGTTGGAAGCAGCTTTGCTTTATACAGTTACATATAAATTAGAACGGAAAGCGTTTGATTGGTTTTTAATAACACTGTTTTATTTATTGTGCATTAATTATTGAATATAAATCTTGACTGCCATTTTTCATTTAAAAATTAAAAATTTTTGCTATGAGATGCATTTACAGATTCAATTTCTGTGCTAAATTGTAATTATGTATGTGATAAATTGTGAAGATTAATTATACGAAGTATGTGATAAATTGTAATTTTAAATATCATTCCAGCATTTCCGAATTAACTAATTTCTATGATAAAAATTTGTTCAGCAAAAGCTTTCTTTTTAAATAAAGTTTTCTTTTCGAAATATATATTTGTTACCTTGGGAGTATTATCGAATAGAAATGAGCTGAAAGTATTAACAAGATAATTTTTCTGCCTGGTTTAGTATCTGTAAAATGCACCAGGCGACATAAATGACGAAAAAAAAAAAAAAAAATGTTATCTAGTTCTTCTGGGCCAAACCTTTGGAAGAAATGTAATCAAAGTTGCTACCAAAGCAATAGATATTCATTATTAAAACAAAAAACAAAACAAAAAAATCAATTTTACTATTTTATACTGTAATAATTATTTATTCGTTAAAATTATTCTTGAGACTATTAGTTTCTAATCATAGTTATCAATTTAAGGTACAACTTTGATATACCCCCAAAAATTACACGTCAAATCTGGCACTTCCTACGGACTTTTTAGGGTTGCTGTTTCTTATTTTGGTGTTGCTAATTTCGGTTTTTTCAGCTTTTAGGTTATTTGTATTTAGCGAGAATCCATCTTGGCGAGAAAAAAAGACGCCAAAACAAGTATTTTGCTTGGCAAGAAAAAAAAGTCGCCAAATTTCCAGGGGGTATATCAAAGTAGTTCCCAATTTCATTCTATATTATTATCATGTGTGAACATAATGCTGTTTTGGTTTGAGGTTTTTAAAACATCAAAATGCGTAGGCAACAAATTAGCGATTTATCGTTTTTGAGGGATCAATATTTCGCTTTTAATGTTATTAGAAAATAAGATTACCATATTTGGCGATTTATCTCCAACTTAAACTAGAACTTGATTTCTAAATTATATATTCTCTGAATTCTTATGAATTGTCTTAATTAATTTAAGTTATTAACCAACTTAAACCGGTTTGAAACAGTCATGAGATTATTAGATTATGCATGCGTTGATATTTAAAAAAAAAGATGGCGTTTTTCAGTTCAAAATCGATCGAGCTCCAAAATTTTATGTGTCAGCGCTAGAAAAATTTAAAATAAAAGTTTATATATAGTGAAATCTCGTGATTGTTTCAAACCGGTGATAAATTAATGACTTAAGTAAGATAAAAAATGACTTAAAAATAATAATGTTCTCACACAATAGCTTGAAATTTGCAATCGTAGATGATTTTTTTTCTAGTTTAACAATAATCTATTTTCCTGCTGTACACATTTATAGATTCAGTTCTTAAATCTAAATATTGAATAAACCAAATTGTGGTTGCCTCAAAATTTCTCAATATAGATAATTCTTGACTTTTTTAAAAAATATGTTTTGTTTGGGAAAAATTTACCCCTCTTTCTTTTTCTTTTCTCTCTGCAAATAAAACTAAGCAGAAAGTAGAAAAA